>NW_020769324.1:10239567-10294787 GCF_900518735.1 Pseudonaja textilis
TGCCCTGTTCTATGTGCTGAGTGCTCGGACTTGCTGGGCCCAGCACATAGAACAGGGCATGCTTTTTTCGGTGTGGCTGCTGGACTGCAGCCGCACTGCAAAAAGCATGCAGCCGCTGCAGGCATCTCGCAACAAGGGGGGCAAAAAGCCCCAGGACATGTGGCCACCTGCTGGCTGGCCAGGTCAGGCTTGGCTGGAAGGGGCGCATCTGCCAGGAGAAGGCAGAAAGTGTGCTCTGTGAGGGAGGGCGCCGGGCAGGTGGGTGGATGTCCCGGGACCACTTAAAGGTTGACTTTAAGAGCACCCCAATGGAAGAAGCTGAGAACTGAGAGCAAACATAGTGGCAGCGGGGTGACGGGCATGTGTGTCCTTCCACAAGGAGTGTGAAGGGAGGCAGACACCATGCTTCTGATGAAAAGAGGAGGTGCCGAAGCCATGGCTGTCACCCAGGAGGGGACTGCAGAGGAACCCATCACACGTCTCTGTTGCCTCACCACGACTACTTTTGCTCTTGTTCTCAGCTTATTCCATGGGAGCACTCTTAAAGTCAGGATTCCAGCAGTAACTCCAATTAAACCATGAGCCTCGAGCCATACTCGATCTTTAAGGAAGATGTTTCATTAGATCAACGCCAACTCATTGGCGTTGATCTAATGAAACAGAGGTGTAGCCCCTGAATACACAAGAAGTCTTGGGCAAAGTTCTCTGACTTTTAAAATGCATCCGCCCAATGTCTGCCTCACTTCATGCTCCTTGTGCATGCCGGGAGCACCTAACCGGAGCGACAGACAGTAAGTTGACTGCTATGAGGCAAGCACCTTGGCTTCCCCACTTGCTCCTCACAGTCGTCCTGAGCCATTGCGGTTCTTTACTTGGGCAGCCAGACGGCTGCAGCAGCAAGAAGCAATGCCACAACAACAAGGTACAGTAAGATTTGGCAGTGCAAATTTATCTCTGAGGGGCTTCTGGCCAAAAAGAAAACAAAAACCATTTGGGTGTATGTAGAAAATCACCCTGTCTCTGCAGCATTGATCATGTGACTGAGTGGGCATGGCCAACTCTACGTTACTCGCAGCAATTCCACACAACCTTGCTGAGCTGGTCATGCCCACCCAGTCACATGATCACCAAGCCACACCCACCAAACAAGCCACGCCCACAGTAAAAAAATTGAATCCCACCACTGGTAAAAGTTCTAATCAAACTGTCTGCAAAACTGGAGAAAAACACTGGCTAACAGAAGAGGTCCGCTGATATAGAAATAACAAAGAAAAGAGACTTAATAGGATGTGCATACATAGTCTGTGATCTAAGCAATTTAAGAATGTCAAAAACCCTGTCCTCTAAGTAAAAAATACTCACCACTCACCTTTGCAGAAATATTCAGCATGTTCTGCTGTCCTTCACATACAGTTCCTATTCAAATGTTAGTTTCATTTTGTTGTAGGCAAGCATACGCTGGCTGAGTTAGCACATTATTTTAACCTAAGCCATAATGTGGTTATGTTAATTTTGTTTTGCATAATGTAAATTCAATTCTAATTTATAAATCAAGGGTTGTGATTCAGCATGTTCTGTGAATCCAGACTGTTTAGATTAATCAATGAATCATAACAATCTTTAGTGCAATGAATTAGCAATTTTTATCTCCTTAATTAATACAACCATATGCTCTACATTTGAAGATTAACTATCCATATTTTTAAGTTGCATATTTATACATAAACATATGTATAAATTTAAAATACAGGAAATGACTTTTAGTCAAATTCTCAACTGATATTTTCAGATTAATTGAGGCCTGCTTAATTTAAGGATTGGTTTTGTGGTATGTCAAGAACCTTGAGCAGTGTGAGTTAACCCTTTCTGAGAAAATCATTTAAATTAGTGATCTCATTTTTGATGTTTCTTATCTTTCTAGAAAACCATTTTGTCACAAAGAAACTGTTTTAGTGACCAAGATCTAAACAAGGCAGAAAGAGGCTAGAGTACACGTTACATTAAACCAGGATTTTTAAGTATAGTTTTTTTCAATATACTGTAGTTTTAGAATAGTATAGAACAGAACAGAATAGAATAGGAGTTGGAAGGGACTTTGGAGGTCTTCTAGTCCACCCCCTTGCTCAAGTAGGAGAACCTATACCATTTCAAATAAGTGACTTAGCAGTCACTTAAGAAGATAGCCTCTTCTTAAAAACCTCCAGTGATGGAACGCCCATGATTTCTAAAGGAAAGCTGTTCCACTGGTTAATTGTGCTCACTATTAGAAAGTTTCTCCTTAATTTCAGGTTGCTTCTCTCTTTGATCATTTCCAACCATTATTTCTTGTCCTGCACCAGTCCTCTGGTGCTTTGGAGAATAATTTGACCCTTCTTCTTTGTGGGAGCCCCTCAAATGCTAGAATACTGCTATCATGTCACCCCTAATTCTTCTTTTCTTTAGATTAGCCAAACCCAGATCCTGCAGCCATTCCTCATGTGTTTTGGTCTCCAGGCCTTTGATAATCTTAGTTGCTCTTCTCTGAACTTTTTCCAAAGTCTCAACATATTTTTTGTAGCATGGTAACCAAAATTAGTTGCAGTATTCCAGGTGTGGTCTTACTAGGATTTTTATAAAGTGGTACTAATACATCATGTGATCTTGATTCTATGCCTCTGTTTATATAACGCAAGATTGTATTAGTAGCCCATAGGCTGGATGCATCACATGCTGGCCACACCCACCCTCGGTTTAGCGAAGGGGGAAAAAGTGATACGTCACTTGATGATGTGTCATTGTGAGATTGACACCCCTGTATTAGCTGTTTTGGCTATTGCTGCTGTACACTGCTGGCTCATATTCAAGTGATCATTCACTAGAACTCCAAGGTCCCTCTCACAGTTACTATTTTTGAGCCAGGTGTCCCCTAATCTGTACTTATACCTTGATTTTTCCTACCTAAATGTAAAACTTTGCTTTTCTCCATATTAAAATTCATTTTGTTGGATGGGCCCATTGTTCAAGTTTGTAAAGATTTTTTTGGATCCTGAGCATATCTTCTGGGGTGTTGGCTATTCCTGCCAGTTTATCTGATGAGTTCCCTTCTATTCCCTTATCTAAGTAATTTATGAAGATATTGAAGAATACTGAGCCCTATGACAGAGCCTTGTGGTTCCCCCCGTCGTGTTCTGACCCAAGCCTTATTCAGATCAAACAAACACAAATTGTTCATAAAAACAAACCTCTTTTACTGCGGTGCTGTGAATTCTATGTGTTCACAGCCAACACTTATTTCGAACTAATTATCCCAGATAAGAGCAAGCCGTTTCAAGGTTGCGAAAGGCTGCCAAGAACAAAAGACTAAATGCAGATAAATATCCCAAGCCAGAAGTTTAAAAAAACAAACCGGAGGACAGGAACTCTTGAGCATAAAGAACTTCTTTGCTTCCTGCAAAGCCAACCCTGAAGGCTGGCTTTTATCCCTTATGGGAAGGGGCCATCACCTTCCAGCCTTACTCCCCTGTGCTGCTTCAGCTGCTTCACAGTCACCTGTGCTACTTCAGCTGCTCTTTCCTTCAAGCAGCCCTGTGCACCGCGCACTGAGCACAGGCTTCCCGGGGTCCTTTTCATCACTGCTGCCAGACTCCATGACCTCTGAAGGCAGCACTCTACTCTCCGATAGTCCTGGCCCTATCCCTGCCTCACACACAGGCCCCTCATCTGAGTCCTCTCTCTCAGAGACCACTGCCGTCCGCACTTGCTGCCGGTGAACCACAACACCCTGCTTACTTCTCTCCATATGAATGTAGCACCGTTAACTAGGATATCTTACTAAGCTGGTATCAGACAAATCATTTACAGCCTCAGTACAATATGTGAACTCAGTCAGTGATGCTTTATTCTTAGATACCACCCAAATGTATTAAGGAAACAAGAAAATATACAGAGATACTATTTTCAGTGCAAACTTTTAAAAAAATGCTTGCATCATTGCACCAGGATCTCTCTGTTACTAGAAAACAGACCTGCTAAGTTTTGGGAAATAGAACAAAACTTTTGCTTAATTCCTATTTGGAAGGCAAAGATCTTTGGTAAAGTGTACAGTGTTTGACATTGTTTTTAGACTTTATTTGCTAATCAAACAGAGCCATGGATCACTGATTAAATCAAACTTTTATTCCTATAGTTATCATTAAAGAGAGAAAACACAAATGTGGCAGCTACATCAGTTTCAACAGTCTATTTTATCTTCTTGAAGACTTGATGGCACACCTGGTCTTCACAAGTCAATTCCTACAACAGAAAAACCATTAGTAAGCACAACTTTTTTCATTGCCCTTATTGTACCCCAGGCTTTCCCTTAAACTCAAAGATAAAAACAGCTCAGCCACCACATTAACAGTGAGGCTGGGCTATTAAATGGAAAAGAACAATGTATTTTATGTAACCAATCGACAGTAAGCACTACAGATTGCAGTAATTAGATTTGGACACTTCAGTTAAGTTTTTAAAAGGATAAAAATGAAAAAGTATGAAAATTGCTCTGTAACAGTAGGACATTTCATAGTCTATTATTAGCCCACACACTGTAGTGTATTAAAACTACTGGAGCAACAAGAAATTGCAAAAGGAGAAAAGGCAAGGCTTTAAAAGTAACAAGGTGAGTACAATAGTATTTAGCCAATAGGCCACTGTGTGTCTGGAGAAAGTGGATTAGCTTGAAATGTTATAGCAAGTGTTACAAAGTGGGTCAGTAGCATTATTGACAGGTCTGGGATATATTTTATCATGAAAGGTCTTTCTCCATAGATATCTATTTTACATAGCAATTTTTTACACAGCATTTTTTTTATGTAGCAATCTCTTAAGCTTTGCTATTAACTCCTTAAGTGATTCTTAAGGCTTTGCAGAATAAAAATGAAGAGAAGATGCTATAGAACAGTAATGATGCAAGAGGGCAGCCGATTTTCTTCAGCTCTTGTTTCTGCAGTCATATCAGTAAAATAAACCATTATCTAGTCTAGTGTTGCTCTATCTGTAAAATGAAATTAATGATTCTGGGATGAAATATTTTAAAAATCACTCCCAAACACAATTCTGTTTTTAATTTTATTTTTTTAAAATTGCAGTTGCTTTGCAGTTCACGTGAAGCAATATGAATTTTGTGATGCTTTAAGAGATACTATAAGCATTATTATTCAGAAGAGGAAATATAAAAGTTGGTTTTTTTAAAATATGGGTGGTATATTCCTACATGATGGATTCCTACCAAACTGATTAGGGTTCAGCATGATCTTACTTGGTAAACCAGTTTTAAAAGATCATCTAAAGTAGTTTCTTTTTCCCCAAATTATCCAGTCACATATCTTCTGGAAGTCTGTTACCTAGTTCCTAATATTTATTTGTGGACTATGTAAAAAGTTTTAAGATAATTAATGATCAATACTTCCAATTGTGGCAATAAATTTAATAAAGTAATTGAGAACTATGGAAAGATATTTTTTTTTGTCTTTTTCAGCACTAGAAAATCATACTTCCCATTTTCTTGACAATTCCACTCTGCTTAGTCATATTTACCTTTTCAATATAATTTTCAAGAGATCAGAAATTATGGACTATGTTATTATATTCTTTCTAAGAATGAGCTGAGGCAGGCATTGAAGAATGAAACAATGTTTATTGTAACGAATCGGCCAGCTGACAGGTAACAGCTGATGCTGTCTGGCAGCTCCCTTTTATAGTTCACTGTCAGGCTGCTCAGCCAATAAGAACAAACAAAACTCCCGCTCAAAATGCAGACCAACAAATAGAACTTCTGTAGAACACAATATGTCTTCCAAGGTATCTGTGTTAGTAGAACCAGGTGTGTAGAATCTCTAGATTTATGATTATTTTACTAAAATAGTCATATCTATTGTAGAAAAATGTGAGTCTTGTTAATAGGTTTTGAAGCAGGACTGAATAATGGAACTGGGAGAGGGTAGCAGGATATTCAGATGTTCTTTTTGCTTAGAAATTATGCAAGCCAATGTTTGCATCTAAATTTAGAATACCAAACATTAATGCATTAAGTTGCAATATTAACCATACTGATTTAGAAGTGTGTTCTACTGAAAACAATTTCCTTACCTTCTGAGAAAAGTGGTTTGGAGTATTGACAATGCTTAAAAATGATTACTTAAAATTTCTAACTCATTAAGCAAACTTGATCTCAGTGAAGAAAATGAATAAAGTTATTGAATGTAGGCTGCAAAAATCGGACAGCCTCTAATTGGAAGTAAAGTTTAGTTTCCTATAGCTTTTGAGGCTATTTAGTCATCATCTGGATTTCTGCAGCCTTGCTAACTTAGAGTTTGCTTTGGGTTTGCCGGAAGTCCTCTTTCTTTCAAGAATTCTGCTTAAGAGATTCCATAATTCATTTATTTTTCCGTCCAGCTATAAAATCAAGACCCATCAGTTTTAGTCATCCTGATAACTTTGCTGCTTCCCACTTCGTTCCCCTTGCCATGAAACAAAAGGACAGGAGGATTTGCAAAGTGGTGGCTGTGAGTCATATTTTATGTTCCCTTGATTGGCCTGGTTACATGGGGGCGCTAGAGAGGGAAAGATTCTGGGAGAGGTCCAAGTTAGCAGAAATACAGTGGAAATGGGTTTACACCAGTCCTCACTTTTGAGATTGTTCACTTGAACATTTTTAGTATTTAATCTCTCATATATTGTTTCTCATACTTTGGTGATTGCTTAATTTACTTTACACCATTCAAGTTTTCTATGTATATGAATTCAGATGTTCTTCAACAGCACTAAATTATACATTTTAAAGATAAAATGTTGAATGCCTGGTGATTATTCTACTCCATTTTTTCAATCTTTCAATTTTCTGTGCAGCCTACAGAAGAGGGTTCTTGTATTAAATTGTATTCCCCATAGCTTACAATGAAGTTGAGGAAAATAATTATCTCTGTCAATTACTGGAAAATTATATTGTGACAAAAAAGTCGATTCCACTTCACATTTCTATCTTTTCTATCTTTGTTGAGATGTTTGTTTTTAATTAACCAAAATGTGCAACTGTTGCAATTGTATAACCTCAGTAAGGAACATTGAGATTGTGTCCAGGAATAAATTCCAGCCAGCTTAAGTCAACTGATTGTTCTAATCAGTTGCAGCAGATTCTATTGCTAGGATATCCTATACCCAATACTTTCCTTAATAAATAATGGTAGGGTTTTGATCAGCATTTTCTTAATTTTAACTACTACCTGGAATTGCTTGTGGGCTATTAAATGAAAACAGAAGCAAGACCATCAAACATTCATTTCTAAGTGTTCAAATAAGTACAAAGTTTGTTAATTTGCAGACTAATGGAGCTGAGACAGTATAAGGAAACGATAGTATAGTTCATTGTGTGAAGGGTATGCACACTTTCATATCATTTCTGATTGTGGAAAAGATTGGCAAATCCCAGCTCTGCCATCTTGCCTCATATTTGCCTGCCTTAAAAAGATCTCCTTATCTAGAGGGACTTTTCAACATAAAAGAAGTACCATTAAAAACCCATAGGTACACTTGAAAGGGTATTCTGAGATTGAATTCCTTCTTTAAATAAATGGAATTTGTTATTCACTATAATGGCCTCACTGCCTTCAATGCTGTTTTTTTTATGATTGACATAATCTGCAGGCTATCTCATAGTAAAACTTGAAACAAAAGTGCTTTTATATGTTTATAGTTCATCCCCCATCATTCCTCCAAATAGAACCAATTTTATTTCTTCTTAGCATGAAAAGGAGTCTCACTCTTTAATCCTGGATAAGGAGAGATTCCTTGAAATTCAGAGTAGACCAATGAATGTTTATCAGACTGTTTGCTCTAGCCTAGGAGTGTCAAACTCAAGTTGTCATGGTGGCATCACGTGATATATCAGGACTTTTTCGCCCTTTGGTAAACTGGGCATGGGCATGGCAAGCTCGTGACACATCCAATTGTGGGCCAGGAATTTGACAGCCCTGCTCTAGCCTTATTTATTTACATGTAGTTATTTTTGGGACACAGTTTAAGGCAGTGAATCCCTAACTTATAAGGGAATAAAAGACTGCTTTCTCCCACATGACCCTGGTTCATAAAACATAGGGGAAACAGGATAAGCCCCTGCAGATGAGCATCCCAGTGATGGAATCAAATTCACCTCAGTATTTATGGAAAGGACCACAACTTTCAAAATAATCTGAGTTTTTAATTCTTTTATTGGAGTATTTTTTCCTGGTTTTGTTAGGAATTCTATTAGCCATTTAGCTCTTACTGGAAGTAAAACAATGGCTTGCATTTTCTTGAAAAGCACTTAATAAATCTATTAAATAAAGACATATCCATGTAAACAAGTCATTTATGTAATATTCCTATTCCAGGTAGCTCCTGTGAAGGAGATGGGTGATTTCTAAATTTGATATATAAATAAAATAAATGTATATATCAAATTTAGAACTCAAATATAACAATAAATAAATATATGAGGTTGTCACATTTCATCTTTATAACAGATACAGTTTGGGGCTGAATCAGTAATCCTGTTATCCATCATTCTCTCCAGACAAGCAATCTAAATATCTATCCTGTTGCTGCTCTTGTGACATCTTCAAAAGGAAAACTGTTGTGCATAATGCAATTGCAACTTCATGTGAAGTTTGCAACTTCACATACTGCTGATTCATACTTTGTCTGATATGTAGTGCTAAAATTGGAGCATAACAGATCCAAAATAAACATCCAAGCATTTTCAGAACAAGACAGCGTGTATGTATGTGTGCATGTACACATGTACATAAACACAGTGGTGGGATTCAGCCAGTTCACATCATTTTGGGAGAACCCGGTTGTTAACTTTCTGACCAGTTTGGTGAACTGGTTATTGGAAGAAATAATTAGGGTAGGGAACTGGATGTTAAATTATTTGAATCCCACCACTGCATGTACATATACTTGATCCTTTAAAAAAACTTTATAAAAGTGAGTTAATGTGAAACAATTTTTAATTATACAAAATCAACATATTTGGTTCTTACCAGATGCAGTTTATCTCCTTCAATCCAATGTTTCCAGCCTCTATTGTTTTTTTCACCTTTCTGGACACAGACAAGTTTGTCACCATCCCAAGTCACTGTTGTCTTCAAGGATTAAAAAATAGCATTAAGCAATATTCTAGACATTTGAAATATTCCAAGCTGGAATTAAATGCAAGGGAACATATCAAGAGAAAAAGAAAAAGGGTGGAGAGAAATACAGCCATCCCCTGCAAAATCTCAAATTCTGGTTGCAAACCAAGATTGTCATTTATGTTCCCAGCTCTTCATCCTGATTCATGAAATAACCATAGAAACAAATTACACAAATTTACTTATGATGGAAGTGTTCCCTAGAAAAGAAAACCAATATGAAATATGGTTCTGCTTTAAGAGCGGAGTAACTAATCTCCAATAGAAAAGTCATGCTTTATTTAAACTAATGCAACATCCACACACATATTTCTATTTCAGTAAAGAAATTAGGGTGGTGTTCACAGTAGAATAAATTAAATTATTTTGTATAAAAGTGACACACCAATTGATTAAATCTTCCAGTTGTTTTACAATGTCGCAAATAAAGTAGCTATTTATTAGAGACATAGTACAGCATAAAAACAACTGAAAATTTATTGAGGAAAGGTTACAGATCAAATTACTAGGATAGTTAACCTATGAAAGCCTGCTCTCCTTGTTTATGTAATGCCTTATGCAGTGCAAAATATTTTTTATTTTCAATGCGCTATATTCTTTTTTCAAAGAGAAAGGCATTTCAGTGGAATCTGGAGGTACGTGGGTGTTTTTGTACTTATTTTATTATGAAGAGGTTGTGTGTGAATGTCCATGTAACATTTTGCAATCATTTTTGCAGTGATATACAACATCCCAGGATTTCCATACATCCATCAGACTGCAAGGAAAGTATTTTGGGTATTTTCAGTCTGGAAAGCATAGTAGCTAGGAAAGCATCAGAATGACAGAGAAGTTAACAATCCTAGCAGCCCTTCACTCTGCCAAAGCGAAGAATAACAGCAGAAAAATAATTCAAATCATATTCATGTATGAATAGCAAAAGTAGCACATGGGAGTTCCTGAACAGGCAAGAAAGCTTTTGCAAGGTGAATTTCAGTGTACTAATAACAACATTTAGATCAGACAGAATTGAAGAGACATCAGGTAAAACAAAGGATGGAGGATTATGTTTTATATATCAACAGTTGGTCTCAGGATATAACTATAATATATAAGTTTTGTGATGAAAACTTAGAGTCTTTACACATCAACTGCAAGCCATTTTACTCTCCATGTGAGTTCTCCTCATTTCTCCTAATAGCTGTGTATGTTCCTCCACAATCCGGTGTAAACAAGGTATTACGAACTCTTGCTGATCAAACTGAAGCCAAACACCCAGGTTCCCTTCCCATCATTTTAGGAGACCTTGGTTCACAGCTAAACTTAAGCAGCTACGTTGTTCCAAAGAGGAAGCCTACAGAAAAGGTGACAGAATGCTATACAACCAGGCCAGAAACAAATTAACAAGAGAGATCAGAGCAGCAAAAAGAAGCTACTCTGAAAAGTTGAGGAATCAGTTCTCAACAAATGAACCAGCAAACATGTGGAAAACTCTTAAAAACATCACTGGCTTCAGCAAACCTCCTTCCCAGGCAGAAGGAAATCAACAACTAGCAGATGACCTGAATGTGTTTTACTGCAGGTTTGAAAAGAAACTACAGCCACCTATCTCCACAACCCACATCTCAAACACACCAACAACAGCCAAGCCTCCTACAACTGACCCCAATCCATTGGGTTCACAACCTCTGGTGATCACAGAAAAAGAAGTGCAAGATCTATTTCATGGACAAAAGCCAGGAAAAGCACCAGGGCCAGACAAGATAACTCCTTCTTGCTTAAAAGTCTGTGCTGACCAATTGGCCCCCATCTTCACCTGAATCTTCAATAGATCACTAGATATGCACTAAGTTTCTTCCTGCTTCAAATGCTCTACCATCATCCCAGTGCTAAAGAAGTCCTCCATCAAGGAACTGAATGACTACAGACCAGTTGCTCTAACATCTGTAGTTATGAAAATCTTTGAAAGGCTTGTGCTGTCCCACCTGAAAACCATCATGGATCCGCTGTTAGATCCCATGCAGTTTGCATACAGAGCAAATAGATCAACAGGTGATGCTGTTAACATGGCTCTGCATTACATCCTACAACACCTTGAATCTCCAAATACCTGTGCAAGGGTCCTCTTTGTAGACTTCAGTTCAGCATTCAATACCATCATTCCAGACACTCTTCTAAGTAAATTAAACCAACTAGCGGTACCTGAACACACTTGTAAGTGGATCATAAGCTTCCTAACAGACAGGAAGCAGTAGGTGAAGCTAGGCGGAATCACATCTGATACCTGTACAATCAGCACAGGGCCCCTCACAAGACTGTGTGCTATCTCCACTTCTCTTCTCCCTATATACCAATGACTGCATCTCAAACGATCTGTCTGTTAAAATACTGAAGTTTGCTGATGACACAACAGTGATTGGTCTCATTCGAGGCAACGATGAATCTGCATACAGACAAGAGGTTATACAACTTGCCTCATGGTATAACTGGAACAATCTGGAACTGAACACACTCAAAACCGTAGAAATGGTGGTAGACTTTAGAAGAAACCCTCCCATACTACCACCTTTTACAATATTAGACAACACAGTATCAACAGTAGAGACCTTCAAATTTCTAGGTTCTACTATACCACATGACCTAAAATGGACACCTAACATCAAAAACATCATCAAAAAAGCACAACAAAGAATGTTCTTTCTGCGCTGACTCAGAAAGCTCAAACTGCCCAAGGAGCTGCTGATCTAGTTCTACAGTGGAATTATTGAGTCTATCATTTGAACCTCTATAACTGTCTGGTTTGGTTCTGCAACCCAGCAGGACAGACACAGACTTCACAGGATAATTAGGACTGCAGAAAAAACAATTACTACCCATCTGCCTTCAGCTGAGGACCTGTATACTGCACAAGTCAAAAAGAGGGCTGTGAAAATATTTACAGACCCCTCACATCCCGGACATAAACTGTTTCAACTCCTTCCCTCAAAATGACGCTATAGAGCACTGCACATCAGAACAACTAGACACAAGAACAGTTTTTTCCCAAAAGCCATCACTCTGCTAAACACATAATTCCGTCAACACTGTTCAACTATTTACAAAGTGTACACTACTATTACTGTTAATCTTTTCATCACTCCTTATCACCCATCCCCTCCCACTTGTGATTGTAGGACTGTAACTTTGTTGCTTGTATCCTTATGATTTATATTGACTATTTCCTAGTATGATTTGATTGTTGATTGTACCCTATGACTATCATTAAGCGTTGTATGTTATGATTCTTGACTCTTAACGAATGTACCTTTTCTTTATGTATACTGAGAATATTTACACCAAGAGAAATTCCTTGTGTGTCCAATCACACTTGGCCAATAAAGTATTCTACATTCTACATTCTACATGCAAAGATGCAGAATTTTTTTTCAAAATCAAAAACATTTTTATTCTGTTGCTGCTCATCAAATCTACTATTTTATTAATATTGGTGGATATTTTCAGAGCCTCTGTTCACCTTTTTCTTACTATTTTTGAAAAATCTGTAGACCTGAATTGGGCTAGACAGCTTTTTAAATATAGCAGCCCTCAAATACTGGAATACTATCATGTTGCCCCTGTCTTCTATTCCCCAAACTAACCAGACCCAAATCCTGCAGCTGTTCTTCATACGTTTTAGTTTCCGGGCCTTTGCTCATCTTAGTTGAGAAACACAACTATAAGCTGTTCATCCTTGGGAACTATATTCTTGAAACCTGCTTTGGGGTAAAATATCTAGCCATGTGGTCTGAAACTTTTGTTATGCACCATACTTTCCAGTGTATTGCTTGAGCAGTATTTGATTGTAGCCACTTCTGAAGCTGATAGAAGGTGCAATAAAACTTAAGATATCATTTGTCTTGATAAGAGAGGTAACCTTTTCCCTCCCCCAATTTAAGTTGGTTTTTGCATTTTACTTATGCTGTCCATGTTTATTACAGTGGTTAATACAAGAAAACATCTATCTAATTTATGAGTATTTAAGCAGTATCCCACACCTCTACCCTGAAAAAATAGAAAGTGCAGATTTTTTTTCTTCCTAACATTTCCCCCAAAAGTACAGGATCTATTTTGTTTTAGTATAAAACAAATGTTAATTCACTGGTTGTGACAGGAACTAACTGACTGGCTTGTTGCTCAAGTCTGATGTTGTAAGCTGAGAGAGAGCGCGACTGTGCCAAAGTCACCCAGCTGGTTTTCATGCCTAAAGTGGGACTAGAACTCACACTGCTGATTTCTAGCCTGGTCCCTTAACCACTAGATCAAATTGATTCTCAGAAAGAAACAGAATGACTGCCTTAAAAATAATTAATCCCTGCTTCTGCTGGAAAAAAAATGTGTCAGTGTGTTGGTATAGGAATGCTGGGCAGAAATCACCCTGATAAGAAATCAGAGAGAATTATAAAAGAAATGAGGTGCTTTTTCTTCCTGTAGTCACATAACAGGACCGAGATAGAAAAAGAAAATTGAGGTTGCTAAAAGTTCAGCAAAGCGGCAGTTTTGTGCTCCTGAATAGGACTGGTAAAGGATGGCTTTGTTATAAGGAGCATGCTGTGATGTTAGGGCACAGAAAGGTCATGGATGATAAGGAAGATGTTGGCTATAAGTAGCAAATCTCTCCATTCTCCTTGGAAAAAATAATTAGGTGATTGTAATGTTTGCTGTTCTGTTCTGGAGATCTGATATAGTGGCACATAAGACACAATTTACATTAGGCATCTCTGACACACTATCAGAATCAGGTGCAAAGAGTTACACATTATGAAACTTGGAATTAGTGAAATTTAGACCCCAATCTCATTCAATCCAGGGTGGAAGCAATAAAACAAACATTTGCTGGCATCTGACCAATATGTTCTATGAAACTCATCAACAATCCGAGCAGCATCCCAAGGCCAGATTGGCTGTTGATTGGAAGACAACAGAAAAGACTACATTGCCCTTGTAATATACATTAAAAGTTTCCCTAGTTTCTCTATCTTCTCCAGATCTGACAGTTCAGCTTACAGACTGGAAAGCTTTTGTTTGCAGGATAGTGAGGAAGGGCCATCTTGCATCATAACAGCAAGATGGACTTGAAAGGCTTCCAGTTGGATAAGGGACTTTGAACAATCAATAGGTTCTAACCTAGTTTTGCTGACCACAAGTAAAATGTTTTGTGTGCTGCAACCTAGAAGAATAAATAGCAGTGACTACTGTGGCTAACAGAAATCTGCTTTTCCCTGTGCCAAACTATGAAGCATGGCTGTCAACCAGGGAAATATAACAGCCTGGAACCATGAAGAGTTGAAAGCAAATAAAAAGTAATTTTACCTTGTTGTCATCTGCTTGAGAAATTGTCATGATTTACATATAGAACAAATAGTTGCACTAAGAAAGCTCTAGTTTCTGAAATGCAAATTTAAGCTTCTTTATAAATAAGCATTTCTTTAACATTTTAATTTGCTTTCAACTTGTTTACTTGAATGTCAGGGGCTTATATTGACTGCTGTGTAAATGGGAAACAAATAATAGGTTTTCTACCTTCACAACTCGATTGTCAAGCCCCTTAGTGTGCTCTTCAAATTCCACTCCTATGGTATAATTCAATTCATAGTTTCTGAAAGTGCTCAGTGTTTTTGTCTTGAAATTGTCTCCATCTTGAATAAATTCTTTTGTTTGTTTTAGATGGTTTGCAATCTTACGGGTAGCAAAATCGATGCCTGCAGATAGAATAAGAGATATGCATTTTAACAATGTGCCTGATTAAATTCAGTTTCTAAATGTAAGAATATTTGAATGTTTGTGAGGTTATGCAGATGCCCAATAAGACTTCTTGGCTTTCTAAGGAGAATGTGAATCTCTTCTATACTATGAACTGATTTTTAATAAGTTATATTGAAATGGTCTATGCATCAAAAAAATCCCTTGTTAAATTTCCATGTCTTCCCATTTTTGAGTAGGAATTTATCTCAAGATAGCAGACCTCCACATAAGGATCTGGAAGTATTTCCCATTGAAAACAGTGGGAGTGATGTTCTAGGAAAACTCATACAAGACTGTGTCCTAAAAGGTGATGTATACTTACACATACATACATTTATGCATATTTTTCATCAGAAGAATATCTCATTATTTAAGGCAACGTTTATAGACTTGTACAAATGTTAATAATGTGCTGATGTGATACAGTTATCTGCAATTATCAATAGGATTCTGAATGCAAAGTTCTTTGTCAATCAGACAATTCCTTGTACTACTCTAGTTCTCTAACTATTACTGTTTTCCTGGCTTGTACACTCAGTCTTATGGTCAGTTCTTCACACCAGAACCTATTGCATGCCAAGCTTTTTTTTTTCCAAACCAGTCAAGTTCTTGGCAGATCTCTTGGCAGAATCTCATAACTACTAAATTTCATTGTGGCAAATTCTAAAGTTAATTACAGTACAATAAGGGTTTAAATACATTTGTAAGCAGTTCACACATGTACTGAATAATAAACCACATGCTCAAATCACACATTATGCTCAATCAAAGGCAGTTAGGTTTTATTATTGTTTAGCAGGCCACTAAATGACTGAAACTCAGAAATTAAAGCCACATGAGAGAGCTTCAGTGTCCTTTTGTGCCTGGAGAACTCCTTTCTATTGGTATTTTTCTACCTTAATCTACTTTGTATTTGAATGTTATAATCACTTGGGTGGAAAGAGAGAATTGTCAAAGTTTGAAAAGGAACCAATCTTCATCTAGGTAACAGAAGATTGAAACACATATTATATTATATTTATTTGTTTATTTCTATCCCATGTTTATTATTTTTACAAATAACTCAAGGTGATGAACATAGCCAACACCCCTCCTCCTCCTATTTTCCCCACAACAATAATCCTTTGAAGTGAGTTGAGCTGAGAAAGAGTGACTGGTGCAAGGTCACCCAGCTAATTTTCCTGGCAAAGACAGCACTGGAAGTCATGGTGTTCTGCTTTTTAGCCTGGTGCCATAACCGTGAGACAAAACTGGCTGTCTCATCTTATTATGTTCAGAGCTTGCTGTGAAGAAATGGGTGGAAAGCATTAGTGGTTTGTAGCTTAACCATCATTGCCTTTCATTATGTAATGGCTTTATCACTTTATTTTGATCATGAGCCATGGTGGCACAGTGGTTAAAATGCAGTACTCCTGGCTGCTTCTGCAGTTCGGCAGTTCGAGTCTCACCAGCTCAAGTTTAACTCAGCCTTCTATCCTTTCGAGGTTGGTAAAATGAGGACCCAAGGTTTTGGGGGCAATATGCGGACTCTGTAAACCACTTAGAGAGAACTCTGAAGCGGTATAGAAATTTAACTGCTATTGCTATTATGATTAGAATAGGATATTTGGAGAGCAATGGTGTGCAAAGGATCAAATACAAGAAAGAATAAACTGGACTGATTTCTTTCTTGTCATATTTCAGTAAAAGATGCTTGTGATGATCTAAACAAATTCATCAGTGGGAATAGCAGTCAAACAAGATTGTTGTAAGCATGTCCTTGAACTCTGTCAGCCAAAAGCTCCATCAGCCAAAAGCTCAAAGATGGAGAGCTGTGTCATTTATTATCCATTTACCCCTCTAGCGATTGCTACTGATTGAATAAGATTGCAAAGCAAATGCAGTGTTGTGATGTAAGCCCTAGACCATTTGTTCATGTGTGAGAGGTATTAAAGAGGTGGAACCTGAATCATGATGCATCTGCATCTTGCTCATTTTGATTCTTCTTGCAGATGCCAGTGAACTCTTAAAATATTTGATAGATAAAATTGAATGTTTTTGCAAAGTGGATAATATTTTGCAGCTAAAATATCTAGCCAGTTTCCTCAAGAGAGATATAGTGCAATCCTACCCAAGAAACAATTTAGTGGAACTTAAATATAAATAAACATATACTTACATACACACAGGCACATAGACACACATACATACATACACGCACACAGAGAGAGAGAGAGATTTACACAGATATCTTATTTTACCATCCTTTAACTTACCCTGTGAAATATTACATTATTATTCTTATAAAATATGAATACAGTTTGCAATCTTTTATTGAATTTATTGGTATTGTCTTTAGTTAGGAAAATCTGAACAAAAAAATTATCCCTTCTTAAACACAGTAAATATTTTCATTTAATTTAATCCCACCCCTCAGATTTCCTATTCTGATGCAGTTATGTTATATTCTTTTTTACTTTCTTGTGAAAGTAAAAAGGGCATACATAAATATGATAAAATATTGAAAATATTGACACTGATAGTTATACTAGTATACTTATTATATTGCATATTATATTGCAATTAATGTAATTATATATAAGAAGAAACCTGTCCCAGAAACCATTAATAAAGTGACAATGTAATACTAATATATCATTGCCTAGTTACTGTTCAGAGGGAAAAATATGAGCATAGACATGTATAATAAAAAGAGAATCTTTCCAAAATGATTGCCCCACTGATGACTGGCACTATCTGCAGGAGTTGTACATTTGAAACTCAGCTCTCTTTAGAACAGGTAGCCTGAGAATTAGAGCTCATATTTAGTTTAGGAACTCCTAACAGTTGACTAGTTTTGTTAACCATCTGTTCAATGCTAACAGTAATTTTCGTCTGTTGGTTTGATGTCCCTTAGTATCCAGCTGCCATTACAGTAAATCAGAGTTTATATATGCAATTGATTATTAGGTAGAAAGTGAAATGAATAAGAACAACTCTACCATACAGTAATGTTACTGATTTCCTTTTTTCTTTTTAAAATCTGGCAACCATAATCTCTAGATTACTCAATTAAAGATTAGATGTGTTGTATGAGAGCATACAGGGCATAATGCAATGTCTAACTGCTTAGTTGTACTGATACTATTGAAAATATTATAAGATTTAAGATCCAGATGTCAATGTACTACTTGTACAATCCTATGATTGCTATACCTGAGATAGATCTGGGATAGAGATCTCTTCTCAACATATATTCTTAAAAGTATATGCTATTGGGGAGAATTATTATCCCATTTCTGTCCAAGGCATTGCAATCATAGTCTCACTAATCTTAAATACTAGTAGAATATGTTTTACTGAACATTTTAATGCTCCCTAATTTGTGTTGGAGCTTAATGTACTTTTGAAACATAGATAGGAAATGTTGCTCCATGTTATATTTTCAGAGCCAGATTCCTGCTATTATCAGAAAGTTAGACAAATCTTCATCATTTGAACTTCATCATTGGAATTAAGTTTATACTTACCTAAAGCAATCATATAACCTTCAAAGTTTTCATTTAATACCATTTCCCACGTTCCATTGTAATCGGCTGGCATTGCTGCTAGGTGATTAAATTCAAGGATAGTTTAGCTATGGAATATGAAATGGTGTTTTCCAAAAAGAATGAACTGTAATTCTATCCTTTTTATAGTTCTTTGGATGTAGTTTATGGTTTCCAATATAATAAAGTCTAAGGGTCACCGAGATAATCTAAGCAGAACTTTATGTTCATTATTAAAGTTAAAAGGAGAACTAGGTGTGAGAAGGAAAATGATGTTGCAATGACCTTTGTAAAACGTTAAGAAAAAGGACAATAGAATATTTTTTATGAAAGCATATGGTTGAAATATGTATTCCATCATGGCAAATTATCAAGTCTAAATTGGTAGCTTTGTTTTTAAATATGTCTAAGACCCTCAACTTCTGTTTGAATTTTACTAGGTGTGCTATCTAGCTGATTCAGTTCAGTTTGAAATTTTTTCCCAATAATCCTATTCTACTTGAGATGGGTACACCAACATTCAATGCATTACTAGAGCATAGCTGTTTAGGTACTTCTGGATGCTTCAGATATACAAAAAGTAGGAGGCCTACTGCAAGGTGACAATATAACCACACTGGAATTTTGTTTTGTCCTTCTGCTTCTTCCTCCTAATGTGGATTTCTTCAAGCAGCTACAACTAGGACACTTAGCACTGGATATTCTATCAATCTTATAGTTGAAGTGCTGGTTTTAATTTATAAAGCTTTACCTAGGTTGTCACATAGATACTTCCAGGTGCCTATGTCAACTACAATTGATCTATCTGAAGAGTTTATCCTGGAAGAAGCTACTTTTGGCTTTCCAATTTCATGTAGTGATGATCCCTGAAGCTAGGAAAAACTTCTTTTCTATCACAACATTGATAGTCTAGAATAGACTCTTTCTAGAAGCTCTTTGCTGATAGCTTTCCAGAAGATAGTGAAGACCAATCTTTAATAGACTTTGATGAAGGATTGTGCACTGGATTTTATTAACTAATTTATTGGTATTGTGTATAATTCATTGGAACTTTATTTGGATTTGGTAGGGGTTTTCTTGTGTTTTATAATGTTCTTTAGACACTCTGAGTTCATTACAACTCAGGGGCATAGTGGCATAGATAATTTTTTAATTTTTTTAAAAAACAACAACAGCCCTGTATTTTATGAATACTCTCCCCAAATGCCTAATAAATATATTTATATTCAATTATTCATTTAGCCAGAATTAAAGTCTAGAAAGGATCCCTGTAATATTAAGGAATAGTGAGGAAAAAAATCTATATCCTGATGGTTTAAAACATTAGATTAGTTGTTTAACGTATGTGTCCAATTCTGCTTCCTCCCTCATGGTACAGGCAGTCCTTGCCTTACAACAGTTCATTTAATGACCATCCAAAGTTACAATGTCACTGAAAAAAAGTGAGAAAAGTGAGTGTTTTCACACTATGACCATTGCAGCATCTACAGTCATATGATCAAAATTCAGATGCTTGGCAACTGACTCATATTTATGATGGTTCCAATGTCTGGGTGTCATATGATCCTCCTTTGTGATCTTCTGACAAGCAAAGTCAATGTGGAAGCCTGGTTCACTTAACCATGTAAACCAGGGATTCCCCGGTCCGTGGATCATTTTTTACTGGGCCGCAAAGCTTGGGCGCCGCCATCTTGTTTTGACGGCGCCTCTGGGTTTTTGGATGCTTCTGGGTTTTTGGTTGGAAAGTGCTTCCGGGTTTTCAGTTGGAAAGTGGAGTTTGGGTGCTCGCGCCTTAGTTTCGTCGAAGGGGGGGGCGGCTTCGAACAAAGAACCGTCCCGATGGCGGTAGAGTCTCATGTTACTCAGGTACCGGTCCGTGGAAGAATAAATAATTGTGAAACCGGTCCCTGGTTCAAAAAAGGTTGGGGGGCACTGATGTAAACCACTAATTTACCAACTGCAGTGATTCATTTAACAACTCTGGCAAGAAAAGTTGTAAAATGGGGCAAAACTCACTTAACAAAGGTTTCACTTAGCAACAGGAATTTTGGGCTCAATGGTGGTCGTAAGTTGAGGATTACCTATATCAGTTCCAGATGTAGTGGGATCAATGAGCACAACTTGGTTTTCTTTAAGGGATTTGGATAACTCTATTGTTCCTGCTATGATAGATAAAAATGTGAGAATGCCATTGTAATTTCCCACATAATTTGACAAATGGTGGTTTTAAGGTAGAAGTAATAAACTGAGTCTTTGCTGTAGGAACCTTGAGTATAGTTCTCAGAGTATCTCAAAAATGATGCATATTAATTATATTTAATTAACATAACTATAATCAAATGTAAATGTAAAAGTGAATCACAGAGCATGAATAATTTAAGTGAACCTTATGTTGGCTGTAGTGTAAGGGTGATAGTATTGCTCTCTGAAACTCAAGGAAATGTAAAGTGTAATTTCTGAAGCAATCTTGATATCTAAATTTCTAATGTTATTGGCAATGTACAATTTCACAACAAAAATGAATAAGGAAAATTGAGAGATAGGATATGTATTTCCTTGTTTCTTTTATGATTAAATTAAATTTTATTCAAGGCAATTCTGGAAGCATTTGCTTTGTCAGTTAAATGACACTCTGTAATATCCCTGAAGTTCACTGTTTCTCAATCAATTTGTGGATATGAATTTCCAGAATTCCTTGGCTAGCCGGGGAACTCTGGGAGTTCATACCCATGCATTTTAAAGTTGCTAAGTTTGAGAAATACAATTTTAGACTAAGCATGGAGGTCATCTGCTTGGAGCATGGAGTCCACTAAATAAGTGATTTCTAGCTATACCTGCATTCCAGATATAATGTTACTTTTTACTAGCCTGTATTTGCAAACATACTAAAGTGAGGGAAGGGAGAGAGAACTTTTCCCCTTAGTATGAGGATACTTGTCAGAATGTCTCTAGAGACAAACCATAAATACAATCTGACAAAGTTCCTTCATGGCATTTCAGTAAAAGGTAAGAGGCGTGAGGTAAGCCCCGGAAAAATTTTGATTCCACTAAATGAGATTCTGTAAGAAGTACCTTGGTAAAGTAAAACTGTCTTAAGGAAGAATAAAGTGATTACCACCAAAATATTCAGTCTGGAAAGAAAAACAAATGGAGACCAGAACTTATGATTTCCTGAGAGCTATTGAGATATGATGGTAACTATATTAATTCACAAGTCTTTCCTAAACTAAATGAATTCTTGAGCATGTTATATATACTTAATGAGGGTTAGGCTTTGATGACTTTAGTGTTTTTATTAAGCCAGCAATTTATTGTTTGATCAGTTTATTATTCATTATATTGTAAAAATCCAGAACATGGAATAGTTTTGTTACATTGTGTGAATGAAGCTAAAAATGACAAGTTGTGCTCTAAATTCTGCTTTGTATGTAAATCTGTAGGTAAAAGTTTAGCAGTTAATATCAATCACAATTTATGGACCAAACTTATAAAATGAACTAAGCTGTTTCTGAGTGCAAGGAACAAGAAAAGAAATGGGTTTAGTCAAAAAGTAATTAACCATTCATTAATATCTATTGTTCTAAATGTTATTCATAAATAACCTAAGAGATGTTAATATGCAAGTTGATCAATGAGCATAATATAGATTGATCTGAGTTAATGTAAAATAATTCTGACCAAATTATTTTATACCCATGAATATTAATGCAGCATTTGAAAAATGGAAAGCTATTTTAAAAATATAGAATTTCTGAGTCAAATTTAATTCCCAGGCAAGAATGAGCCATTCAGAATAAATCCAAGAAAGTCAGCTTGTTAATTCATATTGAAGAAATTTAGAAACCATAATGAATTTCAGCAAGAGATTCAAGAAAGATTCAAGAATAAGAAGTATATATATAAAAATAGTGTGCAATGGTTGTCCTTCCCAACCCATAGACCAGGGGTTCCTAACCTATGGGCTGCAGCCCTCTAGTGGGCCATAAGTTGTCTGCAACTGGGCCATGGAAATATTGGGTGAGTGAGGGCACATGCGCTCCCTACTTGCACGAATAGCAGGCAAGCATGTTTCATTTCCATGAGTGGCAGGCATGCATACATGCACCTTGCACAAATGGAGCTGCATGTTCATGCATGCTTGCCGGCCACTCATGTGAAACCATCTCCTTCCATCCCCACTGGTCTACAAAGCTGGAAAGGTTAAGGAACTCTTCCATAGATCGGCCTCTTCCTTTAAGTGGATTGGTCTAGCTTCATTCGTGTCCTTTTTTTCTGCAATGCTCCATTATATATCTGTCACATCTGAAAAGGTGGGAAAATTGTAAAATAGATTTGGAAAAAGTTAAAACGGATAATCCTGGCTTCAAACTTCTGTCTAGGTATTATAGCAAAAATAGCAACTAATGGCTAAAACATCCATCACAATCAAAATCTTTTAGTGAGAGGCATTTGAGAATTCTGACAAAGAACTTTCAGGTAAAGAACTAAACCTCAATCATTCAGCCACAGTCTTTAGACATATTCTAGGTTTCAGTTGATAACTGGATTTAAATAGAAATGTTACAAAGAGAATACATCATCTAGAGCTCACATAATATGCTGTGAAAAAGATAGCATAGTAATTCTGTAATTTGACTGACAGCATCTACAGTAGATTCTAATAATAAAATGTGGGTTGGAGCTATGCTTTTGCTTTATTAAGACAATTTGCTATTTAAATTGTGATTTTTTTTTTTAAAAAAAGAATAATACCAGCCACTGGCAGAAGGTATGTATGTTGCTTCCCAAACTGCAGCCCTCCAGATACACATGGATCATTAGTAGAAATGGCGCTGGGAACCAGGGAATTAAAGTCTGAGTCCTATAGAGAGTTATTTGTTAAGACAGAAGAAATGGGTTTTTATATTAGGGCAGGCTAGAGACTCCACTTATAAATCCAAAGAAATTTCTCAAGCTTTCGTGTGCTTTCCAAATTCTAGAGATTAATTCTTAGCATCTACAATCTATCACTATAACTGTACGTATTCTGCAACAAAGTTTTCTAATTGGTACTGCCAATTTCTATTTTCCTCAGATAAAGGTTAAATTATTCCACAATTGAACAGCAAGCGTGATAGATGGAATTTGAATGGGAAGGTTCCATAAAAAGCAGTATGGGTTATTTCACCCTTCTGGTCCCTCTTTGACAAGCATAATTTAACTAAAAGGATATATACACCATTAGGCTTTCTCATGCCTGACCTTCGAGAATGCCACAATGTCAATTATTAACATTTTCTATTTGTTTCAGGAACATTTGAAAGGATGGATCTGTGAAACACTCAGAAAACTATTGACTGAAAAAAAATGATGGGAAAATTATCATTATAAAATGTACCTTCTCTATTTTTCTGGATATATTAATGCTAATTATATACACTGTTAAAATATTGAATGGTAATCAAATAATCTAGACAGGCAGTGAAGTGATGTGATTAAGGTACTCAAATCAAAGCAGGAACCTTGGTTCTAGCCTCTTAGGCACTGGAAGCCAATTGGGTGATCTTGCATTCAACACTCTCAACCCTAGACTGGGAACTGAAAAAACATCTACCACACCCAGTGGATCATGTGGTGAGTTATAGTCCATTGTCTTGAATAAAGAGTCTCTCATCTTCAGTGGATTGATTTGGGATTATTATAACAATAATCTTTCATGTAACTCTGTACCAGATGCTGCCATCTTTCTAGATTTTGAATCATTGTGAGGGTGTATTATACACCCTCTGTGTACTGTAAATTATAATACACAAAGGGTGATGGATCAGACTATATATTTTTATTCAGTCAAATCACATGGAATGTACAAATATGGTATGAAGAGGTGTTGGGATCACAGTGACATGGTTACTATCAAGTGACACCCATAAATTGTGCTATTGCTTATTGATGAAGAATCCTGCTTTTGCCTTACTTGCACCTATTTGTACAAATATAGAAATGATTAAAAAAAAATCCAGGGAATATAGCACTGGGATAGCACCTGATTTTGCACCTTGCTATGTGTGAGTTGGCTATATTTTGAGTGCATCCCAGTTTGGTTGCGGTATTAGTATATAAACGAATGAAAGTGGAATGCTACTTCCACTTTTCAGTCTGCATTATGTGTTTTCATTAATTACTACATATAATGTGGTGTCTTCTCTGTGAATGAATTTTTTAGGGAGAAGGGATTCAAGAAATTGCTGACATATAGTCTAACAAATGGGTGTCAAACTCACGGCATCATGTTGCTGTCACATGAAGTTTCATGATGATTTTTTCCCTTCATGGAACTTGGTGGGCGTGGCCTGTACATGACACATCTGGCCTGTGAGCTGCCAGTTTAACACATTGAAATCCTTCCCATAAGCTTTTCTACAACAATTGTTTCTGATATTCTAGAAACATTTGCAATAAGTACTTATGAAAATTAAATAATTTAATATGATTACAATTGTCAATTATTATCCAAAATATGTTAGTCTCAGATTTTCAACACAATGCCCATATCTACAAACCCCTGCTTTAGTGTCCTTGCCCACTTGACTTAAATAGATTTATTTTTAAATTGCAAGTTGGAAAGTGGCCAAGTCAAGCATTTGCCTCCTTATATGACTGTACATGTAATGGATGTTTAGTATCTGGCCATATAGTCACAATTTTGTGACTGGGTAGTGCTTTCTCAAAATCACAATTTGTCTCAAAATCACTACTCTCTCTCTCTCTCTCTCTTCTCCTTCCTTCCCTGAAATCAAAATAAATAAATATATATGATGGCAATGAGAAAAAAGAATGTGAAATATTGTTCTGCTGATTAGGAATGATAGTGTTATAGTCAAATGAGGTAAATCAGTTGGAAGCACTGAGTCAGTTTATGTTGCAAGCTACCCAATAAAATATATGCAATTATGTATAATCCAACACAACATAGATAGGCTAGTTCTTTTATCTTCCACTCAATTAGCTCTGGAGAAATTTGTTCCAGGACCTACAGCTGTGATTTAAAGAGAGAAATAGCATGTGGATAATTGATGCAGAAATCATAGTGCTATTGACTAGGAATCGTTCTTTGGTGATGGGATCTTGCCATTCAATAAAGAACCATTGGAATTGATTTTCACTTTCTTAGCAACAGCACCTGCAAAAACAATAGTGGCTGTTCACAGTGTGCAAATACACATTTTGGACTACATCGTATATGGACTTTGTCTTCTCCTGCTCTTCTTCCAGATGATTTATATTTTTAACAAACACTCCTGGTCCCTTTAGGGGGTCTCCATTTTTATTTTTTATTTTCCCTACATCCTGCCGCTAACCTAAGTGCAAAAGGAAAAGTATTGGTTTCTTTGCTGCTTATAGATCATGATTCCCTTCCATTAATGACTAGAATTAAAATCTGATATGCCTAGAGGATATCCAGTTGGAGGTGGCTAATACAAACATTTTATTTGTATTCTGAATCTCAATACAATGCAGGTTTTATTCTTCAAAAGTTTATTATTTCATGATAATAAATACCATTCTGATTTGTGAAGATATTTTATTTTTGAAATTGGAAAATATGTAATTTGCCCAGGATGCTATGCTTATATATATATATATATTCCAGAGAAATAAAAATAAAAAGATTCATAAAAATAATGAGTGGCCTCTATTAAGTCTGAAATTAATCACTCCCCTCCAAGAATTTGCTTGTATATAAGATAGAGATTTTAGAAGTTATTTTCAGATTTTAGATGTTATTTTCAAGCAAAACCTGAATGCAGTACTTCTCTTTTTGCAGCAATAAAAATAAAATATTTTTCTGGATATACTAAGAGATTAAAATGAATCTTGCACTTCATTGGTATGAAGGTCAAACCTACAACTGAAGCTTAATCTTATCACAACTACTGCAATCAGTGTTTATGTCAAAGGGCAAAATCTGTGAAAGATAGCAAATTGCTCTGAGCAATTTTGTACCTCTTTGATGTTTGTAATCAGATTAAAAAGTGCTTAAGTCCTTTGTAGATTTTAACTGTTAATTTTCTTTGAATTCTACTGTTCTTTCCTTGCCCAGAGAATAAAGGTTAAATAACTACGTGGCACTTTGGACATTTCTTCAGAGGCTTAGGTCATTAGATTTTTCCCCCAATGACTCAGTGTGCTTGTATTGATCGTGCTATTAAGTATAGCAATCAGTTATACATAGAGTGATGTAAAGACATGATTTTATATTTATTAGGCAATTTTGTCCATTGCTACAGAAATAAGCACAGGACTTTGAGATCCTTCCTGTCTCTTTCTTTGTACATTCTGCTTAATCAATTATTCTTCTCTTGTGACATCCATTGGTGAAAGGGGGAGGTGATGAAAGAAAGGAACAGTTGATGAAAGCAGCAGGCGCCTGCAGATGCCATGACTCTTTGATTTGTAGGAACAATAAGTTGGCCTTATATCTATGCTGGCAAACTGTGGATTGTGTTGAGTTTTAAATGAGAACTGCTCTTCAGGAGTTCACAGTTTTAATTCCTAATGCCAGCACCTCCACCTTTATCATCAGCCATTAGAAAGTCTATATATCACCAGGCCCCAAAGTGTATTAAAGTCCACCTGGAAAAAAAAAACACTGACACCATTGAGTTGACAGTAGAAATTGTATTTTGGCAATTTTAAATATAGTTATGGATTGTGATGACTCCCCTGAATGCTTCCCTAGATATCTCTCCAGATGTTATTTTGGATGAAGATGAACCAGTTCTGGATACAGCAGGAGGGGAGTTGGTCAATGGTTCCAAGCAGCTACCAGAGAATGATTTGGCTGAAGCAACGGTGCAGCAGGACAACCCTGAGACTGTTTAGATGGGGAAGCATGCAATTGTAGCTGGTCAGCGATAACAAAGAGAAACCGCCTTCTGCACTGATCCAAGAACATGTAGGGCAGACAAAAGGCAGGAGAAGCTAAGATCAGCCAGAGAACTCATAAGAAGGCAGCCTTGCTCCCTTGATGGGCTGCACCAGAAGCTGGCTATTTAGCACAGCAGAAAGATGAAGATGATGCTGAGAAGAATGTGTCTGTTTCCTTGCTGTGTGTTCTTGCCTTGAACTTCAGATTGTCTCTCTATTACCTTTGTCCTACCTTGCCTTGCCTTGCCTTTGCTTATGGATTTGCCTTTGTCTTGGAACTAACCTTTTAATTTGCTTTTGCATATTGGTGGGGACTTGCCTTTGCCCTGAGGACTAGTGTTGACTTCATTTGAGTTGCCTGTGGAACTCATTGAGATTGAGCTGGTACTGTCACAAGGAATTGCTGGGGAATACCAGTTCAGGCTTGGAAGCCTTAATAAAGACTTGTTACAGCTGTTTGTGTGTGTGTGTGTGTACATGGGAGTGGGACAGCACATGTACAGGCACACACAAAGAGATAGAATTCAGCAATTGTTCTTATCATTTAATATTTATGTGTTCTAAGTGGTTATCCATGCATGCACTGAAGTATGGAAACTGTCAGCTCAGAGAAAATGCAAAAAACTATATCTATACACCTAAGCAAAATGCTCTACTATGACCTGATTTCTGCACTGCAACTTCTATCTCCCTATCACACAAAGAATATCCTAGAAATCAGAGATACTAGTAGATAAGTATTATGATTGCCAGATGACAATAAATAGTTCCCTGCCCAAATACTCCTAGAGACAATCCCTTGAGCATTAGACAAGACTTCCTTAGAGACAGATACTGATGGAAGCTGAGGATAATTCACACTTCACTGTGAAGTGGAGGATAATTCATTGATTGCACAAGCCTCTTTGTGAAAGTATAGTATAGATTACTAAGTATAGAAGACTATAGATTTTATTTTTGTTTTGTTTTTTCACCTGAATCTTGAATTATAGTTAATGATGGTCCTTGTTACAAATCTTCCAGCAACTTTGCTGCCCTTCTGCTAGCTGCAAACTAGAACATAATCTTTAGTTTCTAGAATAAGGGGAACATAAGTCCTCTGTTCTGTCCCCACTGTATCCACAGGTGAGAATCCAAAGTTCAAATGCTCAAACAGACAAACCCAGACACGACAGAGTTAACTGCTTCTGTTTACATAGTCCTTGGCAGTCTTCCTGGAATCTGTCTGGCAAGTCCGAGCTAACCATAAATCAAGACATTGCAGCCGAGAGAGTCAGACACATTCTCCAAACCAAAAGACACTTTGCTTCGAACAAGGATTAAGAGCTAGCACACTTCCTTTTATCCCCTGAAGGGGCATGTCAGTCTCTCTAATTAATCTCTGGCTTGATGTTTCTTTTCAAATTGTGATTGACGTTTCAATCTTCTTCTAGTCCTAACATCAAGCCAACATCCGTCAGTCTCATCATCACTCGAAGCCTCTGGCACATTCTGTGGATCAGCTGCTGACACCTGAGATATGAATGAAGTGGAAGGTTCTGGAGATGATCCTGTCTCCGACACTCTCTCATCCTCCTGGCTAACGTCTGCATCTCTCCTTAGAGCAGGCTCCAATTCCAATGCCAACCCCTCCTCCTCACTCACACCTGTGTCCTCTGATACATCAGACTCCAAACTCACAGCAGGCTCAAACCTTCCATCTTCAGATGCTTCAGATTCAAAACTCACAGCAGGCTCAACCCTTCCAGTCACAACAGTCCTCCATATATTTTACACTACAATTTTTATACTACAATTTATATTTTATCACTGACCATAGCATCTGGGATAATTGATTATGCCATTCAACAGTCTGGAAAGCCAGAAAACTTCAGTCTGAAATTCCATCTCTTTCATTGGGACATCGGTTGACTTTCCTTAATCAGGTCAGCACATTCATAGTATTTATTCCTTCTCTTTTTTTCCCTCCTCAAAATGTCAAGAATTTAGGCATTGTTTTCATAACTGGTGTATAACAAAAGCTTTAGGTTTATGCAATCAGTAACTATTTATTTAACTATATTTACATAGCAGCCCAATAACAAGACTCTTGGAAATGCATATCAGGGGTAAGGACAGAAAAAGGACAAAAATAAATTAATCTCTTACTTCATAAAATAACATAACTAATAGTTATATAGTTACCCTTAATCATACAAAAAGCCATAGGGCTATTGCAATTGAACACAAAGATGGTTGGGGGTAAATATACCTTTGGGTGCGGTATATTCCATTACATAAACATTATTATCAAGAACTAGCATATAATCAGCATCCTTTGTAGCTCATGGCTAGGGCATCAGTGACTTACCCTAAGCCCTCAGATCATAAGGATGCAATATACATAACAATGTACTTTTAATATACATTATATAGATCTTGATAGGTAATAAGTGGCAGTTTGAATTGTGGACACTTAGTGGCTACCAATGCAGTGATTTCAAAATAGATATTACTCTGCAATAATAGGTTTGTTCAACTGGCAATCTGACTACTACATTTGTGCCAGTGGCAGTTTCCAAATTTCTCCAAAAGTAGATCTGAATATAATACCATGCAGCAGTCCAACCAGATATTGATTAGTGTGCGAATAATTATCTTTAATGCTCCCAATCCAGATAGGGCCACAACATCAAATTAAAATGGGCAGAGGCTCCCCTAGCTACAGTTTCTATCTGGTGATGAACAGAAGTTGGGAGTCCAAGCAGATCCCAAAGTCATTGACCAACTATTCAGAAAGAGTGCAACCCCATTAAGAGTAATTACTGAAACTATCTGTTAGCAGATAGTCCCAATTAACAGCAACTTTGTCTTGACAAGATTTAATCTATTCTTTAAAATCTCCCAACAGCACCAGTTTCCATGTTTAAGCTTAGGGTGGCACTGAGAGTTCTAACAAGACTAAGAGGGACATAGTTACTACATCAAGGTCCTGATGAAGGTTCATCAGCACCAACATTTTAGCCATTATTTATCCACTGCAGGATGAAGGCCTCTTCCAGATGCTTCTAACCAAATGAAAGTATCATCAAGAGAGTAAAAGAATTGAAATGGAAATGGGTGGGTCACATAGCAAGAACTGATGTAGAGGTGGTATTCAGCAGGTTCTGACCAGTTCTGGAGAACCGGTAGCAGAAATTTTGAATAGTTCAGAGAACCAGCAAATACCACCTCTGACTGGTCCTGCCCACATCTATTCTCTGTCTCCCGAGTCCCAGCTGATCAGCTGGGTCTTCTTTGGTTGCCCTGCACAGGAGAACAGAACTGGAAAGCAGGTTAGTGGTGTGGTGAGGTAATGGCATTTTTGCAGTAATCTTCTCCCAGGAGTGGGATGGGAATGGAGATTTTACAGTATCCTTCCCCTGCCATGCCCACACTACCAAGCCACACCACGCCCACCAAGTCATTCCCACAGAACTGGTAGTAATATTTTTTGAAACCCACCACTGAACTGATGGCATGTGGACCAAGGCAGTCATAGAATGGGTCCCACTTGAAAAAAAACATCCACAAAAGAGACCTAAAACAAGATGAAGGTTATCTACTAGAAGACCAATGCTGTTTTGAATCTCTGAGTGGTCAGAGTTCTGACTGGATTTCTCTAGGAGCCTGTGTAGCTGTTTCCCCATTATCTTCTCAATGATACTTGTTAGGTATAACATAGGTCACCTAACATAGTTTGGGTAAAATAATATATATAAGCTATGATTGTTAGTTTAAGTGTGTGTCACTTTAACTGCAAAGCATGTAGTTTTTGGGTGTGGTGTGGAACCACCATAAGAGGGAGCAAGACAACCTGATTGATTGCTGACGATTTCCCTGATTGATTGCTGACGATTCCCTGGCAATTACTGGATTGGATTACATTGATGGTTTGTTAGCTGCGGTTCCCCTACTGAAGAATTGCTGATAAGAAGAGAGGAGTTTTTGAGTTATTCATATCTCTCTACTGCGAGGAGATATATCACCGGACTGATATTTGTAAGTGTACTGACCTCTCTTTTTCGACACTGGAATTTGCAAATGAATAATCCCTGGACGGACTGAACTAAGTGAACGATATATGGACTGTTTTGACTATGCTTTAACTCTTGCTGGAATAAAAACTATTTAATAGGCACTGTGTATCTGGTTTACTGAGTGTAAGCTACAAAAACACTTATCTCACATATTTTGCCTGCCTGCCTGACTGCCCTGCAGATCTTGCTAGGGTATATCCCTAACACTGGTTATGGGCCCAGCTGCACAGTCAGACTAACCAGGATATAACAGGCTTATATAAAGTGAGAGTTAGTGTGGTTACACAATACTGTAAACAGACAGCTGTGTTTTATTAATTATAGTTTAATATCCAGAGAAAGATGGCACAAGTCAATTTACCAAGTTTGTCTCTAATATCCAAACTGGATGGAACAAACTATGTTTCATGGTCTATGAAATGCAGCCTACTTCTACGCAGAGAAGGTTTGTGGAATATAATTCAAAACCCACCAGAGGTAGATGCTTGGGATCCAGAGGATGAAGATGATGCCCACAAAATACAAGAATATAAACTGAAAAATGAACAAGCTCTCTGTATAATAGGACTGACACTCAGTGACCAGCAGCTTGTCCATATTCATGGAGAAGAAACAGCTGCTAAGTGCTGGGAGAATTTAAAGAAGATTTATGTTCGAGACAGTGTAGGAGCTCATATAAATCTTACACGGAAGCTGTTCAGAACACATCTTCAAAAGAATGCAGACATGTTGACTCATATAAACACTATGAAGAGGATTTTTCAGGAGCTGCATGAAAAAGAGCTTATCTTCACTGAACTGCATCAGGTTTATATAATTTTGTCTTCATTAGATTAGAGCTATGACGACTATGTAACTTCATTGGAAGTGCTGCCAAAGGATAACCTCACATTAACTGACATTACTGGCAGATTAATTGAAGAATCCAGGAGAAGGCTTGAAAGGGATCAACTCAGAAGGGAACAACCACAAGAAGAGGAATTATCTTCGTCAGCCTACACAATTAGAAAATGTTTTAATTGTGGAAGAAAAGGACATTTGGCTAGATTCTGCAAGAAAGCAAAAAGCCAAAATGCCAGCCAGAATGCAAAAAGGCATCAAAAGGATAAAAAATGCTTAGAGTTAGCCATGTATAGCAACAAAACTGTGAACAATAATAATTTTTGGGTTGTAGATAGTGGAGCATCGCACTGTATAACAAAAGATAAGAAAAGATTTATTAAGATGTCCACGAGTTCACAGCAGATATCGTTACCTAATGGTTGGAAACTGAAAGCAAGAGGTCAAGGTACAGCATATTGTTCTTGCATAAAAGAAAATGTAAAAATGTTATATGTACCACAACTTAAGTTTAATTTGCTTTCGGTTAGAGTTTTGATTAAACTAGGTTATGTAGTTACCTTTAGGGGAGAAAACTGCATAATAGAAAAGGAAGGTAAAAAAGTGACTGCAACTTTAAAAGGTGAATTGTATGTGTTAAATGATAATCAATTAGAGGTGGCTAACACAGTGTATAATAACGTTAAACCTCATGATGAATGCATACATTTGTTACACAGACGTTTAGGGCATATAAATTTTAAAATGCTCAAGCAAACGGTTGAACTGTCTAAAGGTATAAAACTGAAGCCTTGCAGTAAGTATTTGCACTGCAATGCTTGCAGTCAAGAGAAAAGCAAGGTAATACCAGCAAATAGAATTAATGGATTTAAGACTAAGGAGCCTCTAGAGGTCGTATTTGCTGATATTATAGGTCCTAAAAAACCAAGTGTGGGAGGTGCTCGTTATATATTAAGTATAATGGATCATTACTCTAGATATGGTTTCTGTTATTTAATGAAGAGTAAAACGGAAACATATCAAAATTTCTTTAATTGGTTGAAGTTTGCAGAGAGAAAAACTAAAAGGAAACTAGTAACTCTTGTAACTGATAATGGTACGGAATTTATAAATAATAAATTCCAAAATAGACTGAAGATGGCAGGTGTAGAACATAAAAAGTCTGCACCATATAGGCCACAACATAATTCCTTTATAGAAAGGCGAGGCCAAACACTGCAGGCAATGGCTCGTACTATGTTGTCAGATTCAGGATTACCTGAGAATTTGTGGGGAGAAGCAACAATGTGTGGTAATCATATATTGAATAATGTTGTTAACTCAACAACAGGTGAATTACCATTCACACGGTGGCATGGTAGAAAACCTGACCTAAGCTATATGCACACATTTGGAGCACCAGCATGGGTGCATATTCCCACACAACTGAGACATAAGGGACAGCATAGGGCTAAAAGATTATATTTTGTAGGTTACGAATCAAACCATAGATCTTACAGGTTCTGGGAAGAGGGCACAACTAGAATTTATTGTAGTGCTAGTGCACAATTCCTGGAACATGTAGGATGGACTAAATTGGAACAAGATTCGAATAAAAGTGTAATCATAGAAACCTACAGGGGCCCGAGCCACCATACTAGTGATGAGAAAAATCCAATTAAAGAAGAAATAAGTGAAGAAGAAATAGATGACCAGGAACAGGTGATAGATAAGAGTCCACCTGTGAGTCCTGTTCTACCTAGACGGTCAACACGAGTAAGTAGACCACCTGATAGGTACCAGGCAAGTGTGGTGTGCCAGATTAGTAAAATTCCAACCACTGTGGAAGAATTGAAATTGTATCCTGCGAAGGATCAGGAGAACTGGCATACAGCAATGCAAAAGGAACTGAATTCATTAAGACAGATGGGAGTCTATGAGAATGCTAGATTACCTCCAGGTGAAAAGTCCATTGGCTGTAAATGGATATTTAAATTAAAAACAGGTAAAAATGGGACTGTTACCCATAAGGCTAGGTTGGTAGCTCAAGGATTTAATCAAACTGCATGTGATTATGATGAAGTGTTTGCACCGAGTTTAAAAGCAACAACCTTGAGAGCAGCTTTAGTGTGGGCAGCTAAGAAAAACTATATCATAAATCATTTAGATGTAGAAACTGCCTATCTGCATGCGCCATTGCAGCACACTATATACCTAAAGAAACCTGTAGGGATTAAGGATGATAAAACTAATAATGACTGTTGGAAGCTTAAAAAGAGTCTCTATGGATTAAAACAATCTGGTTACGAATGGAACCAATATATTGTTAAGGAGTTAAACAATATAGGGTTTAAAGCAGGTTTAGCTGATCCATGTTTATTCAAAAGAGAGACAAATGGAATAGTGTCATTATTATTGTTGTTTACAGATGATATTGCATTAATTACAAAAACTAATAATGAAGCTACTGAAATAATATCATTATTAGGAAAGAGGATAAAATTAAAGCAATTAGGGGAGATAAAACAGTATCTAGGATTGACAATAAATAAAACCAATCGTGGCTATAAGATATCTCAAGAGGATAAGATTTATCAATTACTAAAAACATATAAGATGGAACTTTGTAAACCAGCAAAAACTCCAATGAGTCAGGAATTTTGCCGGACTGATGCTCAGAGTTCAAAATTCGATAAGACTATCTATCAGTCGCTAATTGGTAGTCTATCGTACATTAGTAATTGGTCAAGGCCAGATATTGCCTATAGCGTCAATCAATTGGCTCGATTCAACGCTGAATCCGCTGAACGACACTGGCAAGCAGCAAAACGTATCTTAAGATATCTTAAAAGGACAATGCACTATGCATTGTATTTGGAGCCAAAAGATAATTTGATTTTAAGTGCATATGCTGATGCAAGTTTTGCAACAGATATAAACACTAGGAAATCAACTTCAGGAATGGCTATACTATTAGGAAAAGCATTGATTGGTTGGAGGTAAATTAGACAGCAACACATAAGTATGTCCACAATGGAAGCAGAATTTTCATGACTATCTTTATTATGTACTGATTTAATTCTGTATAAACAGTTATTATTGGATATGGGATTAACTGTTAATGATTCCATTGTTGTGTATGAGGACAATCAAGCAGCCATACAGATGGCTACAAATATTGCTGTAAAAACGAGATCTAAGCATACAGATCTTAGATATCTGAATGTAAGGCAATCTGTAAAGGATGGTTTAATAAGATTGGAATATTGTATGACTGAGCAAAATATTGCTGATCAGTTCACGAAAGCCCAAGGTGCAGTCAAACACAAAGAGAGTTGTGATGACTATGGGTTAAGGTTGTAAATAGATATATATATTATTATATTACCCAAAAGGGGAGAATGGTAGCAGAGGATGGTTTCGATCCATCGACCTCTGTGGTGAGGTATAGGTTAGGTATAACATAGGTCACCTAACCTAACCTTTCTTATCAGCAATTCTTCAGTAGGGGAACCGCAGCTAACAAACCATCAATGTAATCCAATCCAGTAATTGCCAGGGAATCGTCAGCAATCAATCAGGGAAATCGTCAGCAATCAATCAGGTTGTCTTGCTCCCTCTTATGGTGGTTTCACACCACACCCAAAAACTACATGCTTTGCAGTTAAAGTGACACACACTTAAACTAACAATCATAGCTTATATATATTATTTTACCCAAACTACGTTAGGTGACCTATGTTATACCAAACAATACTTCCACAAAAAAAGAGGCTGGAAATAATGTGAAAATAGGAAGGAAGAGAGGAAGGAGGAATATTATGTTGCTTGCTGCCTTGAGTTACTTATAAAGTAATAAAGGCAAGATAAAAATCTACTGTATCTATATATATGAAATATATGACTGGATTGAAAGATATCTTCTTCAAGAAATGGTACACCTCCACTTCCTTAAAATATTATGTGTTTTATAGGAATATAGCTCCAAGGACACTGCCCTTGCTTTCTCTTAAATCAGTTTATTGGCTTGTGCTTTACTATAGGAGTAGCTGCTAGTCTCCAGAGCAATAGCTTAATCTTATGCAGTGAGCAGCAGAAGATACTAAGATTCAGCAACAATAAAACTGTATTGATCTCAAACATTGTAAAAAAAATCAATCAAATATTAAGTCACCCTACCTATTGCCCAGGATTGAGATGGCTGAACTCAACCTGGACTGTTGAGAATGACAGCTATATAGCATGGAAGTTTGGAATAAAGGCCTGGACAATGGAGTCTTCCTGCAGAATTTTTTAAAATCCTTTGCCACAAGTCTCATCTCAGATTCCTTCCACATCTCTCAGCCTTTTGCTGACCTGTTAAATTGCAGAATCAAATTGACTTACCTCCATGGCAGTTAATAACTCATTTTATTTTGGTCTCTGATCTTTCTTGAATTGCTTCCTAGTTTCATGCATCAATGCACAACCTTAGCGTGTATCCAGCTGGAGACTCTATTCTTCTAGACCCAGAATAGTGATAAAGATATTTCTTTCATTAATCTACTCTTACTAGTTTAGTAGGAATTTAAAACTATTACTTATGTCAGCTTCCTTGCTGTCACCTTAAGTTCAGGAAAAGGTAAAATGAAGCTGCTTTAGTGAAACTATAGCTGATGGCATAGTACCATCTCTCAAAGAAGCATTAACCATCTCCACAATACAGCTATATAAAGGGGGGGGGGGGCAGAATCTAGCTCACAGTGACACATTCATTTCCTTGAATTTTCCAAGCTCAAAAAAATTCCAAATTGACAGAGATGCTGTCCATCTCTAACTGACATCCATACAAGAGCGAAAATGAATAACCAGCAGGAAATAAATTCTTAAATACATTTAGATGACTTGCAAATGCTTTGTCATACCTCTCTAATTTAAGAAAGGCAGGAGATTATGATAGGAAAAAAAATAGGAAATTAACTCCCTCCTCCTCCAATCCCTGCTGGTTTTCTATCTATTTAAATCTCTTGTTTTGTAGACACAGGCAGTAAATGAAAATTCAGTCACATTTATTCATTCCCATCACAAGCAGCATTAACATTCTTTTCAAGCCTATATGTCAAAAGCTCTCTGAAAATAAGATACATCAGTCTGTTTTGATTTTACAGGCAAAACAGGGTTCTTTTTTCCAATCAAATCAGCTTTAAAAAAGAAAGAAAAAAGTGTGAACATTTACAAAAGTTAAACATTAAGCAATTTCTCCTGACAGCCTCTGATGCTAATATAGAAGTGACAGCTCTGGGAGTAGAGAAGGGGTAAGAATAGGTGATTGTTAATCATTGGAGAATTACGCTTTAAAGGGACACGTTGTATTGCCTCAGGGTGCAATCTGTCTATCTGGCTGACAGCATGAATGGACCTGACACTTCTCTATGAAATGTTTCTTCTTCTTTTGAACCTTAAGAACATGGCCAATATTGTTTTTCTCTTAAATCTCTCTCTTCCTCTTAGAAATGAATACAGATCAAGGCTTCAAACCACTCTTCTATATTAGATGTCTATTTAACAATAATATCCCAAAGAGATTTCAAGATTTTGTTTTACAACTGTGATCTGAAAATTCAGTGGTTTCTCAGCATTGTTTTCTTTAATATCAAATATAGTTACTATCACCTATAATTTTTATTTCCTTATTGTTCAATTGTTATTATCTTTTCTGAGTGCCTGGAGAGGTTGCTAAATGTGGGATCCAGCTGATCTGCAGACATGAAAAAGGATATCGTTTTTGCAATCCAGTGGTGCCTAAATAATTGTTAAAGAGACCACAGTGACACTTGGATCAACATAATCAATTGTATGTCTCAGGTCCATCCCTTATACTTTCATTGTACACCAAAGGCTATCTTCAAGGACTGTCTTCTCACCTGCTAAAGCTCACCTCTCCACCTTGGAATCTGCTGATTGTACCATCTTATCTCATGCCTGGAGGCAATGGGGGTCTGGATGGGGGACAAAAGACTTCAGAGAAACTCTCACAAGATTGAGTGACTCTGGGTTTTAGGATTACTGGTTCCAGGACTATGCCATATTTGCTGCTGGAGGGGTGGCACTGCCCAAAGTGTGCAATCTGGGGTGGGAAAATCAGGGAGCAGTTGCCAGTCATGACTGGGAGGATCTATGATACAGGTGTAAAGATACACCCTTTCCTGGATTGGCAGGCTCTGCTTACAGTTACTCATGCCCTAGAATCTCTGGTTGGATTACTATAATGTCCTCTAATTTATAAGAGGGCTTCCCTTAAAGAGTATCCAGAAGCTTCAACTGATGCAAAATGCAGTGACACGAACAGTTATGCCTGCTCTCAGAAGAGCACATATTATTCCCTTGCTCTGCGAACTGCATAGGCTGCCACTTTGATTCTGGATCCAATTCATTGTAATTGGGGAGAAGTTGTCTAAGAGACAACCTGTCCCCAATTACATTAGCCTGTCCCATTTGACAGAGACAGCATGTTGTGGATAACATCCAGCGGTGCGATTCAATTGGTGTAACAACCGGTTCAGTGATTGCATGTTGTATATATTCATTTTTTCATCAAGGCTTAAGTGCTTCTCTTTTAAATAAGTTTCCCCTCCCTTTATTTACTGTAATGGTAATCTTGTCCTGTGTCAAATGTCCCCAAGGGAAAAATATTTGGATCTAATTATAGTGGTAATGCAATTACCAACAATTTGTTTTACTTGGCTAGTTGTTAATTTAACTACTTAAGTCCTTTTCACAGAACAATTTTAAAGCAAAACATAAGATTCACAATTAATAGCCTGATGCCTTCACCACTACACCATATTGGCTGTGCATAACAGGTAAAAGAGCTCTAACTTCTTGCAGTAGCTTGAGACTAAGTAGCAATTCTATTATTGAACCCAACACAGCTATACACAATGGATAAATCCAAATGAAGCTAAGTATCATTATTGATGAATATTCTTGATTGAACATCTTCATATTACTGAATACAGAAAATGAAGCTGTTGATTATTTGATGCAAATAAAGGCTGTAATCTATCACTACATGCTGAGAAATAAATTATGAAATACACAGTAACATACAATAGATTAGTTTCTCTCATTCTGATCAAATATAAGAACACACAAGAGATTTTGTAGAGTACTGTGTACTATAAACTAATGTTTGGTAAGTTTGATGAGTCTCAGGTATGAAAATCAACATGTAATCATAACTTTAGTCAGCAGTCTTATGCTTGTTAGGACAAAGTAGTGTTGTTCACTACTTTAACTACTAGTTTGACTAGAAGTTGCACTGCTAAAAACACAAAGTAGTGTATTATGTTGGTTGGGCTGCAAAATTAGGAGTTAAAAGGTTTCCCTAAATAGATAGATTTGTGTTTGGGATTGGCTGGTAAAGATGAAATGTTTTCTCACGTGAATAGAAATTCACAAGATTAGCCATAAGGTATTTTCCCTTCTTTTAAGAAGACATAACTCTATAGATATGTTTGGACTTAATCAGTTGCCAGTATGTTCCTAATGTTTCTACTTTCAGAGTTTGCTGTTTCCAGTTTTCGCTGTTATATTTTTTTCCATATTCCCAGTCTTTCTTCTACCTATTTTTTTCTTTTCCTAATATAAGTCCTGTTATTATCTCTCTAGACCTGACCTGCCTTTTCTTTGTGCTTGTTTTTTCATATACTACCAACTTTCAAGCAAGTATAAGACTCATTATTACTTTTAGTAAATCTTAATAAACTTAAATCTATTCTGGCAGCTTATTGAAGCATCTTATATTGTTTCTTTTAGAAGCTGAGTTGATGTTGGAGATCAAAAACAAAACAAAAACAAAACCAGCAATCACAGAGTTGGAATAAAAACATTTCAGTGCAAACAGCCAATGTTCTGTTGACGGAGTTCTTGACAGAGTTCTTCCTTGGATTATCTCAAAAATAGCATTTTAGAAAAATAATTCTTGCAAACAGAATTCTTAAAGGATAAAAAATAGTGAATACTTAGGTATTCCATTTCTGTTAGTATTAAGGGTCAGTTTCAATGTTAGCCATGATCTACAGCCAAAATTCTTTTGGGGTCAGTGATAGTACTGCAGTTAGCTTCAGCTGTTCCTCAGGAATAATCTCTCTGGAACTACCGCAAAGTAAATATCAATCAGCTTGGATCTTCATGGTCCAAGTGAACTTCACTCCTGCCGATGCTTTAGCTAAAGGCTTCTAATTAGTGCTAAATTACAAACTGTATCCAGTACATTAACACAGTGTCAATTAATTAGCATAAGATTAACATGCATTTTATTTTCAATGAAATATGATTGTGGAAGAGCACTGTTTAGCAAAATTGAAGGCACCTGTGCTGCCTCCTTTCCCTGCCATTGAAGCCTTCTCTCCAGCCTGAGCCAGCTGAGGTGCCAATAAAGCTATAGCCTTCCCACTAGTGTGGGAGGTGATGTGTGTTTCGCAGCTCTAAAGCCACCAGCAAACTACCCCATACACTAGCCTAGGGTTATCCAACCATGGCAACTTTAAGACTTGTGGACTTCAACTTCCTGAATTCCCCAACAAGCATTCTGGGAATTGAAGTCCACAGATCTTCAAGTTGCCAATGACACCCTGCAATAGGCAAAGAAGGTGTTTTTCCTTCAGAAGAATTGAATGGTCCAAAAGCGATGAAAAGGCGTATAACAGCCCAGTAAGACAAAACACAATAGAAAAATGATGAAAGAGCTTTACTTGCTGGCAGTTAACAAAAAATGAAGAAACCTCAGGAGCCTGGGTTTAAGAAAGAGATGTTGATGCATAATAGTAATAGTATAAAGCTTAATATATAGGTAATTGTAATAGATATAATATGTAATGGTATAACCATTGTCATAGTACTAGTGATTGAAGATTAACAGTGTATTGTAATACACTGATTACACGCATCACTTTGAAAATGAAAAATAAACCATGGGAGATTCTCCCATATAATAGAAGAATGGACCAAATTCTGAACTTAAAGATTTGGGGATAATCTTCTTGTTATAAGAGAGAATCTACCATTATTTATTTTTTGTTTATCTTTTGTGATGAGAGAATGAAATTTGACCAGTGAAATTACAGAGGATACTTAAACTTATTTTATTATTTATTAAACAAATTTGTATGTTCCTTTGCTGCCTTTTCATCAAGTGCATTGGAAATACCTGCTTTAGGAAGGAGGGAATGCAACATTTGGACCGCTAAAATGGAGAGGAGGGATAAGGTGTTTTTATACCACTAGCGGAATAGAAATGATGGCATGAAAGTGTCATTTCCATGAATTCCAGTTTCTGAAGCTTTAAATCTTTGCATCTTGATCAAAATTTAACAATAGCTTGAACTGTTTTGATCACTGATACGTCTTACAAGCATGATTAAAAGCGTTCAGAAAACTGATTATGAAATCAATTATATGACATCATTCCATCTGTATGCTGTCACTTGGATTTTTAACACAAAAAGAACAAGAGCTTGATAATAGTTTTAGCCCATTAAAAAACTCTCAGATTTATTTTTAAACAGGCAGACAAATACACATAAGTACTTAGAACAAAGGCATATTTGTATCACATAGAGATGGTTATTGTAGGATTCTGTCAAAGTAGACTTTTTGAATGCTCTTATTGGACAGGTCAAAGGTGAAAGTGTACAAGTAGTCTTCAACTTACAACAGTTCATTTAGTGACCTTTCAAAGTTACAACAGCATTGAAAAATGTGACATGATCATTTTTCACAGTTATGACCTTTGCAGCATCAAAATCCAGGTGCTTGGCAACTGGTTCATATTTATGACTATTGCTATGTCCAAACGTCATGTGATCAACTTTTGCAACCTTCTTAAAAGCAAAGTCAATGGATAAGCCAGATTCATTAACAACCATGTTACTAATTTACCATCTGCAGTGATTCACTTAATAGTAGGAAAGGTCATAAAATGGGGCAAAACTCACTAAAAACATGTCTCAACAACAGAAATTTGCAGCCATAAGTTGAGGATTACCTGTACTATGTAACTCAAGAATATTTTGGTACAGTCCAAATTGTATAATTTGGCAAGAATGAAGATGATTAAGGAAGCTATATCAATCTGCCTTAGAGGGACTGGGGAATTAAAAAAGGCGCTATGTGAAAATGCCCTTAGTGAGTAGATTGTGATCATTGTGTACAACACAGGTGTCAAACCTGTGGCGTCACGTTGCTGTCATGTGATGTATTGTGACATTATTCCCTTCACGGAGCTGGGATGGGTGTGACCTGCACATGATGCATCTGGCCCATGGACCGCCTGTTTGATAACCCTGTTGTACAGTATGTTAACTTTACTCTCAATGACTATGAGTAATAATTCTCTACAGGTAGTTGTCACTTAGTGATTGTTTTGGATAGTGATTAGTCAGTTACAACAGTGCTGAAAAATTTACTTTGTGACCAATGTCTACATTTGTGACCTTCACAATGTCTCTGTCTCTATTCTTAGTCTCATGTTCACCAGTCAGTATGTGTTGTCCTGTGTAAAATTGTAAGCCAATTGTGGCTGTATGATTTTTTTTACTTAGCAAGTGCTTCATTTAATTACTGAGTTGCCAGTCTCATCTGCACTTGCTAAACGAAAACTGCGCAGCACATATGAAATTGTGGCAAAGTATTTATAAAATTGTGTAATTGGGTGAATCTGTCTAAGAGAGCTTATTTATGGAAAAGAAATCTAACTATTCCAGAAAAACTGATTGTTTAAATAGTGGCTGTATACCCATGATTTCAAATTAAATCAAATCTAAATTGGTTTCACAGTTGAATCCCTTGTGGACAATTCTAATATGTATTTAAATTTAATATCCATCACATCAAATGTCACAATCAACAGAACATATATGTTCATATGCAGTAGGTTTCATCAATGTTAATGTGAATTTATATATTATATCTGAGTTGAGAAAATTAGATGCAAGTTCATGTTGGCCTTGGCTTCTTTTCTAGGTTTTACTGAAGAATATTTGTGCACCACAGAATCTGTAGTTGACAGCAAGCTAATTCATTCTCTCCAAGCTTCTTGATCCCTGTGGTTAGGCTTATCACTGTACCTACTTATATACTTGCTTACACTTGACACCACAGGCTCTGATTTCTTGAAAAGGGAAGTTCATTTTTAACTGCTATTTATTCAGATCTATGTTTCTCATGCAAAACCTTTGCTGTCTAAAAAAGAAGCATATGCAATTAAACTCAAAGATTAAAACAGAAAGAATCTCTGGTTGTTTTCTTGCAGATGTTTCATTACCTAATCTATGGTGCTATTAGTGACTACTAATGCTAGTAATGATTACTGGCACTAACAATGTTACCTAGTTTGGATAGTAAAACATCTGCAAAAAAGCAACCAAGTTCAACTCTCATTTCAGCCATGAGCTACAAATGTTCTCCTTTACTGTATGACATTTCTTGTTTCAGTCCAACTCACCTTTCACCAGTCCAACTCACCTTGCCGTGAAGATACAATGAATATGTAAAAAGAATGATATATGCTGTCTTAAATTATTTCTTTCCCAAACATAGACATTTGATATGGAAGTGTTAAGTATTTCAAGTAGACATCATCTATTAAATGCCCTTGTGTGCAACAATTGATTCAATTTTGCTGGATCTCATACTTTTACTGGAAAATAATTTTGTAACATGGAATCACATTTGAAATATCAAAAGCTTTTTTTGGGTGGTGGTGGTGGTTAGAATTTCCTATTTACATTTAACACCAGTAGTCAGTAGCTGCAATGATCGTTACACAAAAAGTATGCAGGGACAAAGCATCAATGTTTTTTTAATAAACTACAGTCAAGCAGACTTGCAGGTTAAGCATCTGTGCACATTTGCAGCAGTAAGGAGGGCAGAGAGTTTGACCCTCTCTTGTCTTGATGCTTTAAGTTACTTGGATGTCCATCAAAATAACCCTTAACAACTAATTATAAGTATGTGGTCATATTAGCAGCATGATTATGTATTGTACTGAGTGGATTGAAATAGCAATGGCTCAAGGTTGACTCAGCCTTCCTTCTGAGGTTGGTAAAATAAAGACCCAGATTGTTGGGGGCAATATGCTGACTCTGTAAACCAGTTAGAGAGGGCTGTAAAGCACTGTGAAGTGGTATATAAGTCTAAGTGCTATTGCTAGTGCTATCCGGCTTCACTTATAATGTCTTGAGAATAAATTCACAGATAGAGGATATCCTTCTAAAGAAGAGGATCTTAGAATCCAATCTTTGAAGAATGAATGGGTATCTTGTTACATCAAGGATATGCCCTTGGGTTGTGATGGTTATTATATGTGAGATTTGGACTATTATTAGAAGTACACATAGATGGATAGGATGAAAATACTAGATATTACACACTGTTCAGTTAGGTAGTTCTTGCAGGAATGAATAATCATGCATTCCTGTAAGAACTACCTAACAGAACAGTGTGTAATGTCGGATGTTGGATGTTCCATTTATGTTGGTTTAAACCAGGATGCCATGATGGATTTCTCAGTAATTATATCTTTCCTATAGACAGAGCTGAATAGGGCAGAGCTGAATAGTCTTAGTGCATTGATGATGCAAGTTCATGTTGGCCTTGGCTTCTTTTCTAGGTTTTACTGAAGAATATTTGTGCACCACAGCACCTGTAGTTGGCAGCAGGCTAATTCATTCTCTCCAAGCTTCTTGATCCCTGGGGTTAGGCTTATCACTGTAGAAATGTTTTAGATTTATGAATTATTGGAATACCTCAAGGGACAGGGCAGGTCTGGAAAAAATGGACATGCTGAACTTGAACCAGGTAGGTACAAGGCAGGTGGGCACATAAAATGAAAAATGGGAAAGAACAATTTTTAAACTGATCCCAGGAAAAAGTTGGCAGGGTGGAAAGAGCTAATTCTGGAAAAATTATTCCCAGAAGAAGAGGACGGACATGTAAATATTTAGAGGAATCACTGCAGTCAAAGTAAAGATGGAATATGCTACAAGAAATCTGAAAGGGACAGTTAATGTAGGCCCTTATATTTCAATGTGAGGATTTTTCATGCTAAAGTGGAAGATTTGAAGTTCAAGAACATAGATACAGGTCTTGTAGAAATCTTGTGAAATGGAAATAATTTTGAAGTGAAAAAATGCAAGAAGAAAGCTTTAACTTTGCTGTAAAGAAGCCAGCATAGCTTTTGTAAAGCTAAACCTAGTCTCCCTAAGCTACATTTTTCTGATGGTGTTAACAAGCCTGTAAATCCAATAGATACCGTACACTTAGATTTTGAAAAAACAGGGCCTTTGATAATTCTGTCATCAAAGGCTCTTGGACAAAACCCAGGCATTGGAAAAGAGCACAGGTAGCCTCATGGTTTAGAAAACAATAAAAATACATTAAAGTAGAAATAAATAGATAGCTCTCTTTTTAAATTGTCTTTTTGGGATCGCCTACTGTGGCATCCTGTACCTATTAGGAATGGAAATTTTCCATTTGTACATATGGAGTGAATACTTTGGAATAAACTTGGCTTGTTCGTTTAAGATGATAAAATAAAAATAAGATTGCGAAAGAACCTCACCAAATTGAATAAATTGGCTTCAAAATGGCAAGTGCAGTTCTGGGTAAGCAAATGCATAACAACAACAACAACAACAACAGCTTTCTAGGTCCCTGGCTAAAACTTGAATGACCCAAGAATACAAAGCTGTATTCTTTTTTAATTGTTTTTAGTTGTTTTTCATAATATACTATTCAATGATCAACATCAACAGATTCAGAATTTCCTCTTATACATTAATTTGCTCTGAGCTAGTGCTGATGGATTCTGGGAATTACAGTAAACCTGATAAAAAGTTAGCTCAGGATGTAGTTGCTATAAAGAAAGACAAATTTTATGCTTGGCATTATTATGAAGGGAACTAAAAGCAGAACTTCAAATATAATAAAGTCCTTGTTCAAATACATCTTTGGAGCAGTGTATATAGTTCTGGTCACAAACCTTATAAATTGTGTATCAGGGACTAGAAAAGAGGACAATCAAAATAATTAGGGGACTAGAGAAAACTTCTTTTGATGAAAGGCTGTGGCAACAGGGACTTTTTAGGTGGAAATGTGGGAGGTAATGCTACAAAGAGAGCATGATAGAGTTATATAAAATCATTGATGATTGATATAAAATCACTATGATAATATAGACACAAGTTTTTCTTCTCTCAGAAGATTAGAATTGAAATTTAATACAAGCACATTCAGGATAAACAGTTTTTATCAAAACACAAGAATTGGGGAACTCTCTGTGCCAGCAATTATAGTAATGGAAGCTTTTAAAGGAGGATCAGAGGCATTTATGGAGAACTAGCGTTATCAGTGGCTACTAATTTTGATGGCTGTTTACTACCTTTTGAATCATGACACTGTGCCTTAAATTCTTGAGAAGGATTGTGTCTGTCAAGTCAAGGTTTCTGAACTTCTGAAATGCATCTGTGACCTAGAGAGCTAGATTGGATGGGCTTATACTCTGATTCAGCAGGATGCTCTTCATGTCATTTTCTCATGTCTTTGATTTCACACAAAATATCAGACTTTAATAGGGGAGACTTTAGACAATGGTACCAATATATTTTAAGAGATAAATTACCTGGATGCTCTGAACATAATTTTCTCAGTCAAAATTGAAGCTTTTGATGTAACTTCTCAGAGAATAAAAACATTTTTTGGAGTGAAGGACTTAAAGGGAATATGTGTTCTGAATGGAAGTTGAGCAGGAAGCAGAGGAACACTTTGGATTTAAAAATGGGTCACTATGACACGAAGAGCATCACATAAAAGGTGACTTATAGAAGAGAAAAAGTCATTTAATTAAAAGAAGTTACGAATAACCATGCTTGACAATAACAGAGAAATGAGATCTAGAATAATACAGAAATTAACCTAAGAAAAAATATGTGCATTAATTGACTTGAAAATGCTGACTTGAAACTGAAGCTGTCCAGAAATAATCATGAACAAACCTCTCAAGCTTATAGCAGATCATTTAATAGACATTGCAAAAGGATTAATTAACATTTGGGATAGGGGCTGGCATTCTAGAGGACATAAAATATTATTAGTGAAGCTTCATGAAATAATTTTTATGTCAACTAGATGTTTTGCACTTGAAAAGCTTTTTCAAAAATACAAAAATGTGTAGAGCAGACATTAAAATATATTCATAAAAAAGCATTCACACATTTGAAAGGTACAAGGAAAGAAAAATAAACATTTCAGAATGTTTAGGGTTTAGAAAAGTGATAATGCAAGCCTTGTAGGCATACTGAAAATACAACCAAAAGCAGTTTAAGATTAACATAGTCCAGTTCAATTATTTTCATATGTAATTTTTTATAGAATTCTTCTTGATTGTCATTCGGGGCATAAATTTCAGTCAGGAATGTTTTTGTATTATTGTCCATTATTTCCACCATTAATATTCTTCCGCTGTCATCAGTATAAATCAATTTCACTGGAATGGTCTCTTTAATATATAAAACCACTCCTCTTTTCTTACATTGTGTCAAGGAAGTAAACATTTTTCCTCATTTTGGCTGTATCAACAATTGTTCATATTGTTTTTTAATATGTACCTCTTGTAGGCAGATTATATCAAATTTTAATTTCTCTAATTTATGAAAGGTTTTCCTTCTTTTAATGGCTGAGTTAAGTCCATTTATATTAATTATAATCAATTTTTTCTCTTCCATGATTATATTTTGTAGTTTGGTTTGACAGCTCTCGTGGATCTTGGTTCACGTTGTTCTTTGGCTTCCTCCTTTCCACCTACTGCACCTTCTTCTTTTTCAATCGTCGTTTGGGAGTCCTCTTGGAATTCAATTAGTGAAATTTCTTTTTCTGCCTCTTACTCCACTCTGAAAAATTCTGTGTAAAATGATTCAGCTTTCTCAATTGAGTCAATTTTATATCTCTTATCTTGCCATGTGAACATTAAAACTTCTGGAATCAGCCATCTATAATTCACCTCTTTTTAAAGTAGCAATTTGTTCAAAAATCAGTATTCTCTTCTCATCTCTTTTACTCTTCTGGGTACTTGTTTCAAGACCACAATCTCCTTGTATTTGTATTTCAATGTTTTCTCTCTTGCCACTTGCAGTATTTGTGTTTTAATGGCTTTCTTTGTAAGTCTGATGTGAACTTCTCTTGGTAAGCTATTTCTCATCGGATATCTTGTGAAGACTTGGTAAACCTCATCTATTCCATCCATCATCTTCTCTTCAGTTATTTCCAGAGCTTCAGCCAATATTTCTATCATTATCTCAGCTAGATTTTGTCATTTTTCTTCCTCTATGTTTTGGAATCTAAGATAAAATTCTGATCTGTCCATCTCCCATCTTAGCATACCAGTTTTATCTTGTTCAACCATAGTTAATCTGTTATCAATGTCTCCAATCTTCTTGTCTCTTTGTTTAACTTCTTCTTCAATTTTTTGGAGTCTCTCATCATACTTCATCATTTGTTGGCTGTTCTCCACTTTTTCATCAGTTTTCCCTGTTCTTTGTTCAATGTTCTCTATTCTCTTTTCAATATTCTCTGATCTTGTTTGAATATTTTGAATTCCTTGCATAATCATCTGCAGGGTCACTTTTTCTTGTTCTTTTTCTTGCCTTAGCATTGTCTGTCTTGAACATCATCCTCCAGATGGGGCAGAGGAAGAAGTAGAAGTTGAAGAACCAGGAGCTGTTAATTTCCTACTCATTTTGAGCAATTCAAAATCTTCAGGTTCTTCTAAACCTTAATCCAATTGTGGAACAACCAATTGCAGTTCCAAATAAAAATAGTAGGAAAAAAAAAGCCAAATAGTAATAATAATAAAAAAGAAGAAAAAATTTATTCAGGTTCTTGTATACCTTAATCCAATCAATTAGTTAGATGGCAGTAAAAATTCCAAAATGAAGGAAAAGACCATAAACACACCATAAACACACAAAAAAAGAAAAAGTTGTAAAATCCTAAAAAGTTGTAAAATCCTAAAAAAGGCGAAAAAGTGAAAAAAAAGGCTAAAAAAAAGAAAAGAAAATTTCTTCAGGTTCTTCAACACCTTAATCCAATTAAGAGGTCTCAAATATAAAAGGATGTATAAAAATAAACCAAAAAAACAAAAAGAAAAAAAAAGAAAAACCAATATGGAAGGTGAATGGAAAGACAAAAATACCAGGAAGGGAGAGAGAACAAAAGGCTACTCCCTTAAAAAGAAAAGGAAGGGAAACGTTAATACTAAAGCTTTCCCTTTAAAATAAAAAGCAGGCATAGAAATTTAACTTCCAAAACAAGAAGAAAAAAAAACAACAAGACAAGACAAGTTCCAGAGAACCAAAAATCCAAATAGCTATTACAAAAAAAAAAGTAAACTGATGAGGAGGGGTAGCACAGCTTAGAAGAATAAAAAGAGCTCACTGCACTTTGTTTAATTATCCAAGGCTCTTGTTATAACTCTCTTCTCCAAAGACTTATCACCTTTTCTTTTCCTAGACTTCAACACCAGACTCCAGATGTTGATAGAAACCCAGAAGAGCACCTGCAATAATACTCTTCCATGCTCTTCTCCTCTATCTTATCAAACAGGCAATGCCCTTGAAAAAAGTCTCAGTTCTTTCTCAGCTTTGTCTGGTCAAAAGAGAAATAGAATATTTCCAAGCCTCTAGTTGGCAGTGTTACAAAGTTTCTTTAGCTTTCACTTTCCCTTTCCTTTTTCAAGCAAAATATAATAAGAATTAATTAAAAAAAGAAAAAGATATTTTTTTAAAAAAATAACTAAAAGGAAGTCTCTAGCTTAAAATATTATAGAATCAAAGAGGAGAAAAGAATAGATAAAAAGAAGGAAAAAAAAACCAGTCCAGTTTCAAAATATAAGATCATGTGTAGATAATCCAGCAATGAGAAAAAGAAATATTACTTTGACATTCCTGTTTAAAATTACCGCTTAATCACTTATGTCAAAACTTTTACAGATTCTTTCTTTCCCTTAGGGTGTCCTTTCAAGTCTTAAAATAAAGAAAAAGTTCTCACCAAACCGGCACACTCTCTCTTTCCATTCTCTTTCGTATCGGAGCTGTCCCAACTTCAGCAGCTTTAATGGCTGCCTCTTTGCCGCTGGCAAAAAGAGCTTCTCCTGGATCTACCAGGGACTTTGCAATATCCCTGGGATCGACAGGATGCACTCTTTACATTCACCGTCTCTTCGGGATGGTTTAGATCCACTTGGACCATCCAGGAGCAAAGATATCGGCAGCTATCTCAGACCTTCGGGATCGCATGCCGTATCGCCGCGATACCAGCTCCGCCCCCTCCAATTGCTCTGAAGTTTTTGAAATAGTATGAAGGAATATATGTGAAAAAACAAACACAAACTTAAGGACAGCATGTTACATTCATAAACTAATTCTCCATTTTAGTTTATGCTACTACAGGTAGCCTTCGACTTACGACCAATTGAGACCCAAAATTTATGTTGCTGCGAAAAAAATTTGTTAAGTGAGTTTTACCCCATTTTACAACTTTTCTTGTCACATTTGTTAACTGAATCACCATGAAATTAATTACAAAGTTGTTATAAGTGAATCTGGCTTCCCCACTGACTTTGCTTGTCAGAAGGTCGCAAAAGGGGATCACATGACCCCAGGACACTGCAATGGTCATAAATGTGAGTCAGTTGTCAAGCATCCAATTACAAATCACATGACACTGAGGTGCTGCAAAGGTCCTAAGTGTGAAAAATGGTCATAAGTCACTTTTTAAAGTGCTGTTGTAATTTCTAACGGTCAGTAAATGAACTGTTGTAAATTGAGGAATATATATCAGGAAGCTATTTCATTTTAGCATATATGTCCTATATGAAATGAAGATGGCATGGGATATGAAGGGTAACTGCTTGGATTAGAAAGTTTGAACAGTGACATTTGCACATTTACAAAGAATCTTCAGTGTTTTAAAACTCTGAAGGGTTCTTAAAGGTTTTGTAGTATTCTCTATAGTAAACATAAAAGAGTCAGGACAATCAACAGCATATTTGTTTTCATCTAGATAACCTAAATTATTATTTCCATATCAGGTGAGAATAAAATTTGCTCATAATGATCTTATAGTGAATTATTCTATCAGTCCATCTTCCCTATTATTTTATATAAAATAATTATTATGAAAAAAGGGCTTTCCTTCAGTGGAGAGTTCCCTAATATGTTAGGATGGATTACTTTATGAAATTACCAAAATAATCCATATGATAATTTAAGAAACACAAAAGTATGTCAAAATGCATTTTTAAAAAGAGGAAAAAAAGGAACTCAGTTTGCAATTTTGTTGCAGACCAAGGCCAATTAAATATGTCAATCCCAGTATTTTTCAAAGATAGCTTTTCACATGTTTAGTTGACAGTTATCAACAAACAAAGTTTTTCATTATTTCAACTAAGTATTTATATTTTAAAGACAGCAGTGGTGTTCTCTTTCCAAGTTGATATTTATTCTGTTATTCTGGAGCTGTTAGGTATTTATATTTTAAAGACAGCAGTGGTGTTCTTTTTCCATGTTCATATTTATTCTGTTATTCTGGAGCTGTTAAGAATTAAGGAGATGGAAAAGTGTTATATCTTCTTTTATTAGGCTGATGAGGAAATTATTTTAAATATATGATGTTTAAATTAGATTTAATTTTAATCTGTTTGCAAAAGTGTATTTAAAAACAATGATCCTGAAAGTGGAAAAAATAATTTATTTTTATTTTCAAGCTGCCATATGTGAAATAAAAATTAAATAATATTACGTCAACAGCCCCTAACTCCATATGAGTTAATTAATTTATTCCTAGATACTAGAATATTATCTGGACACTCCCTTTGACTGAAGTTTTCTGAAAACTAGCTTAACTCCTTGTGTTCATGTAATAATCCATCTTTTAGAAAGTCACATAGCACAGATTTAGTACAATAAATCCATAGTAGAAAGCACTTTTATTTTACGTAAATAAAATGGGGGGGGGGAGAGGGGAGGGGGAGAGGGGAGGGGGAGAGGGAGAGATTCAATAATGCCTGTTTAATGTGTAGATTTCTGCTAGGTGTTGCCTATGAAGCTAACTGAAGCTATTTGCGTTGAAGTCAGTGGTGATTACAAAAATGAAATCTAGACAAAGTCAGACATAATTTGTACCTGCCCAATGCTCAAAAGGAACACATACAGTAAAAGCTTGTGTCAGTGGTTCAGTCAAAAAATCAAAGGCTACTTTCCACCAGTAGAGGGAACCCACATTCAGCATTTGCAAACTGAATAAATGCACCAGCTGACCTTGAAAAACTACAGTAATTTTGATGGTTCTGTTTCATTAGTTGTTCCTTTTTAACAGTTTCATACTACTTTGGAAAAACAGAAATTTTAACCAAATGCATTTTATTCTGTTAATACTATGTTGTTTTTGGATAGTCCCAATGTAATATAACACAATTCTAAATACTGTAGGATCAATGCCACCAAGTTCCAACAGTGGACAATTTCTGTTCCCTTCATTGAGTGTGCAAAACTCCAGCCTAAGATATGCTTTAAAAATAAAATTATTTTATTTTAATTCTGCAATTTTGTTTCAAACATAGAATCAGATGATGTAGTCTCTCCGTATAGAATCCCACTGCCTTTCCCACATTATTTTTTTAATCTGTGAAGTAGAGGTACACAATGTGTTTTGACAATTCATAAACAATTCGTTCATAATATTCAGTCCTCTGTCCTTAAGCATTTTTTGTTCTACCAGCAGTTGTAGTTCTGGTTTGAAGGTGAGATAGTCCTACTAAATATTCCATGCTGTCTTTTCCTTAAGCCCTAAATTGTCACTGTTGAATGATCTCCTTTGAAAAAGAACTTTCATAGAACTGGCATAGAGTTAGGGTAAAAAAAATGAAGCTGAATTGAGTTTGATTGCTTGTTTTATTCTGGCTTATCACTTATTTCCAAAGTCCCCATAAATCACAAAAATGTTAGCTTCTACTTTATCCAACTGACCAGTAAACCTAGATTCTTCTTGCATTGGCGTATGTTCATAGAGAACAAAGTACAAACTATATTTTAGACATACCCAACTCTTACTGCTATATATACATTTATAAATGTCTCAGAGTGATGACTTTTCTCCATAAAGTTCTTCATGGCAAACTTTTTTTTTGTTTACATACTTCCATATGTTCAGGAATTGTGTTTAGTGTGATATTCTGGTAAAAACAAATTTTCATTGCATGAGACTACACATACCAGGGTTCACTAAGAAAATATACACCTCAAGTAATCATTATCATTGATAGCTTTACCATATGTAGATTAATAAAAATAGTTATGTGCTTGTGTTTGTAGTGCTTTGCTAATAGCATAAAGCCAGTGTATCATAGTTGCACTCCTAATCATACGTTCTTTTTTTATATATCAATGGGATTGTTTCACAATATACAGTTTTAGAATTAAAGTATAGATCAATTCTATGTAAGTTTGTGGATCAATTTAGGTGTCAAATGTATGTCATATCTTTTGATTGTACATTGTATTACTTTTGCAAACCCTGTGATATTGGTACTCGCCTTTCCCCCCATTTACTTCATAGGAAGTAGAAATCAAGGAATTTAAAAACAAATGTAATTCTATTACTGGCAAACTATAAGCTGACAAATGATGCAATAGAAAGTAAAAGTGTTATAGTTATCTAAACTCTTCCTTAGACATAAGTGCAGTAAATTAAGAAGTGGGAAACAAAAGGAAATATGCAAAAACTTCTGTAGAACTCCAAAGGTTCCATCATTTTTGTTGAGCTCATTAATGGTGTTGCGTAGCTACAAAGTTTATATTTTCAAGGTAATTTGTAACTCCATCCATAGCTGTCTAAAATATAAATATAAAAAGTAATTACATGCTTGGTACATTGCAATTTAGAAAATATACAAGCCATTTGAAATCAAGCCATTTTCAATGCCCCAAATACATTGAAAAAATAATGTAATATTGTGATTTAAGCATATTAATTAATTCATAATAATTGGCATTTATGTTTAAGCCTGGTTAAACAAAAGTAATTTCTCCTTTATTTTACAATGCACATTTCAAGAAGCTATAATCAGAAAAAAGCCTTTTGGAATATATTTTGAAAGAGTAAAACTAATACTTAAAGAACTTCATTATTTTTTGTTAACTAGAATTTTGTTGTTGTTGCTTAGAGACTCCTAGCCAGGAGATGTACATTTTCTTTAAAATGTAATTTAGCTTCATAACTTCTAGAATGGCTATTGCTTCCATTTCTAATTGGGCATGAAACATACAAAATCTGCCTTGCTGTCTTCCATCTCTTAAAATAAATATTGCTTTTAAAAATTATGATTGCAAGTATTTCCCATGGCACTCAGCATTGACAGTAAATAGTAAAAACTGTCTAGGAAAATGTTGGCAAGGATAGCTAAATACACAGCAGCTACAGATAATTCCCTAGAAGGTGATATATGTTTAGCCTGGAAATAATACCTGCCTTGAAAACTGCCAAACTTGAATCATTTCTGAACTTCAAATGTTTAGGTTCTCCTTTTGTTAGAGCATGTTATTTTAGAAAGTAAAACCAATATTTTGTTAGGAAACCATACTCCAGGAGTGAAATATCTACACCAGCCTTATTGTAATCAGGATGCTCAATAGATTTTTGATAGGAAACTGTTCTCAGAATCCTTCTGGTTACTTTATGATAGTTCTACCTATTGCTTTATCACTTGAACCAGATATGTCCCAAGCACCAACATCTGTTAGCACAGTTTATGCTGCCTTGGGAAATATCTGGAAAACCAAAGATTTTGTGTTACTGCTCTGGATATTATCATTTTTCTTCTTTCTTTCTTTCTTTCTTTCTTTCTTTCTTTCTTTCTTTCTTTC
>NW_020769324.1:10294797-10357997 GCF_900518735.1 Pseudonaja textilis
TTCTTTCTTTCTTTCTTTCTTTCTTTCTTTCTTTCTTTCTTTCTTTCTTTCTTTCTTTCTTTTCCTTCTTTCTTTCTTTTCATTTTAAAAAAATCTTTATTGAAATTCAAAATATTAAAAAGTTTACAAAAATTCAAAATATTAAAAAAAATATAAAAATTTCTAGAATGGATGTGTCAATATCTTTCAACATCATTTTCTTGACAGTTCAATAATACAATATATACAATTAATACTTGACAGTTGTTCATAGTATTGGTAATACTAATTCACAGTGCCTTAATAATATTAATATATTAATATTAAGTGATTCATGTATATAGGTCATTAGTTCAAAACAGAAAAAGAATATCATATTAATACTAAGTACATATATATATCTAAAAAGAGAAAAATCAGAGATAAATCTATATAATTAGTCTATGTACTGTGCTCTCTATTCCATAGCCATAAGAGGAGATATATATTTTTAATTATACAATATAAGTATAATTACATAAATATTATAAATTAAATATGAATATTTATATATATCTCCATTTTCTGGCAGTTTCTCAATTTCAACAGTTTCTTGTTGGTCCTACCTATATACCAATATGCCAATTTTATTTCCTCTTTTAATCTATATTTTTCTTGTTTACTGCCTACCCATTGATACCAAATGTTCCAAACTGAATAATATTCTGAATCACCTTTATCATTTAATTTCATTGTGAGTCTATCCATCTCTGCACACTCCAGAATTTTACGAATTATAACTTTATCAGACGGAATGGTTGACATCTTCCAAGCCTGTGCTAGCGCAATTCTTGCCGCTGTTATTATGTGAATAATCAGATATTGGATCTTTGGGGGTATTTATCTTTAATGATTCCCAGGAGAAATAATGATTCACAGTGGATATTATTATTTTTGCTTTAATATATCAAAAAGAAAGCTCAAAGGAGCATAATGTGACAAGAAAGAAAACACACACATACACAAGGATTATATTGTCAAAAAATTATATGCAGTCTAATTTTTAAACACATCATTAAACCTGTCTTAACTGCACAAAATATTATTTAAGCCATTGTTTGAATAAAGAGTAAGCTCATAAATAGATGAAACTCTTGTGTTATTTCATTACTGAAGTGTGACCTTCTTTGTTATCTCCAAACTTGAAGATCTATTATTCTTTTTATATGGTGATAAGCATTTTTGTAATAATGTGAGTTTTGCATTTTAAAAAAATCTCTGGTTTTACCTGTTTCTTTTGAGCTGCCTAGAATCTCCTTTGACGGCATGGGCAGCTACATGAATTTGATTAATAACATAAATAAATAAATGTTGGCAAATAATTCAAAACATATTCATATGTCTCCTCACAACTTGGCCTATAAAAAGCAACAATTTTATTACTCTTACTGTAATTATTAATATACCTTAGTTATTCTCTTTCATGTAAAATAGAATGAAAAATTAGGATACCTCTGGAAAGCAAGATAAGAGGCAAAAAGTTTTTTGCCATCAAAACAACCAGAGACCAGTTCTAGGTCATTGTCAATCCTCCCAATTATACCAGAATTGAAACACACCTAGGTGAACTATAATTCTATTTTATTGTATGGAGACATTACAGATTCTTGCAAATTTGAAAGTAGAAACTTCCCACTTCACTTTTAACTGCTTAATGTCTGTGAGATTCTCAATTATCCAGGTCATGGTTGTCCCAAAGGTGCTTTTTCAAGAGGCAACTGAAGAAGCTTCTTGGATGGGAAGTGCAGTGTCATCAAAGAAAAACCAGAAGTCCAGTTACCCCTTGGAAAAAGTACCTTTGGGATTTTAACTCCTTAATTCATTGGGATAGGTCCTTCCTAAGTTTCTGTTTTGGTTTCTACTTGGTGCTCCTGCCTTTTTTCTCTGATTGTTTCCTTGGCAGCATCTCTTTCTTTCATTCCCCATGGTTTTCATTCCATTATAGCCACCTGAACCAAGCCTTATTGGAAACAACATGTAGCATCCAGTTTTTCACTCAGAGCACCTACAGCACAACTTAGGGCATTAATCTGTTGTCATGATGATACCACTTCCTGATTGCTTTTGAGTTAACCATTGCCATCAATTTCTGCAGAGAAGATGAATCTACTTGATCAGTCTATCCTTAGGAGTCTAATAAACTCCAAAGAGCACTCAGAAAGTTTCTTGAAGCTATGTTGTTAGGTCTTCTGGGGTATTAGGGACCTAAGAGGAGGCAATAGAGGGGCATTGAGGAGCTACATTTCATAGTTAGAGTATATAACCAACAACACTTAATAAGATATTATTAGGAACCGATGAAAGACTGATTAAAAATATATAATTAGTTACTGATAAAATGGAAGAGGAACAAGTCAAAGAAACAATGATAGTATGGGCAAAAAACTTTGGTTACACTATAGAATTAGAGAAAGGGCAAAAACTTTAGGATAGGAACTATAAACTAACAATGGCTACTGCATACAAGGAAAATATCTATAAAATGTTTTATAAGTGGCATTTGCCTCCAGCAAGACTAGAAAAAATATTTAGCAATATGTCCTTTAAGTGTTGGAAGTGTAATCAGACCCCAGGTACTTATTATCATATGTGGTAGACTTGTATGAAAGCAAGAAAATATTGGACAAAAATACATACATGGTTGGAAAAGATGATCAAACAACATATAGATCTGAAACCAAAAATATTTTTGTTGGCTATAATGCCAGAGCGCTAATAAAGGGACTATATATCTAATTTTGCCTGTATTGACAGTAGTGAGGATTGTATTTGCACAATACTGGAAAAATGAGACACTCCATCAGATGAGGATGTAATTTGGAAAATATTGGACTGTACAGAGACGGATAGATTGATATTAAAAATAAAGGACAAAGAAGATCCAGAATATTACTCAACATGGAATAGATGTTATGAGTGGTTAGAGATACGAGGTAGAAATTTGATGAAGAAAGATTATTGCTATGTATGAATTAAATATAAAGATGGTTTATAATGATAAATACGCCAATATAACCAACAGAATTACAAATAAGTTGATATAAAGAGAAATTTAGTTAAAACTATTCTGTTACACCATTACTATTGTTACTAGTATATATGTTACTATTTCTTTTTGTTCTTTTTCTTTTTTTGTAAATGATATGGCCTGACAATGCACTATGTTCAAAATGTTTATGAATAAAAAAAGAGTATATATGAATGTTCTTGCTATTTTTATGCCATTTCTGCTCTTTTAAATTCTGTTTGTTTTTGCTTTTTTTTACTCAGTTAGTTATCCAGAGTCATTTGTATGGAACATAAAACAAATAAGGCAATGCCTAAAGCATTGCTGACATAAATCAAAAGCAAATCAAGCTGGACACAGATGAGAAATCATATTTTGGTCTCAAGTGTGACAACTAGAATGGTAAAAGGCCATTTTTTCTTATTTTAACCATGTTCTTAGATGGTCATCCAGCAGCTGCTAAACCCTATTAGGAAAAGATGGTCAAGAAAGCTATTGTGGATAATGTAATAGGCATCTTGGACATGAACAAGTCTGAGGGGATAACCATAACTTTATCCTGAAATGTTATATGGGATGTATTTGATCCTAAAATGCAAAGGAAGTCCACAGAGTACTTTGCAACATAGTCTTGAACTGTGATGAACAGATGATACAGTAGAAGCACTGTCCAAGTGTTAGAAATAGTAAGATAGATAGATATAATTCTTTACTGGTCAAGTGTGATTGGATACACAAGGAAATTGTCTTTGGTGCATATGCTCTCAGTGTACATAAAGAAAGAATAAAATACATCTATCAAGAATCATAAGATAAAACACTTAGTGATAGTCATAGGTTACTAATTAGCAATCAAATCATACTAGGAAACAAATAATATATAAATTGTAAAGATACAAGCAACATGGTTATAGTTATAAGTGGGAAGAGATAGGTACTAGGAAGGATGAGAATTATAATAGTAATACAGTCTTAGTAAATAATTTGACAGTGTTGTGGGAATTAGTTGTTTAGAAGTGAGGGCATTTGGAAAAAACTGTCCTTATGTTTAGTTGTTCTGATGTGCAGTACCCTACAGCATCATTTTGAGAGAAGAAGTTGAGACAATTTATGTCCAGGATCTGAGAGATCTGTAGATATTTTCACAGTCCTCTTTTTGACTCGTGCAGTATACAGGTCTTCAATGGAAGGCAGGTTGCAATGTTTTTTCTTGCAGTTCAAAGAATAGAATTCTTTATTGGCCAAGTGTGATTGGACACACAAGGAATTTGTCTTGATTCAAATGCTTTCAGTGTGCATAAAAGAAAAGATACATTCGTCAAGGGTCAAGAATAGGTACAACACTTAATAATAGTTCATAGGGTATAATAAACAATCAAACCATACTAGGAAACAGTCAATATAAATTGCAAGGATACAAGTGACAAAGTTACAGTCATAAAGTCACAAGTGGGAGGGGATGGGCAAAAAGGAGTAATGAGAAGATTAATAGTAATAGTAATGCAGACTTTGTAAATAGTTGGACTGTGTTAAGGGAATTATTTGTTTAGCGGAGTGATGGTGTTTGGGAAAAAACTGTCATTGTGTCTAGTTGTTCTGGAGTGCAGTGATCTATAGCGTCGTTTTGAGGGAAGGAGGTGAAACAGTTTATGTCTGGGATGTGAGGAGGTCTGTAAATATTTTCACAGCCCTCTTTTTTACTCGTGTAGTATACGGGTCCTTGATTGAAGGTAGGTTGGTAGTAATTGTTTTTTCTGCAATCCTAATTACTTTCTGGAGTCTGTGTTTGTCTTGTTGAGTTGCAGAACAGACTCAATAATTCCTCTGTAGAACTGTATCAGCAGCTCCTTGGGCAGTTTGAGCTTTCTGGGTTGGCACAGAAAGAACATTTTTTGTTGTGCTTTTTTGATGTTTTTGATGTTAGGTGTCCATTTTAAGTCTTGAGATATGATAGAACCTAGAAACTTGAATGTTTCTACTGTTGATACTGTGTTGTCTAGTATTGTAAGAGGTAGTAGTATGGGAAGGTTTCTCCTAAAATATACCACCATTTCTACAGTTTTGAGTGTATGTCATTCAAGATTGTTCTGGTTGCATCACAAGGCTAGTTCTTCAACCTCCCATTTGTATGCAGATTCATTATTGTCTCAAATGAGACCAATCACTGTTGTATCATATGCAAACTTTAGTACTTTAACAGAGGGATCTTTTGAGATACAGTCATTGGTATATAGAGAAGTGGAGAGAACACACAGCCCTGAGGGACTCCTATGCTAATTGTACAGGTATCTGTTATGATCTTGCCTAGCTTTACCTGCTGCTTCCTATCTGTTAGGAAGTTTATGATCCATTTACAAGTGTGGTCAGGTACAGCTAGCTGATTTAGTTGTTAGAAGACTATCTGAAATGCTGGTATTGAATGCTGAGCTGAAGTCTATAAAGAGGACCCTTGCATAGGTCTTTGGAGATTCAAGATATTGTAGCATGTAATGCACAGTCATATTAACAGCATCATCTGTCGATCTATTTGCTTGGTAGGTAAATTGCAAGGGATCTAACAGTGGATCAATGATGGTTTTAAGGTGGGCCAGCAGTAGCCTTTCAAAGGTCTTCATAACTATAGATGTTAGAGCAACTGGCTGAAGTCATCCAGTCCCTTGATGAACTGTTTCTTTGGCACTGGGATGATAGTAGAGCATTTGAAGCAAGAAGGAACATAGCACATCTCTAGTGATTTATTAAAAATGCGGATGAAGATGGGGACCAATTGGTCAGCACAAGCCTTTAAGTTTTTGTCTGTGAAATAGGCCTTGCACCTCATTCTCTGTAATCACCAGACGTGGTGGGCCCAATGGGATGGGGTAGGTATAGGAGGCTTGACTGTTGTTGGTGTGTCTGAGATGGGGATTGTGGAGATGGGTGGCAGTAGTTTTCTCTCATCAAACTACAGTAAAACACATTCAGGTCATCTGCCAGTTGTTGATTTGTTTCAGCATGGGAAGGTTTGCTGTAACCGGTGATATTTTAAAGAGTTTGTCATGTTTGCTGGTTCATTTGTTGAAAACTAATTCCTCAGCTTTTCAGAGTAGCTTCTTTTTGCTGCTCTGATCTCCCTTGTTAATACATTTCTGGCCTGATTGTACAGCATTCTATCACGTTTTCTGTAGGCTTCCTCTTTGGAACGACGTAGCTGTTAAAGTTTAGCTGAGAATCAAGGTTTATTGTTACCGTATATTCTCAGGTTTCTGGTCAGCACACATAGGTCTTCACAAAAACTGACACATGATGTTACAGTATCTGTGAATTCATCCAAGTCTGCAGAGGTATCTTCAAACACATCCCAATCAGCACAGTCAAGGCAAGCCAGAGTTTTAGCTTTGCCTCTTCAGTCCAAGTCTTCACAGATTTAATTGTTGGTTTCATGGTTTTAAGTCTTTGTCTGTAAGCAGGTACAAGGTGAATCATACAATGATCAGAATATCCCACAGCTGCTTGTGGTAAAGACTGATAAACATCTTGTAATGTTACTACGCCATCACCATCATTATTGGTGATTTTGATTATTCCCTTTTGTGAGAAAAGTCCCCCTTCCCCCAATTAGGTTATTGATTGTTTTTATTCCCAGTTTATGTATGTTGATAGATTGTTTGGATTGCTATTATATTTAGATCATAATTTCATTATTTTTAATGTAAGTTATAAAGCTGTGAATAGTATGTCTCTCAGAATTGGTTTTCATTTTGTTGGTTCTCTTGTGAACTAAATAAAAATAAATTTAATATGGATTAAACCTGATTATATGTGATCTCCTAGAATACAATAGAGTACAATAAAGAAATGTTGCTTTCTTCAGTGCTTGGAACCCAAATGAATATAGGGCATCAGAAATGGAAAACATGAAAGTTCGCATTTCCATTCAGTTTATAGATCATTGAGTAGAGAAAGCTGCAGGGTCTCCCAGGAATATCAAAGTTCTATTTAAAGAACCATCTTTTTTCCCATTTCAGCCTCATGTTCTCCCAGGTGTAAGGGATATTTCAGAATCCTGGAGGTAATTCAGGTAATGCTTTTAATGTGTTGTTGCTCTGAGAAGTGGGTTGTGATCCAGTGATTATCAGGCTAGAGTGGGCAGTTATGCAAACACTCAACAGCCACTCAATTTCAAGGCCTCTAAACAGCACACAAAGAATTTGTTAATCTGTGGGAAGAAAATACTATGGAGTATTATCAGGCTAAAGTGGGCAGTTATGCAAACACTCAACAGCCACTCAATTTCAAGGCTTCTAAACAGCGCACAAAGAATTTGTTAATTTGTGGGAAGAAAATACTATGGACTTCAATAAGCATTTACCCTTTTACAGAAGCAGTGGGAAACAACTATTCTGTATAGCTTCAACTAGTTTGCAGTAGAGTCTTATCCAACTAAATTGAGTCTTAAACACTTCTGCAGAATTCTTAGTTTAGGGAAAGAATTTAGCCAGGCAATTTAGTAAAGTGTGTCAAGATTGGAGAAATTTGATAATTGATGCTACTGGGGCTCAGAACAAAAATGATGAAGTTATATTATCTCTCTTTTTTTTCATGATGTAGGAAAACTTATACCAGAGTGATTTTTGCAAATAAAATGTTCAGTTTGCAGATGATTGGTGCAATTATGAAAAGCGTGAGTAATAGGATATGTCAAGATCAAATGAAAATATATTTTTTTCAAATCCATGCAAACGATGGATGAAACAAGTAACACTTTGCAATCCAAGGACTTTTTCCATGGCTTGTGTTTGACTGCAACAACAAATACATTAATCAGGTACAGGACAATAATTGATATTTTACAAGGGCAATTTTAAAAGGGCAATTTTTACCATGTCAAAAATAATGAAGTTTGGAATTTAAGGAAGTAATTCTGTTTGGAATCCTGCCAATATTTCATAAAAGTCCACTTTTATGTTAATTGAACCAATCCCATTGCTTTTTATCAAAAAGGATAAGTTAGTTGCTCTCTCTGCTATTGAGCAGAAATCTAAGTTTTCTATCTTAACATTTCAACTTTTGCCAAGGAGTAGAGTTTGTATTGGTCCCCATCAAATCTATCTTCCCTTAATCCAAGGGTCTTAGAAAAAATTCATAGCAAAGAGTAAACTATCTGATTAAAAAAAAGTATGATGGAGCTCCATTTACCATAGCCTAGATAGCATCTAGAAAGCAACTGTTCCCCAGCATATTTGTTAATAAGCCACAAGATATTATATACAGAGTTCACATACCAGACCTTATTTTCTTTTGGGCTCAAAATAATCACTAGGGTTTATTTTTGGGGAAACACAATTTCAGGGTGATCAGCCCAGCTGGGTGCCCTGCTCTGCTCCTGGTACACACACAAGACCCAGCAAGTGCGTGGGGACTGATGGTATCTGGCAGCAACTGTAGCCTGCTGGTCCCTTGGTCAGCACACTCTGGGGCTGCACCGAGTGGAAGGCATAGAGCTGTTGATACCAGAAGATAACAAAGATTCCAAAGATAGTTCTAGAAAGCTTAAATAACATAGGGATGTGAGTAATGACAAGCTAATATTGAATGAAATGCTAGTAACCTTTGCAAATTTTTATTAGGAAGTTTTAAGGTAATATTTATTCAATAAGTGCAGATGTAATAGCTGTAATAGCATGGGATATACTATAGGTCAGACACAGGAATTAACCTAGTTATATGGGATCTCAATTGAATAGTAATCAAACTAAATTAAAAGTTATTTCATATTCTTAGCCTATCATTGTCTTCAACTCAAACTAAATTATTCCCAAAACTTGATTTATGGAAAAAACAATTAAGTTTTTAGTATCATACTCTTACCTTTATTTCTTCTCTGGCTCTTAGAAGTTGATCATTACATGTATACCTTTAATTCAAAAAAACATTAAGTCTTTTGGAAGCACAATCACTTATTTTGTATGCTTTAAAACAAAAGGCACTATTAAAAATTGGCAATTTGACACTAAATTTTAGCACAGTCCTTCAGAGTTCTCCAGAATCTGGTAATCATTCTGGGTAGGTTACCTTAACGTATGCTAAAATTAAAATTAATTCTGTGTATGGACTTTTCTTTCTATGTTTCCATTTGAAATAATATTTTTTTTAAAAAAACTATAAAAGGAACAAGTTCTCTGCTAAATTCCAGAAGTGATCCAGAAGTTGTAGAGATTCTTTTCATCTGCTCCCACATTAAAAATTGAAGTATTTTCTTCTTAGCTTTCTTCCAATCATACACCCATGGGAATGTAAAGTTGTAAAAAGACTTATGTTTAGAAGAATTGTGCCTATTCTTAAAGTTGATTGGCACATTTCCTTGCACTTTCCCAACTTATTTATAAGAAGCACATTTCTATTGAGTTTTATCTAAATGCCAAATCATTACAAGTTATAAGCATAGTACTATTGCATCTTTGTGGATTATCTACAACTCACATTTGGCACTTATAGGGAATACAGAGTCTGGTTGTTTCCAGTTATCGTCAAACATAAATCAATTTCATGCCAAGACTTCCTGCTTCAACTCCAATTGATTGTTTGTAACAAGGTCTATAATTTCTATCATGAGGATGCTAAGGATGTTAGCTAGACAAGTTAATGAGATCTGCAATTATCAGGAGAGAGGCACAGCTGGGTATGGTAAAGGTAGGGAAACACAAACAGGTTAAAGCCTTAATTCTTTTTATACTTTTGGTGATTTGCATTCACTGATTAAGTAGTTATTTTAAAAAATATTTGAAACATATAAGTCTGAAAATTGTAACTTTACAACTTCATACATATTAGTGGATGAAAAGCAGAATATATATATATATATATATATATATATATATATAAAATTTTCCTGCAAATAGAGAGGTAATTGATAACAACCAGATTACCACATTATCTTTAACACTGTGCTCTGTAGGATCGGAATCTTTAAATAATTTAATATCCCATTTGAGTATACATATAAAGTAGGAGCTCTTCAGAAATGTTTCTTTGACAACTTATAAAAGTTGGGAAGACAAACATAATGATTCTTTGCTTAGCAATATTTTAGTAAGAAGTTCTCTTAATATCGTTAAGCTGATGAATCTTTCTTGGTTGTTTTAATGTAGAGTTGGGACTCTCCAGATGTTGATTAAAATTCCAAGCAACTTTTAACAGCATGATCAATAAAAAAAGATGTTCTAGCAACATCTGCAAGCCAGATTCCCTTCCTTAATGTTTTCAGAGAAGCTTTTAGATTTTGATCATATTAATATAAACATGTAAGTGCATAGAGTTCTATTGAATTTAATATAATTTATATCTGAGAATATATGACATATCCATTAAAATAACCAGGGTTTTTTCAATTTGAAAAATATTTTTCCTTTTTAAAGATGTGTATTGGACTGCATGTTTATTACAAATATGTGTTGGTACAGAAAAAATAAAATCCATGAATCTTTCCCATCTCAAATGAACAAAGGAATTACGTTAGCAGTTCTTGTTGGCCAAAAAGAAAAAAAGTGCATATAATAAGCAATTGCAAACAGAATGTAACCACTAAGTGTTGCACTGCGCAACTTGTAATATAAATTGATGTATTTCTGTGTATATTTTACCCATATACAGGACACCAATGAGCATTACAACAGAATTCAAATATCAAATATCATTTTAAGCAGAAAACATTATTTTGTACATTTTGCTTTTAATGCCAATTATATATTTTTATTATTCATTTCCTAAGAAAAGCAGTATAATTAATGAATCCGTAAATCAGCTATCTTTGGTAAACTGCCCTCTATATATGCCAGACTACAATATCCAGAATTCCCAACATGAACATTCTGGAGATCATAGTCTCAGAATATCTTGAGGACAGCAATTTGGGAAAACTATTCTAAATCCTCTTTAAATGCTGTTTCAGTTAAAGATAATACAGCTTCATTAGAGTTCCTGCTATTAAGTGAACTGTCACTGGCTTATGTATGCTTGAGACTTATCAGCTCCAGGCAAATTAGAATCTACAATAAATGCAAATTACACTAGTTATGATATTGCTTTCACTGTAGATTTATTAAATGGTGGCAATTAGTAAAAAACAAAACAAAGTCGCTAGTCAGATTTTTGTATTTCCTCTGTGTATTGTACACTACCAAGAAGTGTAGACATATTGATATAAGGTCAAGAATATTGATCTTTGCAGTTTACAGAGGTAGTAATTGTTTTACCAGTAAACAAAGTATCTGCCCTTATGGTCTATAGGAACAATCCTTTGGAACATTTATAAAGAATTCTGTATTTTATTGATACTCCGTTTACTGACCAAGATCTAAAATGATCTGCAGGATCACTAAAATATTTCACTTCTTACTAAAATGCAACTAAATGAAAAAAGAAAAACTTCATCAATAACTACTTAACTTTAATAAGTTTCACTTTGAACTGACCAAATATGTATTGGTTGTTTGCTTCTCTTCCTTTTACTCTTTTATTTAGCAACTTTGTCCAAAATAGCATATAATAATGGAGCCAATAAATGTTATATTAATGTATTTTGATAGTTTTGCAATCAACTATGCAAGCCTTAATTCAGGACAGACTGGTCCAATATTTTTGCAGAATGCTATCATTTGTGGAGGCACAGTCTTGTGCTAGAATGTGTCCTAGAATATGTTAAAATTGGACAATATGCTTGTCTACTTGGTTATTAGTTACAAAAATTTGAATCTACTGAAAAAGTCCCTTGCTACGTTAACTCTTGAACAACAATTAGAGTCATGGTAAACACAATAGTTCTTGGAATCAATTGCCACAGCACTTTTTCCTACTCATATCAGACCTTCTAGAAACTATGTGCCTAAACAATCTTTGGAATCGTGAGCTGGTTCAGCTCAATCACATTAAAACTTATTTGCAAAGGAGACTGCCAATTAGAGGTGTTTGCCAGAGCAACTTCACAGCTGCTCTAGAGCTGCTATGAGTGTGAGATTCCGCATTATCATTGCAAAGATAACTTTTCCTTCAGAGGAATGATAACAGGACTAAATCTATCCCTAGGATAGTTAAGTGTTAGAGTTGGCTTGCTGTAAAGAATCAGGAGGCAGCTTGAATAAACCATTATGCAAAGAAAACATTCCTTAACACCTGGGAAGGGAGAGAGTCTTAAAAGAAAAGCCAGCAGATGTCTCCTACCTGATGTAATGTGTTATAGAAGAAAGGGAAGGAAAATCACAATCAGATTTACAAGATTCTATTATTATAGCTGATCTCATTAAAGTATAGTTCCAATCTCCCATAGAACCATTTCTTTATCCGGTCTACTTTGAAAAGTGATACTTAGTATTAGACAAATTAAGTATGACTTAGCCAACAACCATGGTTAAAAGATAAGGGAGTCGCACAATATGAAATAGAGGTATAATATATATGTTTGTTACTGATACAGGATGCAGCAACAGTGCCTGTCATGTTAGTGGTGGAAACCCAGAACTGTGTAATGGTTTTGGAACTGTAGAAAAGCGATACAGTGTGATACAAGATTGTTTGGAAGCTATGGTAGATCTTGCTACCTGACTGCCTGCAGGGCCCAAAAGTTCAGAACAGAGAAAAGAAGCCCAGATATCACTATAGCTCTTCTTGAACTAAAGGCAAAGAAGACAAGCAAAGAAAAACTTTTAGTCAGTCTCCTATCCCACCCTGGCAGAAGCAAATATTCATATGACATTCACTGAGTACATTTCTTTCCCCAGTATCAATATTCAGTGTCTTCTAGAGTCATTCAACCATTGTTGTACTAAAATATACAAGATTCCTGAAGAAGCTTCTTGGATGAGAAGCGAAATGTCTTCAAAAAAAAAAAAAAAAAAAGAACAAGAAAGTCCAGTTGCCTCCTGAAAAGGCATCTTTGGGACAACCATAACCTGGATGATTGAGACTCTCTACCAACTTTGTAGCTATATAATTTGGGCTGAACACTCTTTGAATGGTGTGGGAGTAGGAATGGATTTCTGAAAGGGGGAGCAGGGAATTTCAGACTACAGCAACCAGTAGCACTACTCAGGTGATCCTGAGGACAGAGATAAGCCTCCAAGTGCTTCAAATAACCTCTAAAAGGATCCAAATTACCAGCTGTCTACAAGGAATATAAATCCTTCCATTCTCCACTATCCTGTCAGAGCTGAAGAAGTTTCTTGGATGAAGTGAAGTATCTCCAAAAGAAAGAACAAGAAAGTCCAGTTGCCTCCTGAAAAAGCACCTTTGGGACAACCATGATCTGGATGACTGAGAATCTCTACAGACTTTTTAAGGTTTCTGACACTTCAGCAAAGGCAAGATGATGCTACGACAATCCTATAAATTTTTAGTAAAGGAGTGGCTCATAGGGCTGCCTCCCAGATGGTTTTTCACAATGGATGGCTGATCATCCAGTCCAAATAGTTATGAACTTTCCATCTGCAGCAACTTTAGAGTTCCACAGTTACTGGTGATAGAGCTCTTCCTGCTTTGCCATATTCCCACTCACTGTGTCCCCCCTAATTTAAGTGCATCTTATGGCTCTCGAAAGGTTGCCAATCAGTATGTTTTAAATGGTAAAAGGCTTCAAATGTGTGATTGTTCTCATTTTTAATGTATTGATCATGATTAAGTACACCGGTGCCACGGTGGGCACGGCACAGGCGATACGAATGAGAATGGCCAGAGGATCCTGGACTTTGCCGACTCCCATGATATGACCATCACGAATACCTGCTTCATTAGGCGAGAATCTCAACTCCTCACCTACCATAGCAGAAACGGGAGCCACCACACACAGATCGACTACATCATCGTACGACGAAGAGCCGCTAAAAACGTGCTCAACGCCAAGGCGTACCCGTACGAATCGAGCAGTCAGCACAGGCCACTGATGGCGAAGATCAGGATCAGCAAGCCCAAGACCAGGATTGACAAAAGAAATGCAGACCAGCCACGAATCAAGTGGTGGAACCAGAAGAAGATGGCGGGACCCCTCATCAAACCGGAGCAGTTCCCGCAGATGGTCGACGGGCCACAGGAAGCATGGTCCATGCTGAAGAGCACTGTTCACACTGCCGGCTGCCAACAGCTTGGTTGCACCAAGCCAGGACGGAGACGCATCGAATGAGATACATGGCTCTGGACACCGGAAGTACAAGATGCCGTACACCTGAAGAAACGGCTCTACCAGGCCTTTCTTCAGGACAAGACCAGCGAGAAGCTCTGCGAATACAAGGCGGCCAAAAAGGCAGCCAAGAAAGCAGTAGCGACAGCCAGAAGCTCCCACTACGATGACATCTACGAGAAGCTGAACACGCGAGAAGGCGAGAATGAGATCTACCGCCTAGCCAAAAGCAGACACAGGAAGACCCTGGACATTGACCAGTTTCATGGGATCAACGACGAAAGGGGAAATTTGATCGTCAACCCCAGAGACGCTGCGGAGAGGTGGCGGCAATACTTCGAGAAGATCTCCACCGAGGAGTTCCCACACCCACGAACCCCGCGAGGTGACCCAGTTGAAGGCCCAGTCTCAGGCATTTATGCCAGCGAGGTCGCCGACGCCATCAAGGCCATGAAAAACGGTAAGGCAACAGGACCAGACGACATCCCTGCCGACTTCTGGAAAAAGGCACTACCGGGCTCGGCATTGTGGCTGTGCGAGCTGTTCAACAACATCGTCTCCACGGGAAAAGTGCCACACGACTGGTACCGCAGCACCACTGTTCCGATCTGGAAGGGAAAGGGCAGCCCAGCGGACTGCTCCAACTACAGACCGGTCAGGTTACTGTCACACACTATGAAGATCTTTGAACGCGTCCTTGATAAGCGCATTCGGGACACCGTCGACATCAGCGTCAACCAGGCTGGATTCATCAAGAACTGCGGCACCACCGACGCCATCTTCGGTGTGCGGATGCTGATGGAGGCTCACAGAGAGAAGAAAATCCCGCTCCACACCGCCTTCCTAGACTTGGAAAAGGCCTTCGACCGAGTCCCGCACGATCTCATCTGGTACGCACTGCGAGACCACGGCGTGCCTGAGCTGCTCGTACAATGGGTCCAACTCCTATACAGATGTCACAAAAGCCGTGTAAAAGCGGCAGCTGGGATATCAGAGGAGTTTAATATTACCGTCGGCGTACACCAGGGCTCTGCTCTCTCACCACTGCTGTTCATTCTGGTGATGGACACAATTACACACGACCTGTACACGCCCGCCCCATGGACGCTGCTCTACGCCGATGATGTGTTCCTGGCCAACCTGTGCAAGGCTGAACTAGAGCACCGAGTCCAACAGTGGCACGACCGCCTCGAGCAGTTCGGGCTCCGGCTGAACCTAAAGAAGTCCGAATACCTGACCACTGACAATGAAATGACAGGCTCCATCCACGTGAACGGGCAGGAGCTACCGCGCGCCTCCACCTTCAAGTACCTGGGAACTACTCTTGGGGAAGAAGGCCTACTACAAACTGAGGTGGCAGCCAGGATCAATGCAGCGTGGGGCAAATGGAAGTCCGTCACGGGCGTCCTCTGTGACAAGAAGATGCCGATGCGCCTGAAGGCGAAAATCTATAACTCTGTGGTGCGCCCCGTGGCCATATACGGCGCAGAGTGCTGGCCGACGACCAAAGAAGTCGAAAGCAGACTCCAGATAATGGAGATGCGAATGCTCCGATGGTCGGTAGGCCTCACCCTACTCGATCGCGTCAGGAACGAAGAAGTGCGTAGACGGTTCAACGTCGTGCCCATCCCCACGGTCATGAGGCAGTCCCGGCTACGATGGTTCGGCCACGTGAGCCGCACCAAGGAAGAATCCATCATCAAATCTGTAATGAAGGTGACTGTCGGAGGAGCGAGACCACGTGGTAGACCTAAACAACGCTGGATGGACACGATCAAGGCCGATCTAGAGATCGCAAAGGCAGACCCGACACACGTGGCAGACAGAGAGGTGTGGAAGCAGTACTCAAGGACATTAGCGGACCTCGCCCGAGCGCGAGACAAACGCTGAAGAAAAAGAAGAAGAAGATCATGATTAAGTAGCCAGAATCTCACAAAACATCGTGATCATTTTGAACGCCTGTCACTTTCGAGGCATTCTGGAACTGGTTTGAATGGGATCACTCCAGGATGATCTTCTTTCCTCTGGCAAATTGCTCTCTTAGCTCTCGTACTTTATACTTTCATCTTAGTTTTGCCTGGCCTTTCTAACTGATGCTTGAGGAGGTAAAAATGTCCTTTCCCCCCAGTCTCCTGAATTCACTTGATCGTTTGCGCTCGGCGGGTTTAGTGAGCACAAAAGGATCAACCAAGTCAGAAAGAATTAAATAATTAATGTTGTCCCCCAAAAAACCTTGATACAGCATTTATAGTGTATCACATTACATTTGCTGCATCACAAGAGCACTACATTTTGAGTGGAAGAGATAGAGGAACTATTAATTTCTAGAATAAAAAAAAATAGATTCTCTGAGACAGTTACAATATCAGCAAAAATTATTTATTCTGAATATGTCACTGCTAACTGGGAAGAATTTGATAGGTCTCCATTATTTTATCCTGGATCCTTGTCACAACACTAAATAGCAGAAATTGAAGAATATCCCACTAAAGATGCCAATGTATAAGACTATAAAAGGTTCCTTATTAAGGTACACATTTTCTTTTATGTAAATGAAAATAAGAATAGCACAGGAGCCCTATAGTACTGGATTATGCAGCTGACCAGTCTAAAGAAATATTCAGCCTGACATCTTAAAAGTAGAAAATGAAAGTTAAACCTGTGAAAATCAAACCTGTTTGAAAAACTGAGGGAATTTGCTTCCCTAATTTGATAAGGGGGAAAAACAGAGTGTGATGCCTATGCAACGGGGCATCAAATTGTTAAAATCAATTCAATTTATTTGGAAAACCAATTTAATACAGATATTTGATCCAATAATCATTGAACTGGCTATATGAAACAAACATCTCTACTGTAAAATTAAAAAGCCACTTCTGATGTAGAGCTGAACATAAATATCTAGGCATCAATGACTGACTGCTTCTAAATATGAGAATTTGTTTCAGTGTTAATTCTTCTAGCTATTGAAGGACAGTATTTGCTTGTCAGTAGTTTAGTTCTTCTTTTGTCTTCAATTTTCACTCCAAAAATCAACTGAACTTCTTACATTCTAAAAAAACCAACAATCTTTGCACTTACACGACTTATCTCAATAATAACTAGAAAATATTTCCAGTCTTTATGTTAACTTATAACCTAGTTAAGTGCATTTGAGTCAAGATTTATTAAATTTATCTTTTGCTCGTCTCATAACAAAACAAGTGAGGGTGGCTTACAGCATTAAAACCTTAAAGTTCTAACAAATAAATATGCCTAAAACAATATAAATATTAATCCCAATCAAGATAAAATTATAGTTAAAAGAAGGGCAGGGAAGGAACAAGATGCACAGGTGGTTGTGATGGGAGCTAAGGTTGTCTCTTAATTCAACAGCCAGCTCCAGTATGATGTTCCTGTTAGGGCCCAAACCATCTGGCAGAGCCAGATCTTTAGGCTCCTGCAGAAATCAGAAGGAAGGGAGCCAATCTCACCTCAGGAAGTAAGATGTTCCAATGATGTGCCATGGCAGAGAAGGTTCTTTGCCTGGTCCCTGCAGCCAGGATTCCTTGACCAACAGGTCCACAGCATGCCTCCTCTGCTGCCATGGGCGTGGTGGGCCACTTGTTCATTTATTACATATATAACAACTAGTTCAATACCCGTGCTTCACTATGAAACTATGTGGTTGGGCTTAGTTTTTGAGTAGGAAAATAAGGGAAAAAATTTCTGCCTCTGCCTACCAGCATCCATCAGTAGTCATCTGGCTAGCGTCCTGTCAGTGTGTGAGAGAATTTAGGGCTGTTTGGAAAATGAAACAGTATTTGCTATGTGAGCAAGGAGACAGCAAGGAGCCTGGGCGTAGCTTAGCTCAACTGTTCTGTAGTAAAGCTGCTTGGTGCTATGAAACTAAAACTGAAATTATTGTCCTTTGCTTGTGTTTTGCAATTGGAACAGGTTTCTTTTCAGGTGGGGAGGGAGAGTAGAAATTCTTAGCATCAGAGTGTGTTAATAATAATATACAAAATACTAATGCTCTGATGGTCATTTTGAAAAATCCCTTCTCAGTGAGCACCTAGAAGCCAAGAAGAACATATGTGCCAAATTTCAAGTTTGTAGACTTTATGGTTTTGGAATTTTTGTGATGGTGCATGAGTGGTATTTCGCTTTTATATGTAGAGATTAATAATTTGTATGTTATATGAGTAAATGAGTCCCATATTCAATAAAGTAAATAAAACTCAATGAGTTGCAATTCTGAAATAATATGTCTTAGGCAGTTAAAAACCAAGATATTACTTCTTGCCCTTTTGTCTAAAATCAAGTATAATTTGTGTGCAGGACTAGATTATAATCTGAACTGCAACAAGATTGGAGGAAGCAAGATTGGCATGGAAACAATTAATTTTATATTTTCTTGTGTTATGGCACAATTTTTTTCCTACATCCCTCAGTCAAGGCATATAGGCTCGAGGCAGATTTAAAGGTTCTGGAAACTGACAGCACAGTCAATTTTCACTTCTAAAATTTTGTAGAAAATACCAGCAAAGTATTCACAATAGGCAGATTCCAGGATACATTCATCACTTATTTTTACAGCAATATACCTATTTAGCAAAAGAGCAAAATGTGGGAAAGTATATTGTTTCATTATATATACTGACTAGCTTTATTATTTGATTTTCTGCTGTGTTCTATTCTTGAAAATGTTTGCAATGTATATCTGAAAATGTTCTGAAAATTCTACAGCAGAAAAGGAGTTTCTTAAAAGTGGAACAACCATAGAAAATAGTACTGTTTGTGGAATCCTTAGTTTTCTTTGACACTGGTAGCTTGCTTGCAGATGTTTCATTACCTAAGTATGATTAGCATCATTAGTACTAATGAGTGTAGTTTTGCTAGCTGTTTATATATCATAGCTGTCACTGTTGGTGGGGCTATGATTTTCTTGTTGGTAATAGTATTTGAATGCAGCTGAATGCAAGATAGTATAGCCAATTATTATCAATTATGTTTTCTCTTTAACTATATCATTTTCACTGCATTAAATTTAAGCATTATGGGGGCACATATGAGATGTGCAAAGCAATTTGGGGGGCTAGCAGTTCTTAAGTTTGGCTTCTAATCCTGAATTAGAACTTTCTGTTAGAAGGCAGAACATACACTGAAAGAAATATTGCAAAAATTTAAGAACCATGCTGGATCAGCTTGACAGCTCATTTATAGTCATACAGTTGCCAACCGTCTACATCTGGGAAACTCATTACTGATCTGTTTATTCAACTGTACATAAATTGTAGAAAATTAATTAAAGATCAAAAAGTGGAATGTTATAATGCCAATGGTGTTTAGAAAATAAGTTTATATTGGATGTGAGAAAATATCAGCTGTATCAGAAAGATTGGAGTAAGTTATGTGATTCAGAATGCAGGTATTTTAATTCTAACTACTGAATTAAGTACAATTAAGAAAAATGGGTGAGTATCAAACACTGCATTATTCCATTTCTTGTAATGTGGCTGCCTGCATTAATTGGATTGCTTATATGTATACTTTTTACTTTTCCTGAAATTGTAGGGATCCAATAAAAGGAAACTCTTCCATAACACCTTTTCCATCTTGACCAGCAGTACATATAGCAATTTCTCTTAAAAATTACTAATTTATAACTGGAGTGAAAAGCTGCCAGATATTTTTGAATAAATATAGTAGATTTGGATGTTTCAGTATTGCCCAATAGTTGCAAATTACACAAAAACAGAACAAAACATATATAATGCATTGAACACATGTTACCATCAGCAGCATAAATGTTTATTGAATTTTGCAAGCTTAGGGCAATTCTTTACTTTGTAGAATACAATTTTAAACTTGAAAATTACTTTTTTTTGATTTAGCAAGGAGCCAATGGAGGAGCTAAGCTGCAGTCACTGATAGGAATCAATACTCAAAAAGATAGGGGTACAGAAAGCTCATTTGGTAGTGAAGGAAATAATTATAAGACAAATGCATGATATAATATTGTATGCAAGGCTATGTAGTTCGTGGAAGAGTTTCAAATTAACCATTTCAATAAATGGCATTTTCCTTTGCTCTTTATTCTTTGCATAAATTGCTTTTCAGTATTCTAATAGTTCGGCCACTTTTAAAATGTATAATGCTTACTGTGCAGCCTTGAGAAGGATAAAGTGCCAGATTATAGTGCTTAGTTGGTGTGAGCACAGGCAGGAATCAATTTTTAAGCACATTGTCATTTAATTTATTTAGAACACTTAATGATTTAGCCAGTGTGTATTAGTAACAATAAACAAATTGCATTTTTGTTTATGCATATTTAAAATCCATCTGGTGCACTTTATAGCTAGGAAGAAAACTTTCCTTACCGAATTTTCAAGGATCTTATTCTCTTCCCATGGCTATCTATCATCTCTATCTATGTCAGGTACTTAAGGAGAGCAATTAATATTTCAGGGACAGGGAAGAGCCATGATGAAGAGAATAGTAAAGCAAAAAGCAAGGTTATCTTGTGATTGTTGGTTGCTTTTTTACCTAAGGTTATTTTGGGGGAGGGAGCGACTTTTGGCACAGATTTTGTTTGGGATAATTGGAAATTATTGCAACAATTTTTGACAATCATGTTTTAGAAAAGAATATTGGACCACACACTTTTTCATTTCATTTGTAATGGTGCATTTCCTCTAGTGATTCCAAAGTAACTCATTTGTGACAAACCTGCCATAATGGAAAGATGTAAAAAGTAAGAATGAAAATTAAGTGGCAACCAAGGATAACAGTTGAACCAAAGGAAAAAAGTGGATTAATCAGTTACAATTTGGCAGGCTGACCAGTATAATACAGTGGTTAATAACTAATTAGAATTACGGAAGCCTGTTTCAGAGTCTCCCTCAACCATGGAAGTCCTCTGAATGTCTTCTGGGCACTTGCTTTCTTTTAATCCAATTTACCTCATAGAACTCTTGTTGTGGACATGAAATTAAAATAGATAATTTGTTTTTAGGTCTCAGAGAAAAGGAGAGATGCTTGCAATTTATTAGTCCAATAAATCAGAAAATTTTGAAGACACATTTCTAGAGAATGGTGATTCTTATCAGTGACAACTCCTATTTTTATGGAAACAGCTATACTTATGGAGAATCTTCAGGAAAACATTGTATCTTCTTTTCATATATTTAGATTAAAAGATTTTAAGTTATTTAGGAAGAAAATATTAGCATACTATCTATTTAAAACCAATAACCTGTCACTCATTTCATTTCCACATTACATTCTGTTTTGATAGCCTGATGTATGTATGTATGTAAGGTGAAATTGCTTAGTGTTGAAACAAAATTCACACACATCTTTTCACCTTCTGTAATAAGACAATCTTTTTGTTTTCTTAAGTATAGAATGAAGCAGTGCTCACTCAGAATGTTTTATTTGTTTTTCCATTTATAAATCTTTTTCCCATCTAAAGATGGGATTTTGCAGCTGGAAATCTCTTGATTTGTATTTGTCTGAGACTAACAGAGCAGCATATTTTAAGCTCTGATTTAGCAAACATGTGCCACTAATTGATATGATTTTATGAAAGTCATAATACTGCTTGTCTGTCAAAAGGAAGAAGACCTAAATGTTCACTTCTAATAAGCATGTTGTTCCTGATAAGTAGCTTTTCAAGAAAACGTGCACTCATTCTTGGTTTATCTAGAGTGATTGGTGAAAGGTAAAAGGAAAAGTAATAAATACCTGTTGCTGTCAACTCAATTTCTAACAAGCAGGAGTTTATCAGAAATCCCATTCAAATGAATAAATATACTTGAGGAGTGAAGGACTGTTTTATATAATTACCTAGAAACTATTTTTGTAAATTTATGAACATATTTGAGAAATCAAGTCTATTTTTATAATGCAGTTCATTGTACAGTGGAACCGCCGGTCACAACCATAATCCATTGCAGGACTTTGGTCGCAACCCAATTTATTCATGACCGGAAGCAAGACGGATAAAAAAAATGGTGTGGAAGGGAAAACCACCACGGCAGGGAAAATCGCTGCGGTTGTGTTTGATCGCCACCCAAGGATGTTTTCGCGACCAGAGTGATACATTTAGCTGATTTTTTGGTCGGCACCTGATTTGGTTGTGGTCAGAACATTTGTGACCGGAGGTTCCACTGTATAGAGATATAATCTTAATGCCATCCAGATTTCCATGCAGAAATATATTTATAGGATAGTCATATACCAGATACTGAAGTATTGCTTTATATAAATTATCAAAATGTGCCTGAAGATCTCTTTTGTAACTTTTAATGAACCTTAATGAAAAAATATACTTTGAGCCCATTTACCTGAAAGTAAGGTCCACTTCATTTAATATGGCTTCATGTTGAATGTTATATATATAAAACAGTGAATTTCAGCTGTTTTGAAAATACATTTTGGATTGAATTTTTTGGCTAAAATGCTGCTGAACACTAAAGCAGGATTATCAGAAAAGTCTTGCCACAAAACCAGTGATAATAATGAAGGGATTTTTAAGCTCATAGTTTAGTCCTGTAGGAGCAACATTCTAAAACTTACCATACATGTGCGACCATCCACCCCTGTTAAATCCTCTTCAAATTCTGTCCCTATTTCAAAATCCATGATGTAGTTTTTAAAACTGCTTAGGGTTTTAATGATCATATGGTTTCCCTTCCTGAATAACCTCTTTGTCAGGTTTGAGACTACTGGCTATTTTTCTCACTGAAATATTTACATCTGGAAGAAAGAGACAGGCTAGAATATTTTATAAAATTAATGATCCAAAATTTGAGGAAACACTGAAAACTGTACTGCTGTTTAAATATAAAATTCAATATAGATTAATATTTATGCTTCCTTTTAAAATAAGATTACCAGATCTGGCCTGAAAACAATGCAGACAATTTCTAGATGAAGTCAATGAAAACTGGTTGTTAGCTGACTAAGATTTTTCTGTCCCCGATCTGGTTTCTTATTCTTGTGTTGAAATTTATGGTTTAAATTAGGAAAGAAAATCATCTTATAGTTTTAAACCTGCCCTTCCAAGCCATTAAATTTTGTACCTTATGCCTTTATATAAATAAAATTTTAGAATAAAATTCTGATAATTCATCTGGATAAATCCAAAATACTGCAATTTGTATTATGTACTTTATGGATTTTATTTCTTTCACAATTATTTCAGTTCCTATTTAGCCAGAAGAGCAATATTAATAAAAAAACTAGCTGCTAAGAATATTTTCATGCAAACTGCATATCTAGTGAAATCATATAATTCATCCTGAGGCTCCAATAAATGGAAAAGTAGGGGAAAAATATCTTACCTAGAGCTTTCACATACTCCTCAAAATTCTCATTACTAAGCATTTTCCAATAGCCGTTGAAATCTGCAGGCATATGCCTGTTTTCTGGTTAAAAGTCAAAGCTTTTTTCTAGTGTTTTAATTCTGCACCATCCGCTCAGTTCCACTGAAGCAACTTTGAACTCTTAGTTTCTTTATCTGCTCATCTATAGTACAGCTAAGCTAGTTCCTTTAAGCTGATTACCATTGAGGTGTTATTTTTAAGTTCTTCCACAAAGCTGAACATTTTTGCTTAAGGGGTGGTTTGATTTCAATGGAATATGTCACTCCCCTTCTGCAGGACAGCTGTAAGGTCACTGATTATCTGGATCAAGATTTTAACGATAGTAGATTTTTGCTTTCAAATGACTATACAAAGAAGCTGGCTTTTACTGATAATGGTAAGTTCTATCCACTGTTTAGAGAGGGCATTTTATTTAATAAGGATGATGCAATGTTATGGTCTTTAAAAACTGGTTTCCAATTGCAAAAAGAGGTTACACCACTAAAAGGGAATTGTATATTCTTTTATGAACAACAAAATTTGTTCAACAAACCATGCTTAATTAAGTAATTCTTTAGAGATATAAGATGGCACATATTAACTAGTTAATAGATGGCTGAAAAATGTGCTAGGCATTACTCATTCAATCTTGTATTATTGGACTAACACCCAGCATCTCTAGCAGAAGTGAGCATTTTATTAATCAGAACACGTTTTCAGCTAAGAGAATGTGAAGTCTTTTCAGGCTGAGGAATAAGCAGTACTTCACAGAAACCCATTAACTCCTGTGCAAGTAAGCAAGTAAGAAAAAATACATGTTGTACTGCATTATTCAACAATATGCTGTTGCTTGAAGGGAATCGCATTAGACTGTAAAGTCTTCTCATCACTTAGAAATACAGCAGGGAAATTTTAACAATCCTAATATAGAACAAATACTTTCCAGTGTAACATAAATTCAAGATTAAATTAATTGAATTAATTAATTTGTAATATTTGTTATGCCTCTAAATAAAGAGATCTTTGAAAAATGTTATAATCTGAGTTCTAATGAATTACAGTACATCAAGATAAATCATGTGTCGTTAATTTCCTGTATTCATTCCAAAAGTCTTCAAGACTGAGCTCAGTTATATCAAAACAGTTTATTCAATTTCTGATACCTTTTATTTAAATCTTAAATTATTAGGTTTTAATACCCAGACCCAGACCCTGAGTTGATACAACTTCTTAAATGAAATGCTTGTAGGACAATCTTGAGATAGAATAGAACAAATAAATGGTCTAACATGTTCAGAATAACAGTTACCCATTAGCTTCAAAGATGTAGAATCTGAATCTAGACCTCACTAGCCAAAGTCCTATATTGTAACTATAGGGTACCTGAAAATTGCCTGGAAAAGGCAATCTTCCTTTATCAGGTATTCATTCATTTTCTTACTTTTTTTGTTTACCCTAAAAAAAAAAAAGAATGCTATTTGAGAATGATACAGCTCAGACTAGCTATTTTAAGAAAGTGCATTGAAATTAGTTTCTGGAGGAAAGGAATGTTTTATCAGAAACAACTAGCATACACAATATTTTTTTATAAAATTGTATAGAGACCAACATTTCTTTAAGCCTGAATTATATTCTGCCATCAGAAGACAGCAGCATAGCAAAATAAGTATCTTTCAGAATGTTGACCGATGTTGTCTCCTCCTAATAAGGGGGTTGAAAATGTTTCTGTAAATGGTTTTCCTATTGTTAAGCAGGAAGTCAAAAGAGAAAGAACAGGAAAAAAGCAATAAAAAGTGTGTTTGCTGCTTGAAAAGAAATGCCAGCTCCTGCTTACTTAAGGCAATGTTTGTGCTTCTACCGATCAGAATCAAAGAAAGGACAAATTTCTCCATAGTTTGCTGACTCCACCATTGAAAGGAAATATGCCCTTCAGCTAATCAACATTTTTGATTGGCTCTGAGGTGTCCAACTTTCACTGTTGAAGCATATATTCAAGTTTCAGACAACATTTTGCTCGAATAGCTTCCTGAAGGCCTGTAAGATGGAGCATCATTTTTTGTTTTAGATTTTATTAAAAAATAAGCATGAATGTCTTCTGACCTTTGTATTCATGGTTAAAATACTTATATTTCTGAAAATGAACTAATTTTCTTTGAATTTATTTGAAGGATGAGTGAAATGCCCATAAATAATACCAAGTAATTAACAAAAAACTATGTAGCTTTTTTCTTTAATGTTTAGAATGATGCAGTGGCATAAATGTAATCAGGTAAACCTTACCTCCAGTGCTGACAAGCAGAATTGTTTCTTCTACTCTAACATGACAGTGGCTGACAATTTAATACCAAAATAGATGCATTAAGAACATTATGGCACTTGGTATAATGAAAGGTTTAGATAAATAATTCAAGATGTATTAAAAAAAAACACATTGAAATGTTAACTAAATTGAAATGTTAACTAGTTAACATTGAAATGTTAACTAAAAATGTTGAAACAGATTTCCTCTCCAAAAATACTTTTTATACTAACAAATTCTTAAACAACTTTGCCACATTTCAATTAGGTCAAGGCTTCATTAAAAATACCTTGTTTCCAATGACTTCCAATGATTTCCACATGACTCCAATACTTTCAAGTTTTAGTATCATGAAATCAGGTTAAATTAAAATAGCTTTATTTATTGATTTTAATACACGAACAGCATGTGTCATGAATCTTGTTTATGCAGAGTGGGGAAATCCAGTTTTAAATGCAATCTCTAGAAAGGTTCACATTGTTGTATGCAAATTTTGCATTTAGTGTATTTCTTCCAAATGATTATCTCCAACAGGTCTCTCTCACACACATGCATGCACGCACGCAGGCATACACATACACATTTCTGTCCACAGAAAGCAAACCAATTATTGAAAGCTAAAACCGATGGCAGAAAAAGACCCAGTAGTGCACTAAGTCTGCCCTTTGAGTGTTATGTTTGTCTGGCTTCGCTTTCTTTTTAATATTTAACTGTTATTTTTTATTTTATTATTTTTATTCTATTTTTACATTTTTTGTCAGATGATAAACATGTATTTAGCCCAAGCATGTTTAAACATAGTTACTAATGATTGACCCATTATCTCTGCTGGAGGTTGATTCCAAGCTTCCATTACTCTTTCTGTGAAGTAACGCTTTCTACCATTACTTCTGAACTTTTCTCCTGTTAGTCTGAGGTTATGCCCTATATTCTTGAAGTTTGCTTTAGTACAGGAAGTCCTCGACTTAAAACAGTTCTTAGTTACAACTGTTCAAAGTTATAACGGCACTGAGAAATGTGACTTAAGACTATTGTTCGCTCATGATCATTGCAGCATCCCCACAGTCACATGATCAGAATTCAGATGCTTGGCAACTGACTCATATTTATGACAGTTGCTGATCAACTTTTGTGAACTTCTAACAAGCAAAGTTTATGGGGAAGTCAAATTCATTTGACAACCATGTTACTAACTGCGATTCACTTAACAATTGTGGTAACAAAGGTTGTAAAAGGGGAAAAAACTCATTTAGCATCTGTCTCGCTTAGCAACAAAAATTTGGGGCTCATAAGTTGAAGATTACCTGTATTGAAAAAATTTACTTCTAGAACAACCTTAATATTTTTTAAAGGTTTCAATCATGTTCCCACTTTCCCTTCTGTCTTCCAGGCTGTACATATTCAGTTCGTCCAATCTCTCCTGATATGTTACCTGTCTCCGGACTCACCCAATCTTATCAAAATCTTTTTTTAAGTGAAGTAAACAGCACGAACACTTTAAAGGGCTACACCAGATTTCCTTTAATTTATTTCATTCAGTCTTTTCCATATATATATTGTGTTCCTTAATGTAAGAAATAACAGAGTCTGGAACCAAGTATTTCACACTTTGTCCTTTGCGCAAGGCACACCTTATGCTCGTAGCACTGATTTCATTTAGAACCCATTCTTTTACTAAATGGATATTATGCTGGCAATTATTTAAAAACTCTAAGTTAGTGATGTACTGGGAAGGATCATGGCCAGCACGACTAACACAGACCAATCCAAACCTTTCCACTATTTCTATAATATGTTCTGTTTTCCAGAGGTTAGGTGTTTGAAATGTCTTCAGAACATCAGCTCCACAGAGAAGTTTTAATTCTGGATCAACTGCAAAAATAATGAGAGTATATTGTGACAAGTATTAATTTTAATGTCTGTTTTCTTTGTTGACATGCAGTCTTTGTTTAAGAATAAACAAATATTAAAACTCAATCCACCAATCTTTTTACTCTCCAAAAACCAGATGGCTACAAAGACCTTCTTAATTTTTCCTATTTCAAGTTTCAAATGAGAATTTTATACCTCCAAACCTCTTTTCCTCACATAAAATATGCATTCTCAATGGATCTTTATCAGTGCTGGTCAAATAATATATATGAAGAACAATCTAATGACATTTCCCATTTTATTTATTGGACACAATTTTACATATGTACAGAATTACTTAGTAGCAGAATAGCTACTTTAATTAGTAGAGGTAATTTAATTAGAGGGTATTCACTAATGAAGAGGTGTCATGTCATTACATTGACACTCTCCCTTCTCCAAGTAGGCCTTAGATGCACATCAGTAGGTCATTTCACAAACAATCAAGGACATAAAGTTAGGAAAAGGTACTAAAGTACATTGCTTTTCCTACACCCAACTTTCCACATATTCATCCCAAATTAAGGTTTAGGAGCAGCAACCAAATCTTAGTTGTACTGTACTTTGTATTCTAATGTTTTCCTTTTAAAAAAACAGTACACATAAAGCTTAAGGTGCTCTTTTCATGAATTCTTTACATTCAATACCGTACTCTTATTCTGCTCACTATATCTTACATCTCAGGCAGTTTCTTTTAATGTTTATATGTTCTTCCTTTCACTTTCTAATATTTCCTCAACTTCCTGACCCTGATCTGTTACTAATTAGAAAGGTGTTTTCTCTGAAACTGCTCTCTAACTGCCTTTCCTAATGGTTCTTTATTACCCTGATAGCTCTCATATTTGAACTGAGCTATCCAAATGTCTATGCAATTTTCCATCCCCTCTGATAAAACTGTTTATTCCTCACAGCTACGTTAATGTGCTTTCCTTCTATCCTTCAATTGAGAGGAAAATATGCTGATGAACAAGGTACTTCTGTGGGAGCAGAAGTACCTTGACCATGCCTTAGCAATGTGGCAGTGCTGCTGCTTTTATATAGTTTATTGTGTGTGAGGGGAGGATGGTTCAAGGCAGCAAGGAGGAGGGTTCAAAGTGGCTCCCTGTTGTTCATGGTCTGACATCATTTACTTTTAGGAAAACTATGACAGGCAAAGGTGACTCTGGGCTCTTCCTGCTCCTTCTTTCTCTGTTCTTCTTGTATTGTAACAGCCAATCAGCTATTTATCTTTTATCTTATTTTTGACAGATCAATTTTTCCTTCCTTCCTTCCTTCCTTCCTTCCTTCCTTCCTTCCTTCCTTCCTTCCTTCCTTCCTTCCTTCCTTCCTTCCTTCCCTGCCTGCCATTGGTATACTGGAATTTCCCTTTCCTTTACTGCCATTGGAATATTGATCCTTCATGAATTCTTTACATTCAATACCATAACTTATTCTGCTCACTATATCTTACATCTCAGGCAGTTTCTTTTAACATTTATATGCTCTTCTTTTCACTTTCTAATATTTCAGAAACTTGAAACCAGAAAGCTTGTTATTACTGTGATACAAATAGTCTATTTTTGAAAACTGCTGCACTAAAGAGCCCACTAAGCTATTTCCTTTTCATCCCAGCATTAGTGTTGAACTTTTGTGTCTCTAGCTTGCCTTGACTTCTCCCAGCCTGCCTCTCTTAACTTTGTTTTCCAGAACTGTCCTGATCTGTTTCCCAGTTTTTCAAAACTATCTGAATACATTTTTTTTCAGGGTCACTGATACCCATAGGAATGACAAGCTATTCTTCTTTATCAGCAATACCCAGACCTGTCTCTGGATGACACATAATGTCCACAACTTTAACTATTAGATAAGCTCACCATGCAGTCTACACACCTTTCACGAAACACTTTATCAGTGTTTCTAATTATTAAATAGCTCACAAGCAAAAATTATTCACTTTCTGTGAAATATCATCAGTATGGTGGTATTTGGATTCATGACCCAAGGATGGGATCACTCTTATGAAAAAATTCTTATCAAAATGTCATTCTTTCCTACAACCCCTTTTCTTTAGTACCAATGCAACTATAATCTGGGAATGGAATCACATCCTATATAATCTTGTCTACATTCATTTATTTTTCCAGCTTACCTATCAAGGTTTCTTACTTCTTACTTGACAGAGAAGAGCAAACAGCACTGAATAGAAACCTAGCTTATGTGTAATAAAGGCAGGTAGTAATATATTTCACACTTTTTGTTTTGACACAGTTCAGTAAATTGTAAAACAGTCCCTGCAGGACTGGCTTTGTACTTTTCAATAAGTTAGCATATGCTTTGTTTTTTTCTTTAGGAATTGTCATAAATGTTTGTTGTTTTGCTATTCTTTTACAATTTGGAATTTGCAGTCCTGGCTTCTTCACACAGATACTAAATTCATTTGATATTCACTTCTGGAGGCAACAAATCTTCACCCTCTTCCTGTTTCCCCTCCTTATCAAGATACTGAAGTGATGAAAAGTTCTGGTGTTTCTTTTCTTATCCAACTTCTTTTTGTTTTGTTATAAGAATATATGACTTTCAGGATCAAACCCTTGGTCCATCTAAGTCTATATTCAGATTTCGAAGTGGCCAACAAAGTCCACTAGTCTCCCAGCAGATGGCCTTCAGAGGCCATTAGACTGCTATCAAGACTAATAGCCATTGATCCCCATGGCTTTCATGAACTAATCTAACCATTTTTTCTGGTAGACAGCACCAGATACCTTGGTAGTGAATTTCAAATTTTAACTATGTGTTGTTTCACAAGATTATTTCTTTTTTGTCTGTCCCAATTATTCCAGGATCCACTTTCATTGGTTTTATTTTTGGAAGACGAAAACAGCTTTTCCTTATCTACTTTATTTGCACTATGCATAATTTTGTATGTCTTAATCATGTTCCCTCTCATTTGCCCAAATGTTGCAACCTTTCCTCATAGGGAAGCTACCCCTTCATTATCTTAGCTGCCCTTCTCTGAATTTTCTATAGCTCTACTAAGCCATTTTTGAGGTGTGGCAACTAGAGCTATAACCAGTATGCCAAATATATATTCAATACTTATTTATATAAGGGCATTATGATATTGACATCTCTTATTTTTTACAGTGGATGCCCAAAGCTGTTAAGCTTTGAAATATATTTGATGGGGGGCATAAAAGTAGTTAGTTAACTTTTTATTTCATAAGACTGTCATTTTTATTGCTATATCTGCTATACGATTTTGTCTGAAGAATGAGATAAAGGTGATTTATATAAAATGAATATTGAGTTAAGCTCCTATTTTCTGGAAAGTTTGCTTGAAGTTTTTTGTCTTGTAATAGGTCATTAGTCCACTTAGGCCATAATGCATCATGGCTTCTCTAGAACCCTTTTGCAATATTCATTTGCTAACCCTTTATATGGAAATGCCAGAATCTAATCCTTCAGAATTATAAACTTAATTGCATGCAGGATGTTTTCACAAAACAACATTATTAGAAAGGCTCTTTGGAAATTGCATGTTATACTAGCCTAAGGTATCCTGTAGCTATGGATTTTTAATTTCAATTGCAGTGAATTCATTGGGACTAAACATATTCGTTGGGTTTGGTTTATATTTTGAAAATGTACTAATATCTCTTTTTTTAAAAAAGAAGGAAAAATCCAAAACCAGCAAGGGGAAATTAGGAAGCACCACAGGCATAAATAAGGATATATACTAAAGTCTGTATGGCAGGTTTTTCCTGAGTAAACAAAACAAAGAACTTTGAGAGGTAACATTAAATGAAGTGATGGAGAAAATATGTATTTCCTGACAGTCACAGAATAAAACTTGTGAGAAAAATAGAGATCTCTTAAAAAAAAAATCAAATATTGATATGTAGCCAAAACTGAAACACTAAAGGCTTTTCAAAAAAGGCTGACAAAAGAATCAACTTCAATAGGAAGAAAAGTGAGCATATAATATCCTTCGATTTTTGAGAGCGACTGTTAAATAACGATCTTGCACTTTCACAACAGATAATAGCTTTTGCTGAAGTCAAGCGCCTATAATAATACTCCAGCTCTTGAGCCTTTGTTTTTGTGCACTTTTGACTGGCGTTACCAGAATCAATACTAATAGTGCAAAAGTTATTATAACACTCCCTAAGACTTTTTCAGAAGGTTAGCCAGGTTAGAAAATGGAGATATTACTAACAGCACAAAAGAAACAACTAGATTTAACACCTAACAAGATCTTACTAAAAGGTAGAGTTCTTAGACAAGGAAACAACACATAAGTTATTTGGCTGAGTTGAAATTAAAATAGGAATCCATCCTAAAGAAATAACTATGTACATAATGTTAAATTAGTGACCCTAATTAGAAATGTGAAGAACTACAATAATAATTTGAAAAAAAGAAATGTAAAACAATAAAAATCCTTAAAAATGTCTGGGTAGGGTTTTTTTCTTTGTGAAGGCAAACTGCAAATAAATGAAATATTCTGAAGCTAAGTGAAACTAAGAATGTAGAAATAATATTTTCTCAATAGGCTCAGAAATTAACTTTGAAGACTATATCATATCTAGGGAAGTTTTACAACACCCCAATTCCAACTTTTCCAGCTAGCAAAATGCATAGTTGGCAACTTTGCATAATCTGATCAATGCTGAAAGATTCTACCAGTATTTTTCAAACATGTTTGATACCCAACAATTGCTTTACCTGTACATACAATCTCCAGATTTTAAAGAAGACTATCTAAATGCAAGCTATTGAATTGGTAAAAGTAAGGATGGACAAACCATATAGACATTTTAAACAAGTTGGGCTTCTCCTACATTTTTAGGTTTGGCTCCTGTTACTTTTTAATTTTCTTTTATTTAATATAGAAGAACATAATTCTGTTTTACTGAATAGGTTTACTGAATATGTGTTCTGATCCAAGCCTCATTCCAAGCGAATAAAAACCAAACAGAATAAAAGCAAAACCTTTTTAATGCTTCTCTGTGAATTCTGTTCATTCACAGTAAAAATGCTATTAAAACTAATTGTGCCAGATAAGAACAAGCCTTGCCAAAGTTGTGCAAGGCTGCCAAAACACTAGATTAAATTGCAAGAAAACATTCAAAACCAAAAGTTTCCAAATGCAAACCACGATAGTCCGAATTTTCACAAGACTTGAAGTGCAAGAACCTATTTGCTTCCTGCAAAGAATCCCACTTTTGAAGGCTGGCTTTTATCCCTTAAGGGAGGGACCGTCACCATGCAGCCTTACTCTCGAGTTGCTTGTGCTGCTGCAGCTTCTCTTTCCTTTGAACAGCCCTGCGTGCATGCACACTGGGCACAGGCTCTTTGGGGTCCTCTTCATCACTGCTGCCAGCCTCCATAAGCTCCAAAGGCAGCACTCTACTCTCTGACAGTCCTGGACCCATCCCTGCATCACACGAAGGCCCTTCATCCGAGTCTTCACTCTTCACACCTGCTGCCAGTGAACCACAACACTATGTTTCAAAAACTGAAAGATGGAGTGTTTTCCTTAGCCAGATGAATTCAGACTTTCAATTTTTATTCTGAAGAAATCAGGTTATTTTCAGAACCTAAGCTAAGAGCAGCTCTTTTTTTCAAGGAAAATTAAAGAATACCTGAAGTTATACTTTATAATGTGGTCAAAAATTGTCAAAAGACTCATTCTCTGCCTTTGAAGGCATTCTAGGACAGACATTGTGTGACTTGAACATTAGCTTTCATTTGTCACTGTCTTGATTTTATGATTATTCGACTGATCTCTTACATTGTATTTTTGCCTCTAGTGCAAAATATAATTTGGTTATTACAATGTTTATTTAGCCTTCAAATTGATGCAGTTATAACCATCTAATTATCTGGCTTAGTCTTCAAGGACTATTATATATTCTTTATTCTATTTCATCGGTTTTCTATTGTGAACCATGAAGAAGAAAAAGGTGACTGTACATTGCACTAGGAATATATTCTGTGACCTACAACACAATTATATTAAACAAACCTGTAACTGATGATCTGATTGATGGGTCAGCTGCTTCTTCTTTGGACCAAGTATTTTCTCTATACAGTTTTCTGATATTGTGTGTTTTAAGTAGCTCTTTGTAATGATGCCTGTACAAAATAAAGGTGTCAGTATAAGGTAATTGTGTTGGTATCTCAGGGATACATTTGTAATTATCTTCTATTGGCACTTTCTAAAATTCAATCGGCTTGTTGCCAACTTCAGGTCAGAGTTTAATGACAGGGTTGGATAATTTGCCAGATTAATTTTGTTCATTGAAAGATGTGTGCAAACAATACTTCACACTCTTGTTCAATTGGAATATCTATTGACCATTTGTTATTTATATAATCTCCTCAGTGATAGATGACATAAAATAACATTTCGTTGGATCATTTCTTAACAAAATAAATAAAATCATTTTCATATATTACTTAAAATGCTGTAATGAAATTACCTAAAACCATTAAATAATTGTTAACAAATGCTTATAGTTTAAACCAAGTGCCAACTATCTGTCAGTTCATATTAAACTTTGTGCGGAGTTTTGACACTGTACCCAAAAACTGCAAGAGAAGTTCACAAATTCTAAGAGTTGCCCTAAATGCGTGACTTCCCAAAATGCAATGACTAAAAAAATGATATTTCTGTTCCCATCTATTCTGGGAAGGCTAAGGATCTGGAGTGCAATAGGAAAACTATTTGTCCCTCTAATGATTTCAACATTTTGTAACATTACTGTGTTTTAATGTATTTAATTTCTAACACAATTTGCTACCCTAGTGATTATTCACATTTTTTTAAAAAAAAATAGAGTATCACAAGGAGTACATTAAAATTAACAGTAACTTGGGTACTAAAATATGTTAATAATGAAAAACCTGGAAAAAGTGATGCAGCTGTTTCTTACTTTCTAAAACATGTAGAAAGAATGGAAAACAAATATATGATGAAACAAAAGCTTCCATTGAAGACTTTCAAAGGCCTTCATTTGAACCCATTCTATTCTAGAATTTACAAGATTTTTGGTAGGAGCTCCTGCTCTCTCTTTCTTACCATATATGACTAATTGCAACTAACATTAAACATTTTTAATTTCTGAGTTTCGTGCAGTGTAATCAAGAGAAAGACTGAAGTCAAGACAAAAGCAGGAAGACTGAAGACAAAACCAAGTGATATGGATTCTTAAGTAACCACTCCTGTTCCAATGATGGTCTCTAATAAGCTAGCTTATTACCTGAAAGAGTGTCTGGGGGTTCTAAGGTGACAAACAAAGGCCTGGTTTTCCAAAGATTGCATTTCACTGAGAATAGAATCCAGCCTATGATCATATCAATCCTCTTTTTTTGCCCTATTTCCCCGTCAACAACCACGCTGTGGGGTGAATTGGAATGAGAGTGATTGGCCCAAGGTCACCCAGTCAGTTTTTAATTCCATGAAGAAAAGCTACATATGTTATTGTCACTGACATAGAAAGAGTGCAACATTGAAGAATTTGAAATCTTATAATCCATGATATTTGCTAGGCACAATTTAGACTTACAACCTGAATCTAAAATTTCATTACTGTGTAAGAGATTGAACAGTGGGAACTTCAATCAAAAATAACATTAAATTCAATATTAAATTCCCTTTGAATATTACTCCCACATTGGTATAAGATGTTTTTATCACTGATATATTACCCCTTTGCTCCTCTGTTTACATTTAATACATATGGCAAAACATGTTTTGAATACTTTGCATAGCCCTATTGCTTAGTCTGTCTAACTTGATATCATGAATGGATGAGAAATCTAGTATCACCTGTTCAAAAAAATACTATGCAATTTGAGATTTGAAGAATGTAAAACATCATTTCTGGAATAATGGCTAATTAATCTGGGAAAATATGCTTTTATATCTTGAATAACTTCATATATAAAATGTAAATTGATGTACAATTTAATCTTATTTAAAAACCATTTTGTTATTACATGGAATTGCACTGCACCTAAAAAATGAATTCTATGCACATTATTTACTATATTCTCTTAGTGTATTTTGTACTATTTCTTTTATTTTTTTGACATTGATTTTAATTTTGTTAATCAGCTATTTTTATTGTTCAGTTGAGGTTTTTTTGGACAGAAATATTATGAAATTACTAATACTACTCTAAGTTGTAAATGGTATGCTAGAATACTTATATTTAATCTTTGTACAGTGCCCAGAATCGCTTGTGTTAACCATGTCATCACATCAGCAAATTAAATGGTACATTTGATGTGCTGGTTAACTGCAATTTTTTGGCTACCCAACCATACTATACTTCTTACATTGTTTTTTCCCCCTTTCTTATGATATTCTCTACATTTCTTTAAATGTGCAAAAGTTGCAGATATCTATTTATCTGAAGAATGAGCCAAATGAGCCCCTGAAATAGAAGGTGCTGTAAGGACCTTTAGTTCAGGAACCTGGTAATTGCTGGCTACACAAGAACTATATAGCATACTAGGGCCTAAACAAAAGAGATTGTTAGATCTGTAAGTCAAGCAGTGGAAAAACTAATAGGAATGGAACAGATGGAAATCAAGCAGGTCAGAACTTTTCCAAGGCCTTGTATTAAACGACTTCCCTTGTGCTGACTGCAGTATGATAGACGGCAGTAGATTTCCTGCGTGAAAATCAAGTCATTTTTCCCCAAGCAAACATATGTTATGGTTCTAGGAAAAAAATAACAAGGCTTGCAAGCCAAGTAACTAGAAAAATACTTGTTATCAGAGTATAAGTTATATATAATTGACATACACAGTTTCTTATAGAAATTTAGAATGAAAAATTCTGAGAATATACAGAATCCTGCATTTTCAGTAATCAAAGGAATTCCAGGACAATCTTCTGTTTTGGGACCTGGATATGGTAGCAAATCAGTACTGTACCTAAGCTTTTTTTTTGTATCAAGGGAAATGTCCTTATAGTCAGCCCTGAAAGTAATAAGAATTAAAAAAGAAAAGAAAAGTAAATGTCTGATTGGAAGAAGAGGGATTGTTAAAAGTTATTAGTCTACCTTATTCTTCTCTTCTATATATTAAAGGACTCTACTTACAACTGTTTTATTCTATAAAACAAAATAAAGTTTGCTACCTTCTTTGCTTGAGGATTATATCTTTTTACTAAAATATTTGATTAAATCCCACTATCAGCAGCAGACACTATCAATATTACCTTAGTACTATGAGAGTCTCAGTCCATTGAGTTTGCTCACTCTCCCAAGGATCCACCCTGATCCATTCGGATGTTTCAACTGCAAGACGAACCATTGCGACCCGATGCTTTGCTGCTACCAATCCTTGCTTCCAATAGTTGTCACTAACTGGTGAAATTATACCTTCTGTTACATGATACTTTCCTGGATAGAGAAAAAAAAATATAAACAATCCAATGTTTATACTGTTTCTTGTAATAGATAAATTCTTTAATATGTGAACAATAAAAATGATTGTTTCTTTTTTTCTGCAATTAAACTATTGAAAATAAATATTTATTTCTGCTAGACAGACAGACAGACGTGTGTGTGTGTGTGTGTGTGTGTGTGTGTGTGTGTGATAAATAATAAAAATCTGGCACCTTAATAAACTTTAACCGCAGTTCAGCACAAAAACACTCTTATCCAACAAGTGTTTGGGAGAAAAGCCAGGTCTTAAGTGATTTATGGAAGGCTAGAATAGTAGGGGACTGCCAACCCTCAGGAAGAAGGGTGTTCCATTGGGTATGGGCTGCCATGGAAAAGGCATGATCCTCAGATACTCAAATAGGCAATATTTAAGGAAGGGACTAGGAACACACTTACCCTGTCTAATCTGTTAGGACAGGAAGATGTCCTTAGAAGGATCTTGCCATAACCTGTCCTCGTGACTTTACTAAAAAGAAGTCTGCAAATGCAAACATTTTTCATCTATAATGTATAGGATTAGAATAACTGAAGATTGGGTTAATGATTAATTCAAATATGTACTAGAATTATAAGGACAACTTCAAGATAGCATATCTAATGTATGCTTTATCTGATAACTATTTGCTTCTTGGTATAATGCAAGTTAAAATCTTGTACTTCTAAAGTAACAGCGCCGTGTGCTTTAAAATGTTTTCTGCAAATCTTCGTAATAGTGTTAGCCAGTGAAAAAAAATGATTATCACAGATTTTTAGACCATATGTGAATAGCTACAGGGGACTAATTTAATTAATATTATGTGCTGTCATCTCTCTCTATTAGTGACAATGTTAATTAAAAGGTAAAGTCAAGAATCTCCAAGAATGTTTTGGAATATAATTAATTAATGTCTACTTCAAGGCAAATGATAAAGTTCATAATTCAGATGAATAAAAGTCAGTGGTGTTTAATAACACCTCTTTTGTTATAAACTATAAAATTGGATAAACAGCAAAATATAGAGGAAAACGAAACTCTTTGAAATAATATTCCTGTTTCCCCAAATTAAGCTGAAGCTACATTTCAAGTTAGATTTATCTCTAAAGTCGTGGAAAAAAAGTGGGCCTAAATCTAATATTTATTTTATGCCTTAGTTTTATCTAAGGAATAAAATAAATATTAGATTTAAGCCTACTTTTCTTCCATGACTTTAAAAGGCAGATCCTCCTACCAATGTAGAAACAATGTGATATTGTTTGAGTCAGAATGATTTCCCCAAACTTATTTATAGAGTTATTTTTTGACATTTATAGAAATGAACCATCCCTCTTTGAATCATTAAAGTATCTGCAGCTTTTGAGATGTTCACATATCAACTTGGAAAGCTGACCTTGTCCGTCTCACTTTGATTTTGCTCCTTTGTTCCACTTGTCACATTTAACACACATGGCAAAACATGTTTGGATTGCTTTGCATATTCCTATTACTTAACATTAGTCTATCCAACTTGGTACTGTGAATGGATGAGAAATCTACCACTACCCATTAAGAAAAATATTTTTAGAGAAAATACTATGCAACTTGAGTCTTTAAGGGGGCAAGACCTATTCCTGAACTTATTTACTTATATATTTATATGCTGTCTTCCCATCAAGTCACTGAAGTTGTACTTTATTTTAAAATAAAGTAATGCTCATTTAATGACTCACTCATTCAGTGACCATTGGGTCCCTGAAAAAGTAATGGTTATGACTGGATCTTGTAGAAAGTCAATGGGTAAGCTGGCAGGAGATTGGAAGGCACATGACATCCTTGTTTAATGACCCATTTGATGTTCACTTAATAATGGTAATTCAGATTGCCATGTCATTAAGCAGTACATTTTCATGGTTTTTGAACTTACGACTGTTTTGCTTAACAACCAAGTTATTGGTCCACTTATAATTGTTAGTTGAGAACTACCAGTACTGAACACATTTTTCTCATCTTAATTAAATTCTATTCAGGAATGCATGGTACCAAGTCACTCGCCTGGTCTTCTATTTTGCTATCTTCCATTTGGACACAGAGTTCCTAAATTAACAATACAAGAAAAAAAAAGGCTATCCAGCAGTTTTCTCAAAGGGCTGATATTCTTTGAGTATTGATAGCATGGGCTTCCTGACCTGTTTAATTTATGGTTGCATTGGTACATAGCAAAAAGAAAAGTAAAAACATTGTTAAATAAACTATTCTGGTTCAGGGGAAAAACCAAATATAGTAATGGGACAAAAGTTGCAATAGTAATAAGGAGATAATTAAGCAATTATTACAAATTATACCACATCTTTTGCATAAAAGACCAAGAAGGATTTACAACGTGAAGGAATGGGCAATGCAAATTTCATTTCAAGAGTCTCACTGAGTTCAAAGATAATATTTAAGAAAGTGAGTTCCAGTCTGCAGCATAAATGTGTATTTGCCACTCATCTTGTGAAGCAATTTGAGGTAGCCAAGCAATAACAAAACCTATAACAAAAATGATAACGTATGAAACAGAAATAAAGGAAACAATGGCATTTAAGGGTAAACCCATCAGAACAAAATTACACAGCTCATCAGTTCAACTTCCTCCAAATCCCCATGACATTTCTCCTAGTCAAATAGTGTTTCAAAGAGCATGTGCTACAACACAGAAGACACGCTTCCTGAGTCCCACTAGATGACACTCTTCAAGCAACAGGACCAGCAAAATGTATCTAATGATATTGTTAGAAACAATTGGAATGATGCAGTCCCTCAAATATCATAGCCATTTTGGAATGGTTTTACTGGTGACAACCAGCATTTGAATTGCACCTCAAAAGCTATTATGAACCAATACTGCTAATGTAACAAAAGTGTAATATGGATATATTGAGGAATGCCCATAATTTCTCACATTATTGCATTTTATACTAGTTGCAAGTTCTGGATGTTCTTCAACGGTAGTCCTATGTATAGCATATAACAATAATCTACTCATAAGCACGAGTGTCCTTATGCAATGCCTCTCAATACAGGAAGGGGTGAAATTGGTGTACTATACATTGGTATACTTTATAAAGTTTTCAAAAGACCTTCAACAGCTGCTGAAAATTCATGATTCCCCAGTTTGCATGCCAGTTCTATCTGAAGTAGCGTTATGTGATCCAGAACTAAAGATGGAAAATGATTGGATCCAGAAGACCTAAAACTTAAAGCTGCTCAGGTTTTTTGGGTTGATCTGAGCTCAATTATTCCCTATGAAGACCTCAGTTTTCAGACACTGAGACAGGACCTCCACAACATTACTTAGTCAGCTAAAGAAAGAGAAGTATAGCTGGCTGTTATTAACACACATATTTCCCTTAAAATGGGAAGGTTGGAGATAGGGTGAAAATATTTGAAAAGTTGGGGTCTAATGATCGGGTTTTTTGTGGGGAAGGAGTACATAATAAAACAAAGCAGCAAACTATTGCAGCTTTAGATGCAATTTTTGGAGAGCAACCTTCCATTATTAAGTAGTTTTTTTAAAGAAAGCTAATCCAAGTATAACCACAACATAAAGGGTTTTAAATTTATGTTTACAGGAGCCTCTGCATTTCAGAAGTTTGATGAGGATACTGTCGCAAGACTAAAGAGAATTATTAAAATAAAGCTCTAATCTTTTCTTTAGACTACATGACAATATCTTACTATGCAGTATTTAATTTTTTCAAGTTTCATTCATTTTGTAATGGGATATAAAAAATAAACTCCTGTCAGCAATTGCTATGACATTAATAAATTCTAACACCAACCTGGCACCTGTGATCAAGCATTTTCTTCACATAGCTGTTCGTTTAAATAGAATGTAACAGTATTCTCAACAATGGAATCCTTGGAAAATTAGGAAGAAAATAGTATCACATAGACTATTTCATTCCTGTTACCTAAAATCTCAAAAGATGTTCAGCATCTGTTTTGGGAATTAAACAGATATGGTTGCCATTAGAACTACATCTTGCATATGGTTGCTATTAGAACTACATCTTGTTGCTAGAAAAGCCTTTTATGTCTATCTACTGATATATGCCATTCTTTTGATTACAATACATACATGTAAAAAATACTACACAAGGAACAAAAAGGTAAGAATCTAAGTGTTTCTTGGAGTTCTATGGCTAACAATATTTTCTATTATCATCAAATGTTGATGATTTTAGTATTCTAAATAAGGTCTGTATGTGAGTGACTATGTGTCTGCCTGAGTTTGGTAGGCCTTATTTGCTAATCACTGCCAATATGCTAATATATCTACAAGAGCTCATATAAATATACAGCATTTCAGGATATGTCAAGCACTAGCTAAATTCATTCTTGTATATTAGACATTCTAAGATGACTCTTAATTAACTGAATTAGATATTAAGGTAGTGATGTAGTAATGAATTACACAGATGCATAACTTTGAAATTTAACAAAAAAACCTCAATGGGAACAAGAATCTGAAAAATGTTACATTGCAAATGATGCCTCTAAAACTTAATTTAATTTGTGACTATATAATATTACAGAAAAATTTACAGCAAATAGTCCAGAATTTAACTCCTCTTGATAAGATTTTATTTTGAAGTATTACATGCTTTGCAGGGGTGGATTTCTACCGGTTCTGTCTACCTCTGTAGAATTGGTAGCTCTGAAGAGCAGCAGACATAGAACCGGTTCTATGTCTGCTGATGTTTTTGCCCACCTGCCCAGACTCTTACCTGACCTTTATTCCCTATGTTTGCAACTGCGAGGTACAGCTGAAGTTAAAAAAGCAGGAAAAAAGTACTTTTTCAAAGGCTGCTTCTTGGCACGTAGTGCTGCTCAGCTGTCCAGGCACTAGGTTGATGACGATTTACAGGTTCGTGCAGGGAAGCACATTGTACATCACCGAACCTCGTAAATCACCGAATCGGTAGTTAACCCTGTCGGATCCCACCCCTAATGTTGTGGCATATTGTGCAATCATTTATTCCTTCCATAAGACTGAGTATATTGAAGAAAATAATTTTTTTTTTAAATAGAATATTGCCAGATCCAACATTTTCAGCTTCAACATGTCTTAGGAAACCTACACCCATCCATTTAGCATCCATCTCAGTTGGTAAAGATGTGAACAACTCTTTACTTCTGTATTTTCTCTCCAAATGCATTCTACATTCTTCCCATGATTTCAGTCTACAGAGAAAGATTTCATTAAAGGTAAAATACATAGATCATTTTTGACATCTTTAAATCATAGCAAGTGGTGCAAGATAATAATGTACAGAGAAACACATGAGTGGAGAGTTAACTGTAAGAGATTGCCAAAAGATAATTTAGCAGCATCAGTCAGTACTAAGAGTCCTTCATAGAACAATAAATTGACTCACACTAAAAAGAAACACTTAAACAAGCATGATAAGGCATGGAAAATAAATAAGGTTGCACATTATTAATAATAAAATGCAGCAGGATGTATTATTCACTAATATACAGACCTATCCATTATACTTAAGAAATTATTTCATAAAATTTGTCCATTGGTATGAATAAAACAGAACTTTATTAACATGCCTGAGTTTTTGTTCCTTAACAGAAATTAGAGATGATGAAGGAAATACTGTGTTAAATGGTAATATGAATCATTTTTTTCTTTCTAGCCTTAAAAGTAAATAAAATTCAAAGGAAACTCTAAGAGAGAATATACATGAACTTGACCATACAAGCCTTTGTTTTGCAGGATGAAAGATCTAATAAACCTCAAGAAAATTGCACCCTGTTGTGTTTACCCATGGGAATTAGATAGAATGAAACATCTGTAAGAACCTTGTATAGCTCCATCTAGCTCTTATTTTGCCTCAATAAAAATATATATATAAAATTGCTCTGCATAGACAGAACAAGGTTTCTAAAATATTTTAAGTCATCTAGGCAGGAAGACATCCAGCGTTATCATTTGATCCTAGCAGTTTCTGATATCTTTACTCAGGCATGTTAATAAAGTTCTCAGTTATTCTTTTCAAGACAAAGCCATTTTCAGCAAAGGTATATGTTTAATATTTTAAAAAGCAAGATATTTAAACATGATTTAGATACCAATCTTTTCTTGTAACATCATAACAAAAGACCAGTATTGGCAAAAGTGAAAATAGAAAGCTCTTCATTAAACACTGAAAGGATCTCATTATATATAGCTGCATGTTCTATTTTTAGAAAAATCTTCAATTACCAGGTATCATCAATAAGAGTCAACAAAAGAATGAAAAAATAATTTTAAAAAGTAATTCATTGCCCAGTGCTGGAAACTACCTTCTATCCGCACTGAACATATGGTTATTCAGAAAATTTTACAATGCACCGAAATGGACAAACTAACCCAAGCATTAAAAAATAAAGAATCCTCAACCTATTATAACAATTGGAATCCTTTGTATAATTGGCTAAACCAAAGATAGATCACCTCTAGGAAAATTAAGGCCGAGGGCCTCCGAAGCAGAGATAAAGAAAAGCACCGCCGACGATAGTTTTGAAGAAGAAAGGACCTTACAGTCAGTCACAAAAAATACGGTTTTATTATAATTGTTTTCCCTACTCTTCCCTCCCCTTCCCTTCCCTTTCCCTCTTTCCTCTCTCAAGCCTTCCTCTCTTTCCCCCTTGGCCTATGCTAAGACCTGTTTGTCTTTTTGTTGTACATAATTTGTAGTTGTGTTGTTTTTTTAAGAGTAAAATTAATAAAGTTTTTTCTAAAAAAAAAGTAATTCATTGTGTGTGTGTGTGGGGGGGAAGCCTCCCTTTTAAATCTTGTCTACCATTGTAAGAATTATCTTCCATTTCCACAACTAACAAGAGAGACCAATATGTTATCTATTTGCATTGTCACCCAAAACTGAAACTATAAGGTCCTGGTTAACCTTGAAATCTAAGCCTGTGAGTGACTTTATATAGCAGTATACCATTAAAACAACATTTCTAGATTGCTCATCATTGACTGCTATTGCTTGTGAACTATTTCCTGATGCTTTCCAAACATTCATGTCTTACAGTTCATTTATTAGTGATATTGAGACTGAATGAACCTGCTCATCCATATCTTACATCATTGCTAATGCTTGAGTGAACATGACCCAGTCAACTACCTGGATCATTAGCTACTTGGATCATTACAGCCAAACACAGAAGCAGCAAAAACATGTTTTTTCCTCTTGTGTAATTTCTATTTTAAAGAAACAGTTGAAAGTTATAATGAATATATAGAAGCTTTTTTCCCCTGATTTCTCTTCCTAGCTAAAATTGCAGACTATATCACTTCTTTAGCTTAAGTGATAAAATTAGCATACAGATGTGACATTGCAGTTTAAGTGTTTCATGGCACCCCGAAAAGAGAAAAAGACAGAATCTGGGATAGGATTTAAGACTCCTTTCATCACAAGTTAGTCTGCAATTATTCTATTGAACCATTGTTAAAACTTAATTATACTGACGAGGAACAATTTTATATTTCCTTATCATCACTTTTACTTCAAGAAAGAGTAAATGTGTAAACTTTCAATTTAGATGCTGTGAAGTAATTGGTCTAAGTCTTGAACTTTTAATTAACAGAAATTAAAATGTGTTGAAATAATGTGAAATGTTCCCCCATTTTTGGAGATACAAATGACTCCTTACTGCAACACAGCTCACTCAGTTTTTGGAGACATTAAATAAACTAACCTGTTTGATGAAGATGATCTCTTGCTAGTTCAAATAAACGCATGTGCATATTTGTTATGGGATTAAAGGAGCCACAGGCAAGAAGGACGAGGGGTGTCAGATGTTTCATGGAGCCAAGTAATCTTCATCTGAAAAGAGAAAATAACAATTGTACCAATTCATCCAGTTTTCTCAATTATTTGCGAAAATAATAAATGTTAACCTCATTTCCAGGGAAAGAAGATTCTATAAGGTACCATGGCTGAAAAGACCCTCCCTCCCCCATCCTGGGATCTGCCAAGTATAATTCTCTGACAGATAAGATCCAGTTATCAGATCCTTGATATGAAAATTATTCAGAAGAATTATAACAGGTTCAGAAAAGGACAACAAAGATAGACAGGTGAAACAACTGGGCATGTTTAGGGTTAAGAAGAAAATACAGATGTGTTAGATGTAATCGCCATTCTAGAAAGATGTCACTCAGAAGAAAAACCAAGATCTCTTCCTTATTTTTCTATAGTGCAGGACCGAGAATTATGAAGTTAAGTTATAGGAAGGCAGATTTCAATTAAATGTTAGGGGAAAAATTAACAAGAGATTCAATGGTACAAATCACCCAGGCAGGCAAAGGCTTCTTTCACTAAATACATAGAGGTTGGACAGGCACTTCCCTAGATTTTTTTCAAATTTGTACACAGTTGGATTTGATGGTCTAAAATGTACTTGGTCAATTATATGACTCTGCACAGTTGCACAGATAATTGGTATCTTACACAAAATCAGGTCAGGATTCCAGGAACTGTTCCATTTCCCCAGTTTTTGATCTGCATTTTGTTTTGTTTTTCAGCATGCCATGTCTATCAAATTTAATTCTCCTTGACCATTTTTGTCCCATTCCTTTAGGCGTTTTAATCTGAAAAGTATTATGCATTTCCATAAACTTTTGGGTTTTCTTTTTAAATCGAGCCTGCTGTTAATTCTTCTCTTAGTAAATGGTGAAGCTTTGACTATAGAAATAGCATATTCTGAACACTGAAAATAGTAGGAATGTTGGAAATAAACTGATATAATCCACTGAGGTTATGTCAGTCGATATACACAAAAGACTTCCACCTAAAATTCTGTCAATAAGACAGAATAAGACAGAATAATAGAATAACAAAGAAAAAAGCCAGGGTGGGGAGAGACACCTTTCAGCTCTCAGGGAAGTCTAGTTACTTTTTCTGTAACTAGCTTTCCACAGGTTAAAACAGTATTTCTTTGTTTAAAGACAAGGGTGGATTATTTATTTTCCTTTGGAGAACGTTTCCTTAACTGTGCTAAATTATGCAAAAGAAAAGTGTATCATTTTTTTCTCATTTCAAGAACAGAATGCCAAATTATTTCTGATATTCAATAATATTCTCTGTAACTGTTAGTATGGCACTCTGGTTCTTCTCAAACAGAAAAGAAAAAAAGGATATGTCCCTAGAATCCTCAGTTGAACAAATTATTGGGTGTTTTTTATTTGTCTTTGTATTCAAAAAGCAGTTTACTACTACATAGCTTAGTGACAAGCTGCTTATTCTGATATTGGCATATCTTTATAAGTAATTATTCTCCCAACTTCCATTATAAAAATTCTATTATTTTTGGGATCTTTAAATATAAACCAACCTACAGAAAATCTATTGCATTTTAAAAGAGACACTGAAGTAGAACATTAGATCAAAGAAAGAATCACAGAAAGAAATACTTTAGAAATATAACCTTTTCTTTGATAGTTACATGGCACTGATAATGTGTGTACAACAACGAAGAAGGAAGAAGAAAGCCTATGGCTAAAAATACTCATTTCTGCTCAGTAAGTATGTCAAATTAAGCACCCACATGGCTCCAGAAATCCTACACTGCAATACCACAAGCTGAGCTATATTGCTGCTAGTCATTTTGCATGATCTTGCATTCTTAAGTATTTAATTTTGGCTAATACTGTCGGTCAGAACAGTTGTGGGAGGCATTACATTTCTATGTAAAGAAAGGTTAGGAAGAATCTATACAATATTTACGAGTATGTGAAGAAAGCTAGTAAACCATCCTTATTTCACACTCTTTTAACCTGTTTTATCCAGTATTAGTCTATAAATAATTACTAAAATTTATGGAATATAGTAAGGAAAGCTGAAACCCTAAGTAAAAATTGTTATTTTACTCAGCTGTATTTAGTGAAAATGCATAAGTGAATGTTTGTACTTTGAGGTTCATAAAATAACAGTAAAGATTATGAATTATGTAATTAAAGATTAAAACAAGTAATATACAGTACATAGCCCAGTATCTGATACTAAAGAAAGTCAGAATACTGCAGAAAGGGAGGAAAATAGTCACAACTAGTTTTAGGTAGTGTCTGATTTAAGCATCATATTCTTCATACTGGATTAAGTGATCTTTATAGCCCCTGAAATGAACTGGAAGCCTACTGATTTGCCCTGGTTTCTTCTTTTATGTCCTCCTTTTGCACTGTTCCTCAGTGATTCTGATTATTTTAACTAGAAAGAAGACTTTATTCTTGCTTAAACAGGAGTTGTTGCCAGGAAATTGGGGTGGAGTGAAAAGAGGAGGGTAGGTGCAGCTCCTTAACAGGTAACACCCACAACATACCTTTTCTGCCTGATCTGAAGGGATGGGCAGATGTAGGTGGGAAGAGGTGGTCTCTCAAATAACCTATCCCTATGCCATGCAGATCAAAACTAGCATTTTGAACTGGACCCTTCTGCAACAATGAACATTATCAGAGATTATTCCCTATTATCACTTATCCCCTGAATTTGAAGAACTGCTCAGAGGGAAATTGTACAAAAGTTGTAATCTCATGTAAGAGCACCTCAAAACCTGTTCAGGGTTTCTTATCTTAATACAGGGATATGTAAATATTAATTATTTTCCATGGATTGAATTTTACAAGCAGGTACACATTTTAATCACGTGAACTGCACTTGATAGAGGAACTGTTGATTCTTCTCCCAGAAGAATGAATGGAATAGAACATGTTTATTACTTAGCACTTCTGCCAACCTAGCAGTTCAAAAGCATGTAAAAATGCAAATAGAAAAACAGGCACCACTTTGGTGGGAAGGTAACATTAGTGTTCCATATGCCTTCAGCATTTAGTCATGCTGGCCACATGACCACAGAGATGTCTTCAGACAGCGCTGACTCTTCGGCATTGTAACAGAGATGAGCACCTCCCCCTAGAGTAGGAAACGACTAGCATGCATATGCGAGGGGAACCTTTACCTATTATTACTTAGTAACCCAAGTTATGTATGGTCACAGGAATAATTACTTACAATGTGGCTTCCTCAGTGAACGAATGTACTGTAATGAATAGAGAACTAGGAAGAAAGACCAATAGTTATATTCAATACCACAACTCTCTTCCTCAAAAATTATACATAAGGGTTCACTCAAATTTGGAATGATGATTAAGCATATTTATTTGTTTGAAGGTATTTAAAATATGGACTCTTCTGCATATCTAGTCTTCATGTTATTTGAATTTAAGTGCAAATGACATGAAATCAGTTTTATCTTTTCTCAGCTTACTATTTTTAGATTGCAACTCCAAAATTCCAGTATAGTTCTTGGTTATATCCTCTCCCAGTTAAACTATTCTTACGTACAATTAGGGAGTTAAATTGTAGATTGATAAAACCAGGAATTAACTATTTTAGAGATTATACATCAATGTTTTGGTCCAATTTTAATCAATAGTCAGAGAATATCTAGTTTTATTTATTTTGATCATTCAGGGATGGAAGTCCATCCTTAGTTTTAGGCCCATTCACATAAGAAGACGTTTACACTGTAGTGCTAACTTTTTATTTAAGTTTAAAGCACTTCCTAACATATAAAACCCTCTAGAAGTTACATATCTTTTTCTTTGAAGACTCCAACATCATATTATTCCTGCACAAACAAGGAAAGTTTAAGGTTTTTAAAGTTATATTCCTTAACATGTAACACGATAGTAATTGCCATTTTGTGCCACATATTTTTGCTCTTCATGAAACTTTTTATATTTTATAACTGGTTTACTGTTGAACAATACATTGACAGAAGTTTTTTTTAAAACTTTTGTACAGTTATGTAAAGTTAATAACAAAGTTAATACCAGGAGACCTTCAAATGTGTTTTTCCCCAGTTTAGATACTTTCCCACTTTAGGTGGGTACTAGGCAGTAATAAACAAGTAGAAGTTGTGGTCAGGAACCTAAATTAAGAAATATACAATATTTTTGTATTCTTTTTTCCCATTCTATCTACAAAATAAGTTAAGTTTCATAGAACTGTTACTCAAGGAAAGTCTTACTTAGTTTGAGCAATATAATCATATCAGCTAATTCTCTTTTATTTTATTCTTGTTAAATCTGCTCAACTACCCCAGAAAAATATGTAAAACTAGTTAAGCTCACATCATTTCTAATCATAGTCTATGTATTAAGGGATACTTCCCCATAATACACAAACAGCAAAATTGGAGACATTCATGTTCAACTTTCATCTTCTACAATATGACAACTGCATGGAAGAATATCCAGAAAAAGGGAATTCTTAAAAGAAGAGATAAGCAAGGAGGAAGAAAAATATTCCTGTAACAAGACAATTTTTCTGTGTAGCAAAACCAGGTTTAGAATCATATCAATACCAAGAAGCTTCAAGCCTAATCAAAACACTTGAATGTAGGCATATCTGCCTTATAGCTGAAAACATATAAAAGAACAGAGGTGTTAAGCTGTGGAGGAGGTTATTGGATATTGCTGGATCTGCTTTTGCACAGATCCAATTTTTGCACAGATTTTGCATGGCCTGTGTGTAGGTGATTGAGTCTATAACTGAAGAACCAGCAGAAATAAGCACAACCATTGGTGAGATCTTCTGAAAGATTAGAGGGAAAAAAGTAAGGTTGCTTTAGAGAACATCACTAAGAATAGCCCAGAAAAGATTCTGGAATCTAGAATGAAGTTATTTTTGTCTTCTTCCCAGTCTCCCCAGTCAAGATATTTTATCTACTGGGAATATGCATAAATTATACACCTAAAACACCACAATAGTAAACACTATAGTTTAGAGAAAAAAACAACATATTGTATATACATCTGCAAAGGTTATGTCCCTTCAGTTAAACCTCTTACAAATAGTTTGATAAATATTGTTAGGAATATAAGTCACCTAACAGGTATTTGGGTTAGAAATATATAAACCAGGATAAACATTTTAAAACTGTATCTTTAAGAAAATACAAAACTGTAATTAGGTATGGTTTCTCAAACGACCATAAGATGGAGCCAGAAACCTGGTTTGTCTTAGCCTTGGTCTCAGAAGAGAGTGTGAGTAAGTCTCTGTTTCCTTCTGTTGGAGAGTATTGCCATTTTTCCTAATTGACTGATATTTTTTGGATTTAATATAAGTCTGTTACTGAACTATTTTTGACACTGGACTTTGTTAATGAATTATCCCTGGATTGAAAAAACTGACTGATTTACCTGTGAATGACTTAATTGGATTGCTTTTTGGACTTTGCTTAAACTTTCTGGAAGTAAAAACCTACATTACAGTGTATCTGTGTGCTGTATGTGTATTATTCAAACACTACTCTCAAATACGTCTCCCTGTATGCGCTCATTCTCCTAACAGGGAATTACCTCAACAAATATAGAAATTATAATTCAGCTGTAATATTTTAAACATTCACAGAATATGTGTTGATGTCCAAGATCTTTCCCCACAAATTTGTTACAAAATTTAAACATTCATCTTTTTAAAATATGTTGACTTAGCTGGTTATTAACATTAATAGATCAAAAAGATATGGATGGTTAAATCAAAATCTTTTCAGAGTGAACCTTAAAAGTTTTTAAAAGTTTTCTGTGTTAAAATGCAAATTGTGTTTTTTTATCATTTATATTGTGGGAATTGGGCAAATGGGCACATATGAGTAAATACTGCTAAAATTTGATCTATATGTTCAATGGTCTGATAATTATTTTTCAATTGCAGACAAACCAATGGCCTTTTTATATTTTTAATAAAAAGCAGCAGTTTTAATCAGCAAATGGCAATAGGTCATCAATGGGCATAACTCATAAAAGTCAACCTACATTCTATTTTTCTATCATTAATATTAAAGGTCTGAGAGGTTAATTGAGAAAGGAATCATTTGTAGAACAGCCTAAGATTGCTTTCAGTTTAGCATTGTATGATTATCTGACAATGTTAGTTCAAACGAAACACTCCAAATATATATTTAAAACAAATACTCCAAACTGAGATTTTCATCTCTGTCTTTAATTGTAAAATTACTTTAGTCTTAACTTGGGGGGGAGGGGGGAAAATAGCACATTTTAAAAAATAGTTTAATTCAAAGCCAATGCAGAAGGTTTTGCAAGGATAAGCTAAACCTTCAGAAGCTTTTTGGATAGTTGATCAAAGTAACGGTCAGATCTGCCATCTCATCACTTTAGCCCTGCTTTGCTATGATGGCATCCTGCCATAAAAGGGGGAGTGGGAGTAGGGGAATGTCAGGAAGGGAGATGACGGGCACCAGAGGTACCAGGAGCTGCAGTGATGCAGTGGTTAGAATACAGTACTGAAGACTACTTCCGCCGCCTGCCGGCTGCCTGCAATTTGACAGTTCGAACCTCACCAGGCTCAAGGTAAATTCAGCCTTCCATCCTTCTGAGGTTAGTAAAATGAGGATCCTGATTGTCGGGGGCAATATGTTGACTCTTTAAACTGCTTAGAGAGTGCTGTAAAAACTCTGAAGCTAAATATAAGTCTAAATGCTATTGCTATTGCTACCAACCTGAGAGAAGAGACAATGGTTGAAAAATCCAAGAACACAGAATGGAATGCAAATGGTTATCAAAGAGGCTCCAACTTTAGAACTATTACCATTACACTCGTTTGAATACTAGTGAAAACATTAATGAAATGAGCAAATGGGGAAGAGCCTGGGAAAAGAGAAAATCACTGGCTTTATGCAGGAATATTTAGACCTGGCTTTGCTTACACTGTAACCACATGTCTTTCTTTCCTGAATACCCAAGCTGGGACAGACCTGACATAAGCCCAGGTTGCATCTTGCCTTTATATTCTCCCATCTTCACCAAAAACTTATGCTGGAAGAGTGAAATAGTAGAGATAGCAAGCTTTCCTACTTTAGCATGGCATCTTATCTGGCTAGGGAAATAATGCAAGTCGGCTATTTCTACCACAATGAACACTCTGGGGTCTGCTTTGGGTATTCTTTTAATAATCCTATTCTTAAATAGGATTAAGTAATCCTATTACTTCTCTCATTATTTTTAAATGTACTTTTCACTATTCCTCTGAAAATAATAATAGGAAATGAAAATAATAATAGGCAGTCTGACTTATTTAACTGTTTTAGTGTTTATGTCAACAGTTAACAAACTAAATACCAATCAGAATGTAATTAAACATTTCACTTTAATTTTAAAAACACACCAGATACAATACTAATTTGATATACATTATTACATTACCTCAGAGGTTTAATCAAGCAAATTAAGCTCCTAGGTACTCTTAGAAAATAATAAGAAATAACCAAAAGTGATATTTACCACTTTATCATATTAACTAATTTTGACATAGGCATAGTATTAATCTGTAAGAATATGTAATATATAGAGGGATACTTTAAAACCTTGTTGGCAGATCCTCTCCTTTCAGGTTTTCCTATAAAATGTACATACAATAAGTCAGACTGAATCTACTGACAACTTGTATTTCTAGGTGGGGATTTCTTAACCCATTTAGTAACAATTTTTCCCTCCAGGATTATCCTGGGAAAAACAGAACGGAACATACTTTAGATATTTCTATCAAGCCCAGAGAGGGATAATCGTGCAACCATGTGGGTGAGATTCAGTGGTACATTTCAAAAAAGTTTACCACTGGTTTGGTGGACATGGCTTGGTGGTGTGCTTTGCGTGTACACACCTACTTTGCACGCACACGCATGCCAAATATGCACTTTGCACAAGTGCAGAAGCCTTCTGACTCACCTCCTGCAATCCTGCACTCTCCCTGTCGCTTCAACAACTGATGTGCAGCAATCTGCTGTGCTGCGCAAAGCAGCTGCACTTCAAACGTATGGGAGCCTGGGCGGGTGGGCCCCACAGAACGTCTTAGAGCAGTGGTCGCCAACTGGAGGGCCATGGCCCACTGGTGGGCCGTGAGAAAATTTTGGTGGGTCGCAGAAAAATCTCAAGCCCAGAGCACCCCCAAAGCAATTAATCCAGGTTGCTCAGAAACACAAGGCTGCACCGCCCACATGGCCCATGGGAACGCTCTCCACCCATTCACTCACCTGACAAACTTGCCTGCTAAATTGCTATTTTTCCTTTTTCCGACCATCAGCTGTTCTGCTGTGCCAGGAGATTTAGATTAGCTAGGAAGCAGGAAATGGTTGGATTTCTTGCTTTCTAACTAGTCCTTAGATCTTCGGCTCTGCTTTTAAGCATAGCTGAATCTCCCTTAGGACTGAAGATTCTATTATTCAGTGCAGACTCACGGCAAGTTTTATGTGACAGACTCAGGTAGTCGATGGCAGGTAGATAGATCACTGAATGATTCTGTGAGCAACTCAATCTGCCTGCCTGCTTTGCCCGATTTTGGATAAAAGTTGCTCTTTTTTTAATAAAAAAATCAATATTTACATACATGGTGTGTTGTGAGTAAATCTTGTGAGTTTGCTTGCAAGCAAATTTTATGAGTTGGCTTGCAAGCAAATTTTATATGACAGACTGAGCTAGCTGATGGCAGATAGATGGATCTCTGAATGAATCTGTGATTCTGTGAGCAACTCAATCTGCCTGTCTGTTTTGTCTGATTTTGGGTAAAAGTTGTTCTTTTTTTAATAAAAATTTCAATATTTATATAAGAATTTATAATATATACATACAAGCCATATCCAGCCAGTCACATGACCACCAAGCCACACCCACAAATTAGGCCAGCCCACAGAACTGGTTAGCGGTCCCTGGGATCAAAAATTATGAGATTGGTGGTCCCTGAGGTCCAAAAGGTTGGCGACCCCTGTCTTAAGAGAACCGGTTCAGTCTCTGCTGCTCTTCAGCGCTACCGGTGTGTCAGAACTGGGCTGAACCAGTAGAATACCACCACTAGTGAGATTTATGAGAAATATCCTTGTGAAACATGGCATTACATTCTTAGATAAAAGGAGTTTATAATAATCTCCTAGTTTGTCACAGAACCTACCTAGTAGGCAAGCATATAATTAATAGCAAGGATGGACACATTTAGATAAGTGAATCTTAATTTTCAGTTGCTAGGCATAAGAGATCAATACTCAGAAAAATAATAAAGTGTAATAAATAATTACACTTAATATATAAAAATTTGAAAATAATTTCTAAGATTTTTAAAATCTCTGGAGAAAGACCCAACATTTATTAATAACTGTTTGCAACTTATTTCATATAAAACCTTTTAGTGTTCGGTGCCCTAACTTCAAATTCTTCTTTTCCTGTTATAATTATTTATAATTTCTTCTTCATGGCGAGCATAAATTAGCTAGGGCTGAACCATGAATTCCAACAGTAATCCAACACCTGCAGAGAAAAGAAATTATTGAATGCAACATATTAATTGTAAGCCGTCTACAGCAGCAGGAGAGACAAAATCTAAATTTTGTTTTATAATATTATTCAGTTGCAAACAACACTTTACACATCAATGCAGTACAACCCCTGTGATGATTTATGTGAGTGTGCGTTAGACAAAGTTAATGTGAATTTTAAATAAAAAGGAGCTGGGAGGGCTTAACCTCTTCTTTACTCACAGTTTTTATCTTCCAAATAGCCTGCTGTAATTCTTCTCTACTTTGTAATATTTGAAACAGATATCTAGAACAAAAAATGTGGGATACAGCAATTAGAATATTATAGGAGGAGGATAACTGGTTGAGAATATCTCAGCTCCTCTTCCCATAAGGATGGGCTACATCAAGCTATTTTTCACCACTGGGAAATTCTGGGAGCTGAGTCTACAGTTAAAATTTCCAAGTTTGAGAAACACTGCTTTAAACTGATGTTAATTACTGAAAATCTTAGGTGGTTTATAAAGAACAAATATGCTGCTAGAGCACTGAACTATCTTACAGTTTTGGTAATTCCTGTATATGTTAGTTACACGACAGGAGTGTCAAACTCAATTTCATTGAGGGCCATATCAGGGTTGTGTTTGACCTTGAAGGGTCAGTGGGCATGGCCAGGTTGGCCATGGCCATCATGACATCACTCATGTCGGGAGGGTGCCTGTGGTTACCTGACTGCTCCGCCAGCGAAAATGGGCTCCTGACCTCCATTTTCAGTTGGGACAGCATCCTGCAACCCTCTGCCAGCGAAAATGAAGCTCACTGCTATCCTGAGCTCTGTTTTCACTGGCAGAGGCATCTCAGGCCAGTGCTTCGTTGTTTCCAGGGTGGTCCCACAGGCCAGATCTAAGCACCCCATGGGCCAGATCCGGCCCCCGGGCCTTGAGTTTGACACTCCTGCACTACAGTATAAAGCCTAATATGGGGGAAATGGGAAAAATATTTCTACTACTGAGTTTAACAAGACTGCTGGATAGCTTAGACGGAAATCATTTGTCCATCCCTACCATAACAGAATTTCTACCCAACTGGTAGAAATTGAAAAATCCAAGTGTGGATACATCTGATGAGTACTCTGTCCAAGAGAAACCTAATCCATGAATCACAGGAGACAAAAGCCAGAAGCATCTGATGGGACCTATGCAAAGTGGTTACACTTGAAAAGGACTGACTAAGAGGCTACCAGCATTAACACACGACGGATACACTGGTTATGGGCATGTTGTACAGAATTTTATCTCAAAGCCAGCAGTCTGAAAGTTAAAAACAAAATTTAGCCCTAGATGGAGAGATGTACAGGTAATGTCCTGATAAGTGCACATATACAAACTTTGCAGCCTGCCCACCCCTCAAAAACACACAGGTTCACCAATATAGTTTAGTACATGTTCTGTGTTTGACCTGTTTTTCCCCTCCTCCCTTGCAGAGGGTAAGGATTACCTAATCAAGCTGTCTCTTCCTGAGCTGCTTTCTTGGCAGTGTAGCATATTCTTAAAACAAGCTCAGCTCTGTAACCTTAAGTAGTTGATTAGAACCCTAGGGTGGCTCATGCTACTGCCTGACATTGACAAGACCCTAATCAGTATCATACCAAAGGCTTGCCTCCTAAGAGGCTTCCAGGAAGCACACTAGACAAATACTGGGCATTAGCACATTCCTTTCAATGTACGTTCTCTTGTTGTGTATCCATTTATTGTAATCCTTTCTTCTTCAATGAATGTAAATAGAAACATCAATTCTTTTCTTGTTTAATTATCCCAGCACCGGTAGGAGTATTCCAAAGGAGTGAGGAAAAAGGGCTGCAAGATTTGTCCCTTTACCTGGATTCCTCATGAGTAAAGTTCTGGAAAACTTCCCTGCCCTTTGGATTCACATGGCTATTTGGCGTACCCTTCTAATGCTGTAAAGCAAAGGAAAGCTGAAATAAATTCATAAGCACATTTGTGGTTACATGATTTTTCACTTATTCACCACTTTTCTGACTGAATTACCATGGTCCCTGACAAAGACCACCTGTAGAGATGATAAGAAACTCTGAAATGATCCAAGGTGCAGAAACATGACAAAGGAATCTTCCTGGGATTACAAGGGATCAATATAAATTCCTAACCATACAAAAAACCTATGCAGGGGATACAGGAGAAAGCCACATCAAAAATTGCTTCAGAATCAAGACAGTTTACACCAATGCATAAAACTGGCTACAAATGCACCTGCTTACCAAAGATATGCAAAGTGAAATTAATGTCTTGATTAGACAAATGTATAAAAATAAGTCATTTTGCAGCTGTGTGTTATTAAGTATGTTGAAAAACATTCTGGTACTATTTAGTATTTGTTTTGGGAACTAACTGTACATTGTGAAGATTCTGCCAAATTATGGGAAATATCTTTGCAAATCAATAGTGCTGTAGCATATTTTAAGACAAATATGGGCTTATATACAGTATATCTCAATGAGAAATGAGCCAGTTTGGTCTAGCGGTTAAGGCACCAAACTAGAAATCAGGAGATGATGAATTTTAGTCCTATCTTAAAAACATGAAGGGCAGCTAGGTGGCTTTGGGCTTGTCATTCTCCGGTCAACCCAGAATTGTTGTGAGGCAAATAGGAGGAAGGAATATTAAATATGTTCACTGCCTTCATTCATATATAAAAATAATAAATGTAGTATAAAAATTCTTAAATAGTAAAATAATGACTATGGAAGAATAAAAATTTGGTCAGTACACCTCTGCTCTGCACTTTCTAAATTTTGCTCAACACCATCTATTATATCCTTTCATCAAAAATTTCCATGCCGGAGCAATTAACAAACCAACCCACCATTTAGTTCTTGTATTCATACTTTGCCTTCTCTTTAGAAGGGAATAGAAATAGAATTATTCCAATCATCAAGGCCAGATGCAGAATTCAGACATGGGTTAAACAAATCACATTGTCACATCAATTTTTAACATTTTTTTGAGTCACACCATGCTAACTTGCAGCCTTGCCATTTTTAAAATAATCTATTTCCTGTTATTTAATTTTAATTCATTCATTAAGTAGCTCAATACATAGCATTAAGTAGCTCCCTACAACATTAAAATAGGTTGGCCTGAGAAAGAATGAGTCACTCATAATCACCTAATATAAAGGAAATTATTGAAAATTTGTCTGAGTGCCATCAAAAATAAAACAGGTATTGGGTGAGAGACTAACTAAAGAAAAGTTGAATTTGAAAATGGATCAGACCTGGCTGGATCAGCAGGGTAAAATATTCTAGAAAAAAATCTTCCAATATATTTCTATGGAAGCAGCAGTGAACAATGCCCAGAATGTCTGTCCTATGTTTCCCAGTGCACGCAAAGTAATAGACATAAGACACAACAGTAACATTATTTTATACAGTTTCTCATACAGAATAAAATATAGCTTCCTCCTATAGCTACTGCAAGTAAAGGGACTGGAAAAAAATTTCATGCCCTTTCCTCTATTTTTCTGTACTTTCCAACTCAATGGAATGTTGGAAATAAATCATGAAGATGGCCTAGATAGATACTACCATATATCTGTCCACCAGCAGAGCATTTCTCTCACAACAGAAAAGAATGAGACTAAATTTGGTGAAGAAACAAACAAATGAAGTTGAACAATATAAATTTACCATATATTGGCTAAATCTAGCTAGAGATTGAATTACAAATAACAACAAAACCCAGGAAAATTTACATCAATATATTTGTATGGAATATAATTGTATGGAAGAGAAAGCTGTGTAGCTTCTTGGAATGTTCTCAAATACTCCATTCTTCAGTTTTCTTCCCTTCTTCTTCTCCTCGTATGGTAGCAGAAGCACTGCACTTAAGGTGTTTTTAAAAAAGTCTAAAAGTTGTGCATTCTGTGTATTTCTCCTTTTTAAATATTAGCAACCTAATTCAACTAGGGAAATCACCATTTTTCTTGGTACTGTTGAATAAATGAATTGGAAATTCTTTGTGATCTACTCCACTAAGCTTTCTATTATGTTTGCTCAAGAGATGCCAATATCTTCAGACACTTCCAGTACTTTTCAATCATCTCCAAAAGAAAAGCAGTTCAAGTTAGTGCTGCAAACAAAAGGACTATTTTTCATATCTCTGGTACTGCAAACATAACATGCAACCAGACAAGAGTGTCATTGTACAAAATGAATGAAATAAAAGCCCATTGTATGTTAAAAGAAGCCAGATAGCCTAGAAATAATGCATATTATAATCACTTACTTTGCAAGTTAAAATGATAGTGATTTTTCAGCATGTACAACAATAATACTATGTAGAATGCAAGACTTATGATCAATGGAACTGTAGTTTTTAGCTAAGAAGGGTAGAAATTCTGATATTGTTAGTATTTAGTACTGTAGAAGCAATATTTTCCTTACCACCAATAATTATATGGTAATTCTGTCATGAAATATTCTACATTCCTTATGCACCTTTATCTTCATGGCAAACCAGTTTAGCAAACAGAATAGATAAGAGTCACTAGCGGAATGGTCCTAATACTCTAAATAAGTGCCAGTGGATCTATTTCTATGTCAGATTAAATTAAGTCAAAAATCCAATTTCTTCATAGAGGACTGACAGATATAGACAGATATAAAGAGAAGCAATTAAATGGATAGGGAAAGAAGCATTTTCAGTAACTATAGATTATATTTTAAAGTACTAAATACTTTTCAATTTCCCCTTTTTAAAATAGCTTTATATGATGCAGAAAAGGATCTAGATCATTTTTATGCATTTAAATATTTGTTCCCACTTTCCAAGCAGTTATATGGCTAACATTTTTTAGCCTATATTTTTACCCTCTAAACAGAAATACTCATTTTCAGTCTTTCTAGAATCACTGGGTTCAAGAACTAAGGTGTCTTCTTTCCTACAGTATCGAACTACACCTACAAACTATTTTATTCTGCACAAACATAAATTATAGAGCTCAAGATCCTATAAAAATTTCACTGGCTTAAAAATAGAAAGAGCTAAATTTTTAAGACTCATAATTAGTATAAAACGTTTATATTTCATTCACTCCTGGTTTTTAGTGACAATCCTAAACGTAACATATGCTGCACAGAAGGGATGACATTAATTCAACAGATAATATTTCAATGACTTATAAATGTAAACATGTGGAAAACAATCTAGATGCTTGCTTAGGTAACATCACAGATGGCACTGAGATATTAAACAAATGCAAGAATGACAGTATCTCTTTACTTTGTATTTTGTACTAAAAATTGGTACTAACAACCTGCAATAAGATCTGGTATGCACAGATATCAAAAATATATAATTAAAAAAGTTAAAAATAAACAGCAAGTGTGTTATCAGCTTGAATCGACTAGGCTCCAAATTTATCTGAAGCCACCTCTCTTTTCCAATCTGGTCCTCTGCAGAAGTCATTAATCCCAATAAGAAAAGCTATTTGTTAATTACAAAGAGTTCACCTGCTTCTTATGGCCACTGAAATACCGGGGTCTTTTAACAGCCGTTCGCCTTTATGAAAGCGTTTCTTCTTCAGATTGCCTCTTAATCTCGAGGACATCCCAGAAGTCAGCCGAGTTGCTCATTTTAAAAGTTCTCTTTTTAGCCTAAAGTGACAGTCTGGCACTTTCTCAGGCTGCGTCTGACCTAGTGGGAGAGCCTTAAAAGGTCAAGTGGAAATCCAGGCCGACAGCTTCGAGAAGGATTGACCCTGAAGCTGAACGATTTATTTTCACTTTTGAAGAACAGCCCTTCCTCATTCCGGTAATCGCCTCCGCTCATTTAGCGCAGAGGTCACAAGCCCGCTTTCAGAAGCTTCCTCGCGACGAACCTCCCGCCCACTTCGGCTCCCCACCGCCCTGCGTCGCCCAAGCGGGGCATAAGATTTGAACCTCCTCGTCCTCCCTTACCAGCCAGAGTCAATATCGCTAACCTCCACCGAGTCCTTTTACCTTCCCGAACTTGTTCACAGTTCTGCCCTTCGATGGGAGGTGCCTGTCCCGGACAGGCAAGGCGGGGTGGAGTTTGAACGTAAACAAGCGTAAACTTAATTGAGTTTTACGCGTGGCTACCTTAACATATCTTCCTCTCTTCTGCTTTCTGCGTTCGACGCGTAGTGCAAAAAAAGTTTTTCAATTCTGTAGTAGTCGTTGGTTGCGCTGGACTCCGTACCCCAGCTCCCACCACAAGAGAAATATAAAGGAGCACTTGTTAGGAGAGAAGTTTTGAGCCCAAATATTCGATGGGAGATCCGTGACTTGGCACGGTAAGGTCAACATCCTGGATGAAACCAATGCATACCTTTGTGTCTCTAATTTTCTCTTCATCTCACTCGCAGTCCAAGAATAATAAAGCTTCATTGTCTTTGGTTGTACCATTGTTAAACCGGCATTTCCCTTTGCCTATAACTGTGAAACCATCCAAGGGGAATGCTAAAATATAATATGTTATCCATCTATTAATTTGGAAGGAAAGCAGATTACTTTAGTGATCTGAAACAAAAGCTAGAGAGGTATGGTATAGTTCAGACAGTAAATGTCATGCCTCTGTTTGTTTGTTTGTTTACATATAATTTTCTGATAACTCCAGGATGACTGAGGAGCACCAACTCAGCAGCTCTTTTTTTCCTTCAATATCTTTATCCAATTTGCTATTGCCCTTTTTAAACTGGGATACTCAAGAGCTGCATGTTCCAAATGGGGCATGAACAGCAGAGTGGAGTGAATTAAGTATTGTGATTGAATTCTATGTGCCTGTTGATGAAGGCAAAATAAATTTGATTTTTTTAATGACTACAACACAGTGCTGGTTCATGTTTAAATTTCACACATACTATTTCCCAGTCCGGTTTCTCCCTCCCTGTACTTTCATTTTTCCTACCATTACATTTCTCCTTGTTAAATTCTATTCGTTTCAGCTCATTGCTCAAGGTTATCTAGATCTCCTTTAACTTAATAACATTAGATCTTCAGTCAGTTTAGCATCATTTGAAATTTGATAAATAATTTCTCAACCTTCTCATCCAAATTATGGATAAAATATTGAACAATGTGAAGCCTGGGAAAAGCCCTGTAGCAATATCCCAATATCCCAAAGCAAGATACTTTTCTCCAAGCTGAATGGATCTCTTTAAAGACCATTCAGCCAACCATGAATCCAACTAACAGTTATAGCCCCCGCTTACATTTTTCCCTTTTATTAAAGCGAATCTGGACATACAGAATACAAAATAAAACAGTTGGAAGGAACCTATTTGAGCAGGAGACCCTATAGATGGCTGTCCAACAAAATGAGTAGCAGGAGTAGCAGTACAGCAAAAAGTATCTAGGCTATCCTTGGAATATTGTGTCTACAACAGTTTGTGCACAACATTTTAGGAAGGATATGGGCTAATTATAGTGTGGCCAAATAAGAACAACCAAAATGATAAAGGTTTATTATGAAGCCATGGGCTTAAATTACAAAGAAGAGGATTTCAATTTTACATAAAGAAGTATGTTCTAACAATAAATGTTCAAACGGAACAGGTTGCCTCAGGAACAGTGGACTCACCTTTTTGAAAATATTTAAACAGAGGCTGAATGGGCATCTCTTGGGGGTGCTAAAGTATTAGATTTCTACCCTGCGTTGAATACTAAATAGACTAGACTAGACTAGACTAGAATACTTTATTGGTCAAGTGTGATTGGACACACAAGGAATTTGTCTTGGTGTAAATACTCTCAGTATACATAAAAGAAAAGATACATTCATTAAGAATCAAGAAACAACGTACAACACTTAATGATACAATCGGTACAATCAGCAATCAAATCATACTAGGAAACAGTCAATATAAATCATAAGGATACAAGCAACAAAGTTACAGTCCTATAATCACAAATGGAAGGGGATGGGTGATAAGGAGTAATGAGAAGATTAACAGTAATAGTAGTGCAGACTTTGTAATAGTTGAATAGTGTTGAGGGAATTATTTGTTTAGCAGAGTGATGGCTTTCGGGAAAAAAATGTTCTTCTGTCTAGTTGTTCTGATGTGCAGTGCTCTATAGCATCATTTTGAGGAAAAGAGTTGAAACAGTTTATGTCCAGGATGTGAGGGGTCTGTAAATATTTTCACAGCCTTCTGTTTGACTTGTGCAGTATCCGGTTCCTTGATTGAAGGCAGGTGGGTAGTAATTGTTTTTTCTACAGTCCTATCCTCTGAAGTCTATGTCTGTCTTGTTGGGTTGCAAAACCAAACCAGACGGTTATAGAGGTGCAGATGATAGACTCAACACTTCCTCTGTAGAACTGTATCAGCAACTCCTTGGGCAGTTTGAGCTTTCTGTGTTGGCACAGAAAGAACATTCTTCGTTGTGCTTTTTTGATAACATTTTCGATGTTAAGTGTCCATTTTAGGTCATGTGATATAGTAGAACCTAGAAATTTGAAGGTCTCTACTGTTGATACTGTGTTGTCTAGTATTGTAAGAGGTGGTAGTATGGGAGGGTTTCTTCTAAAGTCTACCACCATTTCTATAGTTTTGAGTGTGTTCAGTTCCAGATTGTTCTGGTTACACCACGAGGCAAGTTGCATAACCTCCTGTCTGTATGCAGATTCATAGTTGTCGTGAATGTTGGGTATATGGATACTCCAACTGGTTTGGGTTGAATAAATA
>NW_020769324.1:10358007-10399051 GCF_900518735.1 Pseudonaja textilis
GAATGTTGGGTATATGGATACTCCAACTGGTTTGGGTTGAATAAATATGTAAACCTAGGATTAAGTGCTTGTAGCTTTAAGCACAAGAAACTGCAATGTCATTGTGGGTGCGGTTGCAGCCAGCCATATAGGTAGGAGGGGAAACGTAATAACCCCGGCTTCTGGATGCAACTGTCTGAGTCTGGCTTCTGGATGCAACTGTCTGAGTCCGGCTTCTGCATGCACCTGGTTACTGTTCCTAGTCTGCTGCCTACTGTTGTTGGAACGTCTATCTGCTTACCTTGGAGGCTACTGTGCCAGATACCAATTCACCTGAACACAAGGACTGTTTATTGGTGAGCTGTGGATTCAGCATTGTACTTGAGAGAAAGGTATCATAAGAAGAAGATATACAAGCAGATAAAGACATTGTATTTACTGTTTAAAGGACTTGATAACTGGATAGATAAACTGGATAACTGACATATGGACTGAATGACTATTCTTAATCTCTGTATGAATTAAATACCTATTTAAACCACAAACAGTGTATTTTGTCTCAAGTGTGTGTATACTCTAGGGCCCAGCCTCTCTCTCATTTGGCTGCCTGGCTTGACTGCTGCTGTGCACTCAGCTCAGGGTTTTATCCCCAAACACTAACAGTGAATGAGACCAATCACTGTTGTGTCATCAGCAAACTTCAGTATTTTAACAGATGGATCATTTGAGATGTAGTTATTGGTATATAGGGAGAAGAGAAGTGGAGAAAGCACATAGCCTTGGGGGACCCCTGTGCTGATTGTACAGGTATCGGATGTTCTTATAAGCTAGTTGGTTTAATTTACTTAGAAGAGTGTCTGGAATGATGGTATTGAATGCTGAACTGAAGTCTACAAAGAGGACCCTTGCTTAGGTATTTGGAGATTCAAAGTATTGTAGGATGTAATGCAGAGCCATGTTAACTGCATCATCTGTTAATCTATTTGCTCTGTATGCAAACTGCATGGGATCTAACAGCGGATCCATGATGGTTTTCAGGTGGGACAGCACAAGCCTTTCAAAGATTTTCATAACTACAGATGTTAGAGCAACTGGTCTGTAGTCATTCAGTTCCTTGATGGAGGACTTCTTTAGCACTGGGATGATGGTAGAGCATTTGAAACAGGAAGAAACTTAGCGCATCTCTAGTGATCTATTGAAGATTCGGGTGAAGATGGGGGCCAATTGGTCAGCACAGACTTTTAAGCAAGAAGGAGTTATTTTGTCTGGCCCTGGTGCTTTTCCTGGCTTTTGTCCATGAAATAGATCTTGCACTTCTTTTTCTGTGATCACCAGAGGTTGTGAACCCAATGGATTGGGGCCAGTTATAGGAGGCTTGGCTGTTGTTGGTGTGTTTGAGATGTGGGTTGTGGAGATAGGTGGCTGTAGTTTTTTTTCAAACATTCAGGTTATCTGCTAGTTGTTGATTTCCTTCTGCCTTGGAAGGAGATTTGCTGAAGCCAGTGATGTTAAGAGTTTTCCACATGTTTGCTGATTCATTTGTTGAGAACTGATTCCTTAACTTTTCAGAGTAGCTTCTTTTTGCTGCTCTGATCTCTCTTGTTAATATGTTTCTGGCCTGGTTGTATAACATTCTGTCACCTTTTCTGTAGGCTTCCTCTTTGGAACGACGTAGCTGCTTAAGTTTAGCTGTGAGCCAAGGTTTACTGTTACTATATATTTTCAGGTTCCTTGTTGGTACACATAAGTCTTTGCAGAAGCTGACATATGTGAACTCATCTAGATGTGTAGAGGCATCTTCAAAAACATTCCAATTGGTGCAATCGAGGCAGGCCTGGAGTTTCAGCTTTGCCTCATCTGACCCGAGTCTTCACTGATTTAATTGTTGGGTTCATGGTTTTAAGTCTTTGTCTATAGGCAGGTACAAGGTGAATCATGCAGTGGTCAGAGCGTCCCACAGCTGCTCGTGGTAAAGACCTATAAACATCTTTTACTGTTGTGTAGCAGTGGTCTAAAGTATTTTTGCCTCTGGTGGGACAATGTACATGCTGGAAATATTTTGGGAGCTCTTTCCTTAAATTTGCTTGATTGAAATCTCCTAAAATGATAGGAAGGGAACCTGGGTGATTGGCTTCAGTTTTATTTATTTATTTATTTATTATTTATGGAATGTACTTTTATGTTGCTGCAATCCAAAAAGACTTTTGGTAGCTTTCTCTGAAGTGATACAGATTGAAATATCCATGGCAGGAATAAAGCCAGTACAAACAGAATAAAAATAAAACCATACAATCTAAATTATAAATAACCTAAATAGAAATTAGGGGAAAACTCTTCTAAGCAATTATATTTTAAAAATTTCTAAAAGGCCAAAAGGAGGGGGCCACTCTGATCTCTTCAATGTCTTCTTGCCTCAGCCCATGAAATCTGAAATTATGAAATTTACAGCTGTTTCTCCCTGTTAGATCTAAACAGTCAGGTCATGGAATAGTTTGTGAGAATCACCTTGAAAATGCTGCCCAGAAAATGATTAGACAAGAAAGAAGAGCCCCCCAGTGGCTTAATAGGTAGAGAAAGAAACTTAGGAAATGCCCACCCTAATTGAGCACGCTTTCAAAGTGACAGTGAGAGATTTTTACTTTCAGACTTGAAAAATTCTGTTAATGTAGCCTTAGAATAAAGTAATATTAGTTCATCTGGTTGTCTTTAGAAATAGCAATAGTCTTATATACCGCTTAACAGTGCTTTACAGCCCTCTTTAAGCAGTTTACAGAGTCAGCATATTTTGTATTTGTATTTATTTATTTGTCAAAAGCTTACAATACAACAGAAACAAGAATAAAGATAAATTTAAATATAAGAAATAGGAACTAATAATTGGGGACAAAAGGACAGGGACGGTAGGCAAGATTGTGTGCTTATTGACCCCAACAATCTGGCTCCTCATTTTTCCAACCATGGAAGGATGGAAGGCTGAGTCAACCTTGAGCCACTCAGAGTCAAACTCCTGGAATGAGTGGTGAGTTAGCCTGGAATACTACATTCTAACCACTGCACCACTATGGCTCCTTCCTGTGTTATTAATCTGGAAGAAGTTGACGGGATAATGCTCATGGGAAAAGAGCTTTTTATTACCTTAAACTGGAGCCAGAATGTAGGGTCTGCAAAACTGGTGCAATAAGTTCTCCATGCTGGGAGCCTGAAAGGATGTTGATCACTGCATTTTAGATCAGCTGTAGTTTCTGTATGCTCCTTAAGGCTAGCCCCAAACTCTTCAAGCATAGCCCATGAAGAGGGCATTAGTCTATCCCTAAACTCTTTGAGCATAGCCCAAGAAGAGGGCATTAGTCTAACCAGTCTGAAAGGATGCTGACCACTGTATTTTAGACCAGCTGTAGTTTCTGTATGCTCCTTAAGGCTAGCCCCAAACTCTTCAAGCATAGCCCACGAAGAGGGCATTAGTCTAACCTAAGAAAGTCCTCCTTCCTTAGGTAACTCCACAACTGCTGCACCAGCTATGAAGGTAGACATGGGTATCTGTGTTGCAATATGAGCCATGGGTTCAGAAGCACTCCCAAGTTGCAAACTTTTCCCCTAATGGGTACTGCCTGCCTAACAACAGAGGATGCCAACACATCAACAGCAGCTTTGTTTTGCCATGGTTCAACTTCAATTTGTTATCTCGGAATCACACCACAACAGCCTCCAGATATCTGGAAAGGGCAGCAGCAGCACCTCAGTCATGGCCTGGAATAGCAATGAGCATTATTAACATATAGATGATAGCAAACACTAAACCATTGGATGACCTGTCTTAGTAGCTTTGTATGGATGTTCAGAAACAGAAAAAAGAGCACCTACTCCTGTAGCACCCATTATATCAGGAGTCACTGAGCTCACTTCTTTTCTCCCATCAACACTGACTGGAACTTCCCATTAAGGAAGGAGTGAAATCATTGGGAAATAACATCTATTATCCCAGTCCTTGCAGGTCGGCCCAGTGGTACCGTGGTTGATGGTGTCAAAAGCTTCTAATATGACAATGAAATGCACATGTCCCCATTCGGGACATGACATAAATCATCTAAAAGAACAACCAATGCTGTCTCCTGACCAAAGTCCTGACTGAAAGGATCTAGATAATCTACTTTCTCTGGGTGCTGCAAGGTTAATCCACCACCACTAACTTAACAATCTTTCCTAAAATGGAAAGATCAAGAGTGATCAATAGCTTTCTAACAACATTAGTCCCAAAGATGCCTTCCTCAGGAATGGAATATTGGGACAACAACAGCCTCTTACTACCTCTTACCGGAAGCTCCCTGTCCTCCAATAAGACAGTAACAATTTGATGGAAAACACCTCCCCCCACCCCCCCAAAAAAATTCTTGTACATGTTAGAAGAGCCATGGAACCCAACTGGTAATTGCGAGAAGATAATTGAGATAGCATCCATTTTATTAAAACTCAAAGGGATTCTCATTAAATGGGGAAAAGTGATGCTCAAGACCTTGTCCATGTGGAATCATGGCTTCAACAAATCCTAGGAACTTTACTAGCAAAATATCCTCATCCCAATGAAGGTGGCCATCCCATATCAACTGTTATTGTCTCACAAGGACCTAACCACTAACTCCAACCTCCCTCCCCCCCTCTCCCCATGGGCTGTTCTTTCAACAAAAATATCTACCTGTGGAACTTTCAACCCACCACTGAAACCCTCCCACTAGCCCCAGAAGAAGTGATAGCCTATCCAAGTCTGTATTCCACTACAGGTAAGATCCTCAAAGCACCCTACTTTGCTTTCTATAAAAAGAAATAAAAGATAAACCAACTAGATGAAGCCTTTCCAATATTAACGTTTTCTGGATATTACCAGTTATTCTGTGGTATATTCTCATCTTACTAACTTATTATTTAACAGTAGCTATATTCTAATAGTACTGAAAAAAATCTTTTGATTGTTCTCTTTGCTATCTTTGCCAGGGCTGTTGATAGGCAGAAAGACAAAATGGAAGCAATGCTTTTGAAATCCAAGACCATAGAAATCAATTAAAGTTTAGCTATTAACTTCATGGGCTCCTTGCCTTTGTTGAAAGCCATATATTTTCTGTCCCTCTGTGAACAGCAGGAGACATAACATCAATTTTAATTTTGTTAATCCACAATTAAAAAGCACAAAGGGGTGGTTTAATGACATCTTAGAATAAAATAGCTTCCCAGTTGGCATATAAATATTCTTTTTTCTTTTAATAAGTTCATTTCTATTTAGATGCCACTTAATTTCAGAGTTTTACTACTTTTTGAAGGGAAGTGTCTGAATACTTTATTACAGTTCTGTTGTTAATGTGATTAATCACAGACACTACTTAAAATCGTCATGGTTTGGGAAAACATAAATAGAAATTTTCAGAAAAGAAATGAAGAAACCACATATAAGTCTCTAAATCAACAATAAACCCTACAATTAAGTCAGTTAGCACTACCTCTGTGATGGTTAAGTTGCTTTAAAAACTAATTCAAACTTAGAAAGTTTTGTGAAACAAAATGTGAATTAATATAATGCAGATGTTGTTAATGAGTGTTAATCTTTTATTAAATCTTTAAACCTAAACCTTATTTTAAACAGAAATAAAGTCACACTGAAATTGTTCATGTAACAGTTCAGATAATATTGGTTTGAAAACAAGCTAATCAATGTAATTTCACTACTTTTTCAGTTAGGATAAATATACTGTGATCTTTTTCTAAATGATGGCATTTTTCTGATAACTTATGCTGATTTGTTTATGTAGAACAAATGGTGTTGTTGGAAGATTGCTTTAATTTGCTCTAAACAAACAAACAAAGAACAAGATTTCAAATTCTACTAATATAGAAACTTGTGCTTACTCTTTAAAATCCTTTCCAGACTCAGACAATGTTAACAGGTCTTCAATTTATTAAATATTCAAAGTTTAAATAGAAGTGTTTATCATATGCAACCAATATAATACAATGAAAAATGAGATAATAAATAATAATAAAAGACTGAGAATAGGATTTATGAGGGAAGGAAAAAAGCAATATTTACAAAGCCAAACAAATGGTTTTCCAATGAATCATGTGCAATAGGACTTTTTAAAAATGTTTGGAAAATAAAGAATATCAATGATATTTTATTGCTATGGGAAATTTTATTTATATCAACTTCAGATTTTTGTTAGCATTTTATATGTTAAGACAGTAAAATACACCATTATTGGAGTATAGAATAAGGGTTCTAATGCAAATACTATTTTTTCTATTGATTTTGGATATTAGAGTATATTTCATTGGATTTCTTTTTTTAAAAGGTTAGCATTACCTCTGTGTCTTTTATGCTATTCACACTTTTAAAAGATGCTTTTGTAAGATGATTTATTTATTTGTTCCATTTATATGGTCACCCATCTCAAATGTATGACTCCAGGCTACAATTAAAGCAAGATAAGATAATAAAATCAATAACAAATAAATAATTACCAGGAGACAAGATGAAAACAAGACCACAGTCAATGTAAGCAACATACAGACTCAACTAGATAGCCTGGCCACAGGCTCTGGCACAAAATTAGTGTTTTTTTAAAGTTCATATGAAAAACCAGTAGGGTCAGGGCAAGCCCAATCTCTGAGGGAATGATGTTTCACAGGGCAGGCACCACAGCAAAAAAGGCTTTCTTCCAGGCACCCAGATTTCCTTAAGGTTGGACCCAGAGTATGCCTCCCTGCTGGACTTCACGGGACTTATAGTTACAGCTGGGCCATGGCAGTATCTACCATGAAGTATCTACCTTTATGAAGGTGGAATACATCTAGCCTCTGTTTCTTCAAGATTTAGAAATAATTGCCTGAACATGTTTTTAATTAGATGCTTTTTTCTTCCAAGAAATGTTCAGCAGCCACAACTTGATGGTATTTTCTTTTGTTTTTAATAAAATCTAGATATACACATTTTGTCATTACACTGTGAATGGTTTCATAGGGTAAATTCTTGTGTTAAGCCACAGTCTGCGGAACAAAACATGATGACTTGGCATGGCTTGCACATAAAGCAAGCTGTAAGTGACAGGGTTAACCTAAAGAGCTAAACCAAAGCAAATTTCACATGTCAATAAGTTTGCTCGTGCCAATAGGCATCAGAGTGGAGGCAAAGAGACTTACACAAGAGACATGAAGTGGTAAGTACATTAATGGAGGAAAAGCCAAAGAAGCAAGGACTATCAAGTTTAAGATCAGGTTTTTTTAAAAAATCCTAGCCATTCTATTGTAGCGGTCAATTCACTCAATAGTCATAGGGAGAAATACAGCAATGATTGCACTGACAACGAAATCTATGGCTGCATTAATTCTGGAAGCACAGCTACTATAAAATATTAATATTGTATATTATATCAGAGGATGATGATTATTATTAACATGCCATTAAGTTTTGTCTACTATTAATAAATTTTTCCATGATGATCTGTTCCTAACCTGATCTTTCAGCTCTTCCAATCAGCAATGCACTCATTGCTACTGTAACTGAGTGCATCTACTTGCTGCTGGTTGTCCTCTTCTTTTCTATCCTTCCATTTTCACAGTAGAAGAGTTTCACTAGAGAGCTAGTTTTCTACATAATGTGTCTGAAGCAGGATAATTTGAGCCTAGTCATTTGTGCCTCAAGTGGTAACTCTGTTTTGATTTGTTCAATTTGTTACTTGTCTCTGCTGTCCATTTGGAGTTTGCTCTAACAATGATCAATAGTCTTCCTATCTTCATTCTTTCAAATCCAATTTTTATTTCCACAGAGTGTCACAGGGAATACCCATGGCTATCATGATTCTGATCTTGGCATAGACATAATATGTTATTTAATATTTTTTCCAAGGCTTTATTGGTTGATTTATGTAGGACAAAGAAAAAACTGATGAACCTATGGTTGGTGTATATTTTTAATATTATTGATCACATAATTAGATGGTTAGGCTGGATTTGCATTTTTAATGACTACAGAATGACTACAGAGTCATTCTCAAGGATTTGAAATGAGATGTTGTTTGATGGTATTAAATATATTGTTGCAAACTTGCAATATTCTCCCTCGAGCTTCTCGGATCATCCAGAGAGTGGGAGGTGCTCCAGTCTGCGTCTGTGTAGGCTGAGATTAATTACTGAGGAACGCTCCACTCTCAGTCACGTGGTCCCTTGTAGTGTTCCCCAGTTTATGCTCAGCCTTCGCAGAGTTAGGCTGTGTGCTTTTTTGTCTGTGCTTCCACTCTTGGCTGATTCAAGCAGGATAATAGTATAATTGCAGGTTTGATTTCAGTTTATTCTTTCCTTAGCCTCTGCGCATCTGAGGGTGCCTTGGGACCCAGGGGTGTGCGTTTTCACCCCCAGGGGGTTGAGCGGGCGGCTTAGCAGCGCTTAGCGCTAACCCCCCCCCCCGCCGTTTATTTCTTTTTCGTTCCTGCCTTGCCGTCCTTGTACCTTTCTAGAGGTCCGGATCCTTTTATTCCTGGTTTTTCCCCCATTAACGCCAATCGCCCAGATAGAGGCGATTTTAGCGTCCTCGCCCTTGTGGCTTGCAGGACACATCTGCCCTGAGCAGCCCGCTTCGTTTTCGCTTTCGATCTCCAGGCGGCCGCCATTTTGGGCATCGCCTCGTGGCCGGGCGCCATTTTGTAGGCCTCCTATTGCTGCGACGATCTGCTGGCCCTAGCCTTAGGCTTCCAGGCCTAGTAGGGCCGCTCTCTCTATCTCCCTCTCTCCTCAAAAGGGAAGAAACAGTACCTTATATTATTATTTGTTGGTGTAAAAGTGTTGGCTTCCGCAGCAGAACTCAGGGCGGGGAAGTAAGTGCAGCCACTCCCTCCCTGAGGGGGGGCAAGCTGCTTGAGGCCTTGTATTTCTGGCGTTGATTTGGCTAATTGGCTTTCTTCTTTCTACCAACTGCCAGGTTGTTATTCAGCCACCCTAATACAGAATATCTTCATATTTCTTTACATTGGTGATCCAATCTCATTCAATTGGCATTTATTCTCTCTCAGATTTGCTTAGAGAGACTTAGCCTCCCATCACTGCCTCTGCAGTATGTTTTTCCTGGATCCTTATCCAGTTGGGATATATTTTGTACATTAAAAGTCTATATCTGTGGCAGTTTAAAAATTTTTTTCCTTTTTTGGTCATATTTTTCAGATTATTCATTGCAAATTCCAAAAAGGGGCGCGGGCCAGTTTCTGGATACCCAGCCTTACCCAGGTCGTATCCTAGGCATGCCAACCGCCTGTACACACACACACACACACACACACACACATATATATATTCATATTGATTCTTCTATTGTTTCACCATGGCAGATGATAACCCTAACACCCGCCATTCTTTGAAGGCAAAATCTAAGTCCCATCATGTGCGCAGACAGGCTAAGGAAACCTCCCAGGAGGCTTCTAAGGCCTCTCAAAGGGACGCCTTAAGGCGTCATAAGGCACTAGAGAGGGAGTTCGATAGGCGCTCTCGGGTGACTCAACCAACACCCCCAGCCACCCCTTCTACTTCCAGCCCCCCCCTCCAGTTTGTTCCCCTCTCTCCAGGCACAGCTCATCCCAGGAGTCTCACGCCCCTGGACCAGCAACCAGCCGGATGCCTGAAGCAACCTTCACTCCCACGGCCGCTGGCCTAAGACAGGAGGACCCGCCCACGATCGAGATGCCTGAGTACATGAGAACTTGGATGGAGCAGGCTATCCGACAGAGGATAGCTCAAGGCATGCAGCAGATGGCCGGACCAAGCCTTCCTCAGACGGCTCCTGCACAAGAGCCTGTGCCAACTAGGTCCATGCCCACCCTGGACCCCGCTGCTGGTCAGGTACCCTCCCGGGTGGCCAGCCCTCTTCCAGAAAGGGAACCGGAGGAGGGAATGGAAATTTTAGACCAATACAGGGAGGAGGAGGAGGACCTTGAATGGGGATCCACCTTCCATGGGGAACCTCTTTTGGATTTAGACCCGATGGAAGCAGAGCTGTCGGAGGATGAGGGGCTTACCCCCGATCAGCCTTCTTTTGTGGGGCTATTCAAACCCCACATGTTCAAGTCCATCTTGTTCAAGGCCAAGAACACCTCAGGCCTGGCCACTCAACTCCCCTCTGCCCCCCTCTCCTCTGGGGAGGAACCGGAGGATGCAATGTTCAAGCAGCCCGTAGTTGCCGAGGATGTGATTCCAGCCCCTCCCATTTTCCATGATCTGGTTTCTAACCAACTGGGCTTTACGGGGGGTCCTCCGGCCCCATCCACTCAGGATAAGAGGTTCTTTAACCTCGAACCGAGTTTCTGCTCCCTCCTCAATACCCCGGAGGTGGAAGAGCCCATTGTTGGTCTCGCCTCATCCTCCTCCCTGAGTGACCCCCTGGAGGCCCTCAAACCCGAGGACAGGAGGTCTGAGTTAGCCTTGCGTCAGGCTCATCTAGCAGACGCCTGGGCCATTAGATCGGCCACCGCAGCCTCCTTCTTTACCAGATCCTCTATCCGGTGGCTCCGTCAACTGAAGTCACACATCCCTCCATCCAACATATGGGCGCTTCAGGACATAGCCAAAATCATGGCAGCGGCAGAGTTTTCAGCTGACGCCACGTACCATTCGGTTAAATTCTCCTCCTGGGCGCTAGCGTCTCAGGTCACTGCCCGCCGCCTGCTCTGGCTCAAACCATGGCAGGCAGACATGAAGAACAAGGTCAAGCTGGCCTCCGCCCCCATTAAGGGGGAGAAGCTTTTTGGGCCGGCCCTGGACCCCCTGTTGGCCGAAACTAGGGGAAAGAAGAAATTCCTTCCTCCTCTTTTTCAGAGGCCTGACTCCCGAACCCCTCAGCCCTTTCGAAGAGGGTCCTCCCGGTCCTTCTACCAGTCCCCCTTCCCCCCCAGATACCTGAGGCCTCCCTCGTATAGAGCGCCATATCCCCAGGATCATTCCGACTCGAGCGATCGAAATAGGAGGGGCGGAGGATTTAAGCGTCCCTTCAGGGGTTCTGGGGGGAGACCCTTCCGGCGCTCCAAATAGATCCTGTCTCTTTCCCCCCATTGGTGGTCGGCTGAGACATTTCGCCGACCTGTGGGATTCTACCACTTCCGACAAATGGGTCAGGGACTCCATTAGGTTTGGGCTTGCTCTGGAGTTCAACTCTCAACCTCCCGAGTTTTTCATGTCATCTCTTCCCTCTAGGGATCCCTCCAAACGCAAATTGATGGATTCTGCCATCCACCACTTACTCTCCATCTAGGCCATCCAGCCAGTTCTTCCCTCTCAACAAGGCCAGGGCTTCTATTCCCACCTCTTCGTGGTTCCCAAGTCCTCGGGGGGATGGAGGGCTATCCTGGACCTCGAACGACTCAACCGCTTCCTAACCCTCTGCAAATTCAAAATGCACACCCTTCAATCCATCTTGCAGGGCACCAGGCAAGGAGATTGGCTCTCTTCTATAGACCTCTCTGAGGCATACCTCCACATCCCAATTCGGCCTTCCCACTCTAAATTCCTTAGATTCTGTTACAATCACCATCATTTCCAGTATGTGGCCCTTCCCTTTGGGTTAGCTTCCGCTCCCAGAGTTTTCACTAAGATCCTCGCGGCCCTGGCGGCTCACTTAAGGGACTACCCGGTCCGGCTCCACTGCTTTCTGGATGATATCCTCATCCTGTCCCATTCCCAATCCCAAGCAGAGCTGGACACCAAGACTACCCTCTCTGCTCTCCAGGCCCATGGCTTTCTGGTCAACCAAAAAAAGAGCCAACTGGTCCCTTCTACCCGAATTGCCCACTTGGGGGCCATCATTGACACAGTGCAGGAAAAAGTGTTCCTTTCCCCGGAAAGGCTCCAGAGTATTCAAAATTCAATTCAGGTTATTAGACGATCAAAGAGGGCTTCTCTATTAGAATTGTCTAAATTACTGGGAAAAATGGTTTCATGCATCTCTATTATTCCTTGGGCCCGTCTTCATACTAGGTCCCTGCAGTGGCTCCTGCTCCCGTTTCAAAGGTCCGGCAGAAGCAACTCAAAATCCTCCATCAAGGTACCTCCAAAGGTCCTCTCGTCTCTCCTCTGGTGGACCAACCCTGCCATCAACAGGGGTCATCTCTTCAAAGATCCCCAGCATCTCATCATCACCACAGACGCCAGCCTGAGCGGCTGGGGCACTCACATCCAGTCCCTTACAACGCAGGGCAAATGGTCCCAAGCAGAGCAGGCCTGCAGCATAAACTGGCTGGAGCTCCACGCCATCCACCTGGCCCTGCGCCATTTCCTGCCTCAGGTACGCGGGCGGCACGTCCTTATTCTCACGGATGTTACCGCCAAGGCCCATGTCAACAGGCAAGGCAGGACCCAGTCTATCCGGTTGATGAGAGAGGCTGAAAGACTCTGCCGCTGGGCAGAGCGTCACCTCCTCTCGATCAAAGCAGAACACATTTCGGGGGCCTCAAACACCCGAGCGGACTGGTTAAGCAGGGCCACCATGGACCAGTCCGAGTGGCGCATCCACCCATCCCTTTTCAGGGAGGCGACCATGATCTTCGGTCTCCCGTCAGTGGATCTCTTTGCATCCCCCTGCAACACCCAGCTCCCTCGGTTCTTCTCCAGATTCCCTTCCCCCGGGGCTGAGAATCACGATGCACTTCGCTGTCCGTGGCCCCCGGGACTCCTGTACGCCTTCCCCTTCTGGACTACTTCCCAGAGTCATTCAGAAACTGATCCAGGAGAAGGCAGAACTGATTTTAGTGGCTCCCTATTGGCCCAGACGGCCGTGGTTTGCGGATCTCCGCAACCTTTCGGTGTCTCCTCCGTGGAGAATCCCTCCAGACAGGATCTCCCTGTCCCAGGGGCCCATTCAACATCCGGAGCCCCAATGGCTCCAACTAACTGTGTGGAGGTTGAGCGGGAAAAGTTGAGGAAGGAGAATTTATCTGACCCGGTCATTAACACGATCCTGGCCGCCAGACGGCCTTCAACCAATCGGATATACAATGCTACCTGGGTCAGCTTCTGCAGGTGGTGCCATTCCTCCATGGTCAACCCACTCTCGCCTTCAGTGGTCCAGATTTTGAATTTTCTCCAGGATGGGCTCAAAAAAGGTCTCTCACCTAATACCTTGAGACGCCAGGTAGCGGCCCTCTCGACCGTTGTCTCTGATGACAATCTGGGTCCCCTCTCTCACCATCCCCGTATCAGGGCCTTCCTCAGGGGAGCTACTAACCTCCGTCCCCCTCTCGTGCACCAGTACCCCACTTGCGACCTTAACAAGGTCCTGGTGGCCCTAACCAAACCTCCTTTCGAGCCTATTAGAGAATCCTCTCTCCAAACTTTGACCTTTAAGGTAGTGTTCCTGGTGGCAATTACTCCGCTTGTCGAATTTCGGAGATTGCTGCCCTTTCGGTGAGAAAGGACCTTTGTATCTTCCACTCCGATCGGGTGGTCCTACGCCCCGACCCGACCTTCTTGCCCAAGGTCAATTCAGCCTTCCACAGGTCTCAGGAGCTTACACTCCCGAACTTTTGTCCCAATCCTTCGCGGGAAAGGGAGAAACGATGGCACACCCTAGATGTGAGGTGGGCCCTCCGCATATAGATTAACCGCACGCAACCCTTTAGAAGGTCCGAGTCCTTATTTCTCTCCTTCCAGCCCAAGTCCTTAGGCCACAAGGTGTCCCCTTCCACCATCGGGCGATGGATCAGAGCCACCATCGCCAAGGCTTATTTGTCTCAGGCCTTGCCAGTTCCCAGCGGGGTTACAGCGCATTCCACCAGAAGTGCGGCCACCTCTGCGGCCTCGGCTACCCAGGCTCCAATCTCAGACATTTGTCGGGCCACCACCTGGGCTTCCCCCTCCCCTTTTATTAGGCACTATAAGATTGACATCTTTGCGTCAGCGGAGGCTTCGTTGGGTAGACGAGTCCTCCAGCGGGTCATCGAGGACCCAGGGGAGCTTCCACCCCAGACAGATTCCCTCCCATAGGACAGCCAAGCTTTGGTATGTCCCACTCTCTGGATGATCTGAGCAGCTTGAGGGAGAATGGGCGTTGGTCTTACCTGACACACCATTTCTAGTCGAGCTGCAAGGATCATCCAGCCCCACCCTTTTTATTTTTTTCCGTCTGGGGGAACCTTGTTTCAGCCAATGATACCTTAAGTCTAGTTAGATGAGAGTTAGACGACTTTCCTCCTCTCTCGACTTCGCATAAACTGGGTAATGCTACAAGGGACCACGTGACTGAGGGTGGAGCGTTCCTGAGTAATTAAGCTCAGCCTACACAGACGCAGACTGGAGCACGTCCCACTCTCTGGATGATCCTCGCAGCTCGACTAGAAATGGCGTGTCAGGTAAGACCAACGCCCATTTTAGCTGTTACAGCTAAAGCTTAATTGCCTTTTGCAAGTAACCGGTGATGATTTTGTCAATGCTGATTGTGTTCAAGTAGTGCTCTGGATATTTTAGGATTGCACCCAAGACACCTTTTACTACTGGTATTATTTTTGCTTTCTTTTGCCACAATCATTCTTCTTCTATTTGCAGGACTTTTTATTTTGTGATTTTTTTCCAGTTCTTTCTCTACTCTACTGTTACTCCCACATCCATTATACCGACATTTTTGTCTTTTTTTTAATTAACAGTTGTTAAGTTTGGGGAATTATATGGCAGTGTCTATCTGCTTGAATTATAAAGTGACAAAGTATTTATTTCTTCATTTTTCTATTACTTTATCTATTTTTTAGTCCCACCTGTTCTTGCCAGCAGGCAAATGATATTTCTTGCAGATACTTCAGTGCACAATTGTTGTTACTTTGTCATTCCTTTCTTTGTAGGCAGTCTGTGCAGCCTTCTTGCAGCAGCTCACTAATTTCAGATTCTTTGCAGAGGAGGCATTTGCAATTGCTGTTTGTCAGTACTGGCTTTGAATGCATTTGTTCTTAAGCCTTGATCTTGTGCCGCCAGAATTAGCGCTTCTGTCTCTTTCTTCAATTTTCCTGCTTTGAGCCATGCCAGGTCTATTATTTTTATTTTTATAATAACTTTTTATAACTACAGGTTCTATGCATAATGCCTCCATCTTCTGTTATCTTCAACCAGTTGTGCTGAGGAAAAAAAAACACACCTGTCCCAAAATCACCTAGCCAGTTTTCATGCCTAAAGGAAAACTACAAATCACAATGTCCCGGTTTCTAATCTGCTATTTTAGCCACTACTACACCAAGTTAGCTTTGATTTTCACAGTACTGTAATAAGATTCCCAGCAGTTAATATTCACATCACCCACACATTTTTCTTCCAGTTATTTACAAATAGGGAAACACTCCAAGAACAGGAGAGAACTACAGTTGCTGAATTCTATAGGTTCCAGCCTGTGCATTGTCTGCACTAAACTTGTTTATTCATCAAATTCACTGATGATGTAAACTGCCTTTGGAAGTCAAAATACATACACTAATGTTTTACTATATTACATTTAAACTAAACTATATATATATATTCAAATGTGTTTTCCTTTCTTAATTTAATGATGCTGAAAATCTTCTAATGTTTGGCTAATGGACTTCCTCTTTTCCTTTTACACTCATACCACAAAATGAGATTAATCAATTTGCTAGAGAAAGTATTTTTTCCATTTTTTTAAAAAAAAAGCAAATTTGGACAGGTACCCACAATTTAATTTGGATTCTTAAGAGCAACTGCAATTGTAAGCTCTTGCTGCTTCATTGAAAGTAATACCCTTTTAATATTGGGTACAAAGTCACAAAAATGATGTTGGAGTGGCTTGTGACTTTATTTTCCTTACTTTGCCACCAGCTTATTTACCACAGACATTTCTGCTTATGATAACTTATTCTCCAACTCATTTAGTTGATTACTTTCTTTCTTTTATACATAGCCCTAGGCCAAACCCCAGAAAAATGCATGACTTCCATTTGGAGTCTCCCATGTCACATTCAAGAAATATGGCCGTGCAAAAATGTTTATTTCTTTATAAAAGTAAGGAGTAGGTGGAAACCAGTTCCCTTTAAAAAGTAATATCAGCTATAACAAAATTATAATAATTATTGGAATTTTATTTCTTTGTAGCAATCATTTTAATTTAGTGTAATAATATGTAACTAGTTTTATTGTATCGATTAGTTCATTTATAAAATCCAAATTTCTACTTATCGTTCATAGTGCAGTAACCATAAAGTACAACTGGAATCACAACTCATCAAATTCACATTATATATAAACATTTTACACTTTCATTGCTATAAACATGTAAAACAAAATCCCTCATTAGAACAAGTCCATTGGTCTGCTTGAAATTGGTTCACAAAAAGCTGACACGTCTGTAAGGAAGGCATTAAGCTTTATCTCTTTGGTAATTTGATTCGTCACCATGCTAGAATTTTATATTTTTAATTGCAAAAAGAAGAAGAAAAGATTTGTCAGGAGTTGTGCAATCAGAATGCTTTGGGATGAGTTTTTTTTTTTATAGCACATGCCATTTGAATGTACAACCAAAGAAAAGAATTGGAGACTTGGTTACAATCTAAAAATTTATACACTCCAAAATCCATGTGCCTGTTACACTGTCAGATTTTGTGTCAAAGACCAGTAACTAAGAAAGGCATTTCCTGGTAGTAACTAGTTAGCCACTGTAAATTTCACTTATTTCATATAAAATTTTCACCACTGAAATACCCTACCCATCAAATAACTTTAAAAAGCTGATCATCAAGTATAATCCCATTATGAAACTATGATCAAAGTTTGGGCATAGTTGGTATGGTTTTTTTTTCTGTTTAGGTTATTGTTATGCCTTTAAAATTTAATTGTTTTGTTCATTACAATTGAATATTGTCACTGTGCTTATTGGAAGTACACTGGTCATTTATTTAAGATAGTTGATGGAGATTTGCAAAATAGAAAATATAATAAACTAATGAGAAACCAAGTAGATGTTTTTTGGTTTAGGGCATGGAATATCTCTGCTTCAGAACAGAAGAAAACTACAAATTACAAGCAGAATTGCCAATTACACAGTCTCTCTGAAGAATGACAAAGATCAGCAGCCTTGCCAGAAGCTCAGCATTTACTGTGATCCTGCTTAGAAGTTTTCTTGAACTTCTGTGAGATTTATGAATACAGAAATACTTCAGAATTTTAACTATATTTTCTACACTGTCAGCCAATCAACTGAATTAGTCAAGAAATTTTTTCTCTTTTCTTTCCTATCCTGTCTAATTTATACTTCCTGCATAAGGAAATACATTAACACAAAACAGAAAATATCAACTTTTTTGAAGGGGGTTTAAAGATTATTGGAGATATATATTGTAGCTATAATAAGGTTTCCTTAATTCAAGTTAAGTGCAAATGTATAAACAAAAGATTAGCAAAGATAATTCCATCAAGATTATTTTATCGTACATTTCTTCAAACTGGATTATTTCCTCAGGTTAAACTGGTATCTTTAAATATGTTTGTGTAGACTGATTTGGTTTACATAATTTACTAGACCCTGAGGATCATTAAATGTTGTGACTTTTCACAGGAATAATGATTTCCTGAGTGCTGAATGATGTTCCTGAGAAGCCAACACTTGTCTTTGAAGTGGCTAATCTAAGAGTAGCTGCTGAAATCTTTTTAGTAGGATTGGGCTCCATGCTCCAATGCTATCCTAATTGATTCCAATTAGCAACACAACCTGTTCCAAAGGCTTTTACCATTGCAACATTAGTATGCTAAAATGGGTACTCTGTATTTTGGGCTGAGGAATTGTGCAGGCATAACAATTCTGGATAATTAATGATTGAACAGTTCTAATAAAATTGCCTGTTAATGTGAATATAACATACAAGCAGCTCCTCATTTTAACTTTAACAATTTAAAATAAACACCTGTCCTTGAAATCTATCATGTGTCCCTTCTATAACTTTCCAAAACAACTGTTTTAAGTCAGGCACATTTCTAGGCTTAAGCATCGAGACTTATGCCAAAGTTTAACAATTTGTGACTTATTGGTACTGTGGTTTCAGTGAATGGGTTATATTTCCATCCCTTTTATTTCTTTAGTTTTGGCTTGCATATTGTCATTTGTAGGAATACAGCAATTATGGTTGGTAAACCATTGTTATGTCTCAGAACTGCATATAATTCAAATGTTATTGCAGAGATAATAAACATTGATTAAATGAAAGATGGTTTAATATGGTGTACAAACTTGGAATGTGTTGGCTATAAAATGTTTTCAACTCCTAAGACAGCTTGATGGATGATATGATAAAGCTGTCATCAGAGTAACCTTGCCATATTGTTTTGCATCACTTAATAAAGAGAATCTACTAGAGATTGGCAAATGACTGAAAAGATCATCACATTTCCTGTTTACCTTTGACATTTCACATTTAGACCCAGACCCTGCTCACATGCCAGATGGCAACTCCAGCACAATTTCAAGCTGCTGTTGCAGCAAATAAGATGATCACTGCCTGCCTCTGGAGAACTAGGAATGCCAGATTACTTCTTTCTTTCAGGAGGTAACTTATTGCCAGTCATTAAGCAGCTTGTCTGGATGTAGCTAATTCAAAAACTGACAATAGAAACAAACTGATGTTCAACCTAATTATTTCTTTAGAAATCACTGGTGAAATGAAGCCTTCTCTATAAAAGGACAAGAGAGTTCCCTTTGTATTATCATTGGTTCAAGATTTAATGCTTCAGTTAATGATAAGTAATTTTGCACTACAGTCATGTGTAAATGTTATGTCCCACCTTCCAAAATAAACAGATAAGGCTGAAAGCAGCAGTCCTCGCAAATAAAGGCAGCAAACAGGAATCTTCACTGATAACAGCTGTAGATAGCCTCCACAAAATAGTCCAAGTTAATAGTTCCAACGAAATAAATCCAAGTCCCAACAAGATATTTCAGGTTTAAATCCTCCAAGCCAAAATCTTCGGTTCTCCTTGCAAACAAACACTTTGTTCCAGACAAAGTGCAAAGTCATCTCTCTCCCTTTATAGAGCAGCAGCTAATTAGTCTAATTACTGATCTGCCCTCCTCCTGTGCTCCCGTTGGTTTCTTCTCGTAAGGAGACGCCTGCTTCTGACATCCACCCAGCAATCATCTAAATTATTATCTTCACCTGAAGTCTCCATAAGTTCCTCATTGTCAGCCATTCCCGGCTGATAACCTGATTGAGAAGCAGAGGAGGTTGAAGGTTCAGGCCGGTCCTGCAAATCAAATGTGTCCTCATTCAAAATATTTATTATCACTGCTGACAGGAACTGTTAGGACTCCTCTTCGAAATTCAAACAGACAGAGCTCTTTGCAGTAACGTCCTCATTCAAAACTGCAGGCAAAACTGTTAGGACTCCCCTTTGAAATTCAAACAGACAGACCTCTTTGCAGTAACGTCCTCATTCAAAACTGCAAGCAAAACTGTTAGGACTCCCCTTTGAAATTCAAACAGACAGAGCTCTTTGCAGTAACGTGCTAATTAACTGGCTTGCCCATCAGATTAACGTTTCCTGGTTCTGATGTCAATCCACCATCTAACAGTCATCAGATTCAAAGTTCCTAACAGGATTGGTCCTTCCAATCACAACATGTAAATATACCCAAAACGCCACTGATATGAATAAATAGGACTTCATAACTTTTATGATTATCAGAGTTGAAAGGGACCTTTTAAGTCATCTAGTCCAACCCCCCCACCCCCCGCCCAAGCAGGAGACCCTACACTATTTCTAACAAATGGCAGTCCAATCTTGTCTTGAAAGCCTCCAGTGATGAAGTTCCCACAACTTCCGAAGGCAAGTTGTTCCATTGGTTGTTCTCACTGTCAAAAAATGTCTCCTTATTTCTAGGTTGAACCTCTCCTTGATCAGTTTCCATCCATTATTCCTTGTCTGGCCTTCAGGTGCCTTGGAAAATAGCTTGACCCCTTCCTCTTGGTGGCAGCCCCTCAAATATTGGAACACTGCTATCATGTCTTCCCTGGTCTTTCTCTTCACTTAGGATTATCAGACAAACTAGATCCAGTTTTGGGTATGGAGATGAGAAAAAGCACATGGGAGTAAATTCTGCTTAAAAATTGCATTGTTTAATAAAATCTTTTAAATTAAAGTAAAAAACAACTCTACAAAAATAGATATTCAATACAGTATTCTACACCCATAAATTGTAATACTACTGTTAACCATCATCTCAGTGCAGCAGTTTAAAGTGAAGATACAATTCTGCTCTGGGATTAGAATGAACTTTTGAAATTTAGTCTCAGAGCCAGCAATTATCTTTTTCTGTGTAAATTTTTTTTATTTTATGACAACAAACATAAACAAACATAAACATAAAAAAACAAATAAAACCTCCTTTCAATTGTAAACTGTGTTGGTTGGTATGTATTTCTTGTGCATAATATCTACAGTCTTTCCCTCTTAGATTTAAATTTACATTCAGATTATATTAATCAACTTTCCATGTCATGTTATATTATTACATAATCATTAGACTTTAATTGCAAGTTCACATTATCCTTTTAGAGCAAATTTCAGTTTTTGCTAGTTCTAATTCATATTGTAATTCATTCCACAATAATCAATTATACTGTAGCATATCATTACTATTGTATTATATTTACTATTGTATTGCATTTATATTGCAATATATTTCATTTTCCTATTTTTCTATCTAGCCATTGATAAAATGAATCCCATATTTTATAATATTCTTTTTCTTCTTGCTCTCTAATTGCCAATGTTAATCTACTCATCTCTGGTCATTCCATTATTTTCTTAATCACCTCCTCCTCTATTGGGATTTTTTCATTTTTCCAATTTTGAGCAAATACAATTCTAACTGCAGTTAAAACATTAATGATCAAATATGTCCATTCTGTGTTGTATCCTTCAGGTAAGATACCCAATAAAAATATATCTGGTTTCAAGTCTATATGCTGCTTTGTCATTTTTTTCCAGCCATTATGAATTTTAGTCCAGTATCTTTTCGCTTCCACACACATCCCCCACATATGGTAATATGATCCAGTATCTGATGACATTTCCAACATTTCACCAATTGTACTTGAACATCCTTGCATCCATGCTGGGGTAGATGCCACCTGTAAACAACTTATACAAATTATATGCTGTCGACATTGTTAATTTATAGTTTCGAGTCCATAGTTTCTGCCATTTTTCTAAATCTATCCCATATCCAAAATTCCCCCCCGCCAAGCTATCATTATTTCTTTAGCTTCTTCTTCAAATTTCATTCCAAGTAAATAGCCATATAATTTTTTAATCATCCTTTCCTCAGTACCTGTTAAGATTTTATCTAATTCAATAAGTTCTTTGTAAAAGTCTTTTGTCTTACTATCTTTATTATATCTAGAATGTATTTACACATATGAATACCAATTCAACTTTATCTCTGTCCATCTAATTCTTGCTTTGTTTCAAGTTCACCCTTCTCATTTAGTATTTCACTATATCTAATTATGTGTTCCATTTTAAAAATGATTGGATATGGGAATGTCTCTATAGTTGATAACCAGATTGGTATTTTCATATAATGTTGTTTCCTTATTTTTTCCCATGTTGACAAAAAAGCATCTCAAATATGCCTCCTGAAATACCCATGTGTTTTACTTTCCTTATACCATAAAAATGCATGCTATCCCAATTGTAAATCATGATCGTCCAGTGTTAACAATCTAGTATTTCTCAAAACAATTCATTCTTTCACCCACATCAGTGATTCTGCCTGGTAGTACAATTCCCGAAGGGGTAATCCAAAACCTCCTCTCATTCTAGCACCTTGTAACAATTTTAATTTAATTGTTGCCTTCTTTCTCTGCCATATATATTTCAACATTATTTTGTTTAAGTCCTCAAAATATTCTTTTCCTAATTTAATTGGAATTGTCTGAAACAAATATAATATCCTTGGTAGTATGTTCATTTTAATTGTAGCTATTCACCCTATTAGAGATAGTTGTAAATTTTCCCATTTTTTCAAATCTGTTCTTTTAATTTATAATAATTATCTTCCTTTAATGTTCCACATCTTGCTGTTAATTGTATTCCCAAATATTTTACTTTATTTGTGATCTGGATATTCAGTCTGTCTGTCAATTCTTTCCTATGTTTTTCAGTCATATTCTTAACTAAAATCTTAGTTTTATCTTTATTTCTTTTTAGTCATGCCACCTGTCCATATTCTTCGATCTTTTCTATCAATTTAGTCACTGTTTTCAATGGTTCCTCCAATATGGAAACCAGATCATCTGCAAATGCTTGTAATTTATATTCTTCCTTTTTTATTTTCATTCCCTTTATTTCTCTATTATCCCTGATATTTCTATTTAATACCTCCAAAGTCAGTACAAACAGCAGTGGCGACAGAGGACATCCTTGTCTAGTTCCTGTTTTAATGTTAATATTATCTATCAAATCTCCACTTATCATTACTCTTGCAGATTGTTTATAATATATTGCTTCAATTGCCTTAATGAATATTTCTCCAAAGTCCATCACTTCCATTTGCAATAACATAAATTGCCAGTTTACATTGTCGAAGACCTTTTGCAAATCTAAAAATACCAAGGCCGTTTGCTTCTCTGGGTGTGTTTCATAATATTCCAATGTATTCAAGATTATTCTCATGTTGTCTTTAATTTGCCTCTTAGGCAGAAATCCATTTTGACCAGAGTGTATAAAGTGATTCAAGTATCCTTTGAGTCTTTCTGCCATTATTGAGGCAAATATTTTATAGCCTGCATTTAGCAGGAATATAGGTCTATAGTTTTTTATTTGTTATGTCAGTTCCATCATTGATATTTCCCCTTCTAACATTATCTTAATGTCCCTTGGGTATTTGGGATAGCTCTGCTTTTTGCAAATATTATTTAATTTTTTCTTCTTTGATATTCTCTTGATCATATAAGTTTGTCATAGTACATCTGTACTATCTCTTTTTTTCTTCATTTCCATTATAAACCATTCCATGATCATCTATTAATTGTATTATCTTTTTTGTTTCTCCCTCCTTTTTCAGTTTATATGCCAGCCATCTGCCTGTTTGCATTTTCGAAGAAGTTCTATTTAACTCTCCTGATTTTTTGAGCTAGCTCCTCTTTTTCCATCAACCTCATTTTGTGTTTAACTATTTCCATTTTATTTTTAATATTCTTCTTTTGTAGATATTTTTGTAGTTCTTTCTCAAGTTTTTTGTAGTCTTCCTCTAACATTTGTTGCGTTTGTCTTTTTTAAAAATGTTTCTTCTTCTTGTATAATTTATAATCAGATATAATTCCTCTTCTCGTATTCTCTCCTCTTCTTTTCCTCTAAAATATTCACCATAAAATAATTCCGCTTTCTCTATTGAATCCATTCTATGTTTTTGCTCTTGTCAAGTATATATTAAACCTTCTGGAATCAACCATCTATAATTCATTTCCTTCTTAATTAGAATTTTTGTCAAGAATTGATATTCTCTTCTCAAGTCTCTCACTTTTCTTGGTACTTGTTTTAGGACTGTAATCTCCTTTACTTTATATTTCAATGCATCCCTTGCACTCTGTAATATTTGTGTTTTGATTGCTTTCTTAGTAAATCTTTCATGGACTTCTCTAGGTAATTTGTTTCTCATTGCATATCTTGTATGCATTTGAAACACTTCATCTAGTCTATCCATCATTTTCTTTTTGGATATCTTCAAGACTACTTCAGCACTTCTATAATTATTTCTGCAAGTTTGTCTCCCTTGTATTTCTTGATATTTTGAAATCTGAGATAGAAATCTGCCCTACCATCTCTCAGGCCAACATTCTACTTCCTTTGTCCTGTTCAATAACTGTCAGCCTGCTATCAGTTTCTCCAATTTTTAAAATCTGTTTGATCTCCTTTTTCTTCTATCTTTTGAAATCTTTCTTCATTCTTCATCGTCATTTGTTGTATATTCTCTAGTTTCTCTTTCTCTGTTCTCTCCTCTATTCTTTCCATTTGTTTCCCTTGTTCTTGTATTGCTTGCATTGCCATTTGCAATGTGACCTCCATTTCCTCCCCCTCTCTTCTCTTTCTCTTTCTCCTACTGTAACATAGTGTGAATTGATCGCTGACCGCTGAGCAGAGAGGAGGAAGGAAGAATTGATAAGCCTGTAGCAGTTGTCTTCCTCATCTCCAATTAGTTGCAGTCCTAGTCAATAAGTATCTGTTTATAACACAAAAAACAATCTTCAGGTTCTTCTTTACTTCAATCCAATTATAAAGGGAAAAAGAATTAAAAATAAAAATAAAGATAAAAGAAAAAGTTATGTAGAAAAACCAGTTTCATCCAAAAAGCCAGAGAGACTGAAATATAAAAAAACATAAAAAGCAAGAAAAAAGGTGAAAAAATATTTAGAAATATAAAGTAATCCACAAATGGTATTAAAAAGGGAACAGGAAAACCAAAAAAGAAGAGAAAAAAATGTTATATTCCAACAATAAGACCAAAGCCAAATTGAAGGGTTTTTAAAAAAAAAATAATCCAGAAAGTTCAGGCCAAGAATGACTACCAGACATCAAAGAAAAAAAAAAGAAAGAAAAAAGAAAAGGTTCAGTTTAAGTTTAAAAATGTGTCACAAAGTAAATCACTGCTACCATACATAATGTGCCAAGGCACATTATCAAAGTTTCAACAAATTTCAACAAAATATAGTCCAGGGTCACAGTAGACTCTTTTCTTTCAACTTCAATCTCCAGCCATTTGAATTGTTTTACAAGAGGAAAACCTGCATAAATATTTCTTCAGTGCTCAGCTCTCTATCTTCTCTTAATGTAAACAGTCTATAACTAGGAAGATTTTCTCACAATTTATTCCTTCAATTTCTTCAAAAAGATTTTTTAAAGCCTGTTGCTTTACTTTGCTTGACTTTCACTCCTTCATTATGATGCAACCAAGAAAGGGAAAAAAACCTGAAAAGTTTCTAATGTATAGAATTCCCTTTTAAGAGAAAAAAGAAAACTAGCAAAATATCCAAGTTCTCCCTTTAAAATATGTGTTAAAATTTGTCTTCCATTAATTATAGTTATAAAGTCCAGTCCAGTTAAAAAAAATCCTTAGTAAAAATGCAATAAAAAAGTTCTAATTGGTTTTGACAAAAGGCTCCGTTTCGCTGCTTATTTCCTTTTCTCTCTTCTATATTCTTAGAATCTTCCCTCCCTTAAGGTTCTCTCTTATTTCTTGCCAGAATAAAAATAAAAATCTCACCCAGAGCCGACACACTTTCTTCTTCCATTCCGGAGCTGTCCCAACCTTCCAGCAGCTTCAATGGCCGCTATCCTCCACAGGTGGATTGGAGAGCTTTTCCTGAATCAACCAGGGACTTTGCGGTGTCCTTGGGATTGACAGGATGAGCTCTCCTTGACTACCATCTCTATGGGATGGGTTAGATCCAAATGGATCATCAAGCTGCGGGAATATAGACACCAGTCCCGGAGCCCCGGAAAAGCTCATTGTATCATTGTGACGTCAGCCCCAACCCCTCAGAACCAGCAATTATCAATAAGCTAGATCAATGTGATACTTTGTCCTATTATTTTTGATAATTTCTTTACACTGAATCTGTTTTCTTTATCAAGTGACTTTCCTATGTGCTTTTCAACTTTGAATTATCAAACTTGAGGGGTAACATGCCTTAGGGATTGTAAAGATACTTTGGTTAATTTAATATAATTTAGTTGTGCTTGATAAGTAACTACATAAATATAACTTTTAAACATTTTGTTTGTCTCTCTCTCTCTCTCTCTTTCTCTCTCTCTCTCTTTCTCACACACACACACACAGAGAGAGAGAGAGAGAGAAAGAGAGAGAGAGAAAGAGACCACTATTCTTTTCAATGTGCTTGGAAACCTTACAGAAGTCTTTGAACAGCACATTTTCATCCTGCAACACATGTTTGTGGACAAGGTAAAGGTAAAGGTTCCCCTTGCACATATGTGCTAGTCGTTTCCAGCTCTAGGGGGTGGTGCTCCTCTTCATTACAAAGTTAAAGAGCCAGCGCTGTCCAAAGATCTCTCCATGGTCATGTGGCCAGCATAACTAAAGGTGCACAGAACACTGTTACCTTCCCACCAAAATGGTCCCTATTTTTCTACTTGCATTTTTACATGCTTTTGAACTGCTAGGTTGGCGACGCTGGGACAAGTATTGGTAGCTCATTCCATTACATGGTGCTAGAGATTTGAACTGCTGAAGTTTCTGATTGACAAGCTCAGCATCTTAGCCATGGAGCCACCATGTCCCTTGTGGACAAGAGATTATGGCAAAAGCACTTAAATCTATATACCACTTCACAGTGCTTTACAGCCCTTTCTAAGCAGTTTACAGAGTCAGCATATTGACACCAACAATCTGGGTCCTCATTTTACCACCCTCAGAAGGATGAGTCAATCTTGAGCTGGTGAGAATTGAACTGCTGAACTGCCAGCAGTCAGCAGAAGTAAGCTACAGTACTACATTCTAACCTCTGTACCATCATGCCTCAGTACTGCTTGTTTAGAAGTTTTCTTTCAATGCATGTAATATAATTCCCAGAAATTCAGAACTAAATAGTAGTTGCTTCTCTGAGGAATTAGAAGGCCTGCAGATAATATTTTAAGAGCTGCCAAGGAATACTAAAAATGAATCTGATCAGGTACTAAAAGTATAATCTTCTCTGAGTCAAACTGTCACTTCAGTAAGTACATCGAAACAGTCATGTAATTTCCTTGGCAACACTATATGGTGGTTTGCATTTGCCACCTTAAAAAAAAAGAAGCGACACCTCAGTCTAGACTTCAGGGATTCCCTGGACCAGACAAACCATGCTTACATTCTGAACTCAAACAGACAGCATGGAAGACTTTTAAAGGGGACATAGAAAGAGAATTAATTGCTACCAAAAATAGAAGTGAGATACACCAACATTGTACACATACTGTAGTTAGCTAAAATGTATTAACATATATATCAACATTTTGTGAGTATTAATCTAGATTGCCAGCAGATATAGATGAGCTGGTGTAGCACAGTTACAGTAAAAGTGCAGAAGAACTGTCATTATTGCTACCAAATCTGAACATAAGAACCTGGACACATATTAGATGCAGGAATGAAATAATATAAAACCCCTTCTTTTTTCTGTCTTCTATAAACAATGTTGATTTTCAGTCCAGATATGGTAGTTCTAATATGCATCTTAACTATTTCTGTTCAGAGAGTCAAAATTTTACTATTTTCTTTCCATATAGCATGAGTGTCAAATTCATGTCATCACGGCGGTGTCATATGACATATCCCTCTTCGCTAAACTGGGTGTGGGCATGGCCAGCATGTGATACATCCAGCCCGTGGGCCAGGAATTTGATAGTCCTGTCGTATAGTATTTGTTATTTTCCCAGGTCTTCCATTTAATCCACTTGGCCTTGTTTTTCTTCAGTCTTTTTCCAGATTCTTTTCTGCAAAAGAAAAATAATCTGCAAACAGTTAAAAAATACAATGTACTGCATTCAGTCTGCATAATTAAGAGCTTTATATTTAGTTCCTACATCACCAAGAGATACAAAAGATCAAATTCAAACTGATAATGCAAACTGCCCCTGTGTGAAAACACAGAAGATCAGAAGCTGTGATCCTAGAAAAATAAATAACATTCCCATTGAATAAATATTAGGAATTGTTAATCAATAGGTAGGAATGGTATTTGTCAAAAAGTGGAACAGCATGTGAAAAAAAAACCTGCTAATGAGAATATGCAAGGTGATGAGAGCTAATGAGATTCACCAGCATTATGTAATAAGACAGTTGAAAGCTTATGTGCACTGATTTCTAGACCAGTGATTTCCAACTGCTAGATTAAGCACATGCAATTTGAAGCAGGCTGTCTAAGGTTTTTCTTTAAAAGAACACCGTAGACTTACTCATATCATGTTCTGGATATATAAAATGTGCGCAGGGAGGAATCGGGGTTCTCTCTGCATGCAGAGGGTTGAGCTTTATTTGACTCAGAACAGCATCCAGAATTTGCCATTGGTGCAAAATGACTACGAACTAATGGATTACTAGGCACAAGATAAAGCAAAGGCTCTGCTTTATAGATTGTGATACTGCAATCTTCTAAAACCATGTTTTCAAGTTTGGCAACTTGAAGATGTGTGAACTGTAATGCCAGCAGGAATTCCACATATTTTGAAGTTATCATGAGTGGTGCAGTGGTTAGAATGCAATATGCAGGCTAACTTCTCACAGCTAGGAGTTTAATCCTAACCTGCCTTCCATTCTTCTGAAGTCAGTAAAATGAAGACCCAGATTGTTGAGGGCCAATATGCTGACTCTGTGAACTGCTTATAGAGTGTTGTAAAGCACTATGAAGCTGTATACAAGTCTAAGTGCTATTTCTATTGCTATTACCAAGTTTGAAAAAAAACCCCACAGATTTGTCCAAAAGAATAAACAACTATTTTGATCCCACCCTTTGCTTGATAAAATAAAAAAATAAAAACGGTGATTGGCAGATAGTTTTGGCAAATTGCTAGTGCCACAGGTTTAGCTATCTTTCATGGCTTCTTAAATTTAGACTTTGTTCTGCCAGTTAAGTTGGATCCTCACAAGCAGGATATGGTTTTCCCAGCCAAAATTGTCAAATATACTCATTGTTTTTGCTTGTTGCTTTGCCTATACAAGGTCTCTATGAACCTGCTCAGATAAAACAGGAGTGAATTTTCACAGGCAAAGCAGGACCACTTTCAAAACTTTTCCTGGTATTTGCTTCCTGCATGACCTGCTGTCAGTTTTATTTATTAATTTACTATCTAAGATCAAATCAACAATTTTTATAATACATAGAAGGATTAAGGAATACATTGCATGTATGAATTACATAAAAGCCAGATACTATCAAAGTTGTGAAGAATATACCAGCCAATATCTATGGAGTAAAGCTATGGATAAAAATGCCTTTAATACATTGGTCACTTAAAAGAAAAGCTATGATCTCCTCATTATGAGGGAAAATAGACTTTGTAATTATTGGGCTTATAAGTTTAATTGCTGGTATATATAGATTTTAAAATAAAACATGGGTTACAGATTCAATAGCTAAAATTCAACAAATGTTGAATATACGATGCTAAAATATCTTCTAGTTTTTGCCCTGATTGGTAAATGTCACATTCTGGGCCAGGAAAAAAAAACTCTCTCATGTGGACTAATTCTATTGTGAGTAGAGGAGGATCATACTCAGGGGTAGGATTCAAATTTTTTAACAACCGGTTCTGTGGGTGTGGCTTAGTTGGTGGGCATGGCTTTGTGGTCATGTGACTAGCTGGGTGTGGCCAACTCAACATCACTCACATCGAGGCACATATCTCCTTGCCTGGCCTCTCATGACTGTAGGGATTCTGCAACAGTTGTAACTGTGAAAAATGGTCATAAGTCACTTTTTTCAGTGCCATTGTAACTTTGAATGGTCACTCCACACAAGCAAAGTACCAGCAAAGGAGTGGGGAAAATCTCCTGAAACAGGAAGTCTAGTCCTGCCAAGAATGTAATAAGGGTTAACGGAGAGGCAGTTTCTGTAAACAGCACCAGAATGTTTCCTTCCTGCCTTCCTTACAGGATTAGACCAGTAATTTCTTCTAACAACTGGTTCTCCAATGGTTTAGAATGTTAACAACTGGTTCTAGCAAATAGGTGCGAACTGCTAAAATCCCACCCCTGATCATACCCAAAGGTTTGATCTTGAAAAGATGAAAGGGAACATATTTTATAATTGTTAGAGATGCTATTATAGCCCCTATTGTTAATTTCCTGGCTTGATTACCCCAACAAGATAGAAGATTGGAAATAATTGCCTCATATTTAAAAGATTTCACAGAGCAGGTTTGGATGATGTTCTTGCTTTTCCTGTACAAACTAATTTTATTTTTTTAAAGAATTGTGCTCTCACTCTGAGTTGCTTTTATTTCCCAATTAGAAGAAAACCACTTTTAAGATTTCTCTGCTGTAAGAGAAGGATGTCTCTCTGCAGCATGAAAGAAGCTTTTATTCTGCATTGTTCCAATGTTATGAATGCATTTCCCCTGATACTGCATTTGGTCTTCAGTGACAGCCTTTAGGATATCTGTAAAAATGCACTTGTTTTCCTGGGATTTTAAAGATAAAATGATTAGTATTAATTTTAGCTTGCCTTTTAATATTTTATATTCTGCTTTTTTCAGGTTTTGTTAGCTGCCTTGTTTATTCATTAAAAATAATTGTGGGTCACCAGCCAATGAATCAAACACATTATATTAAAAATATAATTTGATAACTCTTTTTGGAAAGCTCTGGAGACCACATCCATCCTTGGACCAATAGCTTATTTATATTGTCTATAAATCTGGTATGCAGGTACCATCAAAGCTTTGTCCAAGGTATACAATCTTTCCAATCTTTTTATCCTTTCCACATATTAGCTGATTAATGACAGAAAGCATAATGGATCCTAAGAAAAGCAAAGAAAAAAATTCATATTTTATTTTTAATGTGGAACAAAACAAACAGATGCATATTTTTCCTGGAATTATACATAGCACCTCTCTCTTAAGAGCAAAGCTTTGGGCTGTTTGGTTGCAACTCTACAGCTATAATATTTTATATTCTAGGAGCTGCAGTATAAGATATCTCAAGAAAATTGGGGAAAGCTATCTTAGAAAGAGCAGAAAGATTAAAAGAACGACATCTCCTTTTGTTCTCTTTTTGAAAAAGCCTTTGCTGCAAGTCTTACTTTAGAATTTGAGTGGAAATAAAGATTCTAGGAATCCATTCTAGCTATAAAAAGATTTGTAATGAAAACATTGCCAATTGTAGTCTTTATCTATGGAGTTCAAAGCATGAAAATAAAATTTAAACAAGGAAAGGTACAGCAAACAGATTGTGGGGAAAGGGCTGGGTGCTTTTATGTTCTTTTATTGCAGTGTTAATGGCCTTGCAAGTGACGATAAAGGTAATCAAATCTCATGCTTCAGAGCATATATTCAAGAGTCATTTTCTTCCCCCAATGCAAAATTTGGCATTCCACAATAAACTGGAATGTATATTTGGTAATTGCTTCCATCAAAATTATGTGTTAGAGGCCATAAATAGAGACTGATGAATACCTCTGTCTCTTTTAATAACCTTGAAATCAGGACTTTCATTTTTACAAAAAGTGGATTAACCCTGAGTAAGATATTTGCTGAAAACACCCCAATCATTGAAAACCATAGCACAGACATGTCATCCACTATCAAAATTGCAGCATCTCAGCTTTGTCTGGTGAAGGACTGTAAAAGTATAAATGTCTGGACTTTACCAGCCTAAGCCAATCCTTCATATCTGCTACTAATTTAAGGTGGTAGTTTGTCTTATATATGATATCCACTTCTGTCAGACATGAATTTAAATGAGAAGGTTCAGTATACAAAGGTTATTCAGGTATCAAGTAAATAATTTTAATAAAGGTATAGGTGACATAAAAGAGTAGCCTAAAGTTTTAGAAAATTAATGTGCAGGAGATCCTGACCACAGCTAGGTTTTTATGATGTTATCCCTACTTTGTGATAGGTTATTGTTACTCTTTTTTTGTAAAAGTTAATAGGATAATTCATTCCTATAGGAGTGAAGAAAGGGGCTGTAATTGGAGAGAGTTTACATTCAGCAGGGCTTGTCAAACTCGTGGCCCATGGGCTGGATGTGTCACATTCTGGCCCTGCCCCACCCAGTTTAGCGAAGGGGGGAAAGTCCAGATATGTCATGTGACAATGCCGTTGGCATACAGTTGAATGATTGTTCACTGTGCTGTGGTAAGTTATGATGTGTTAGTCATGATTAATACAATAAATGACAACTGGAAGAACTTGCACATTGTGCTAAAACAGAAAATGCTGTCTTGTAAACTACAATACCCATCTTTGTTAGCTCATAAGCTAAAAACAAATAAATTCCATTATTATTTAGTGGACTGTGGGAATTCATCTACTGAATTTTAGGAAAGAAAGTAAATGAACCTGGCATTATGTTAGGGAGATAGTGCATGTGGAAAAGCTTGGCTCACTTCAATAGTTATCTTCCTTAAAGAGTCTTTGTCAACTTTGAAATGGATTGGATCTGTCACAGCCTTTTTCTCCATTTCCCAGCTTGACAGTTTTGGGGGAGGAAGGAGCTTTGGAATATAATACCAGACATCAACAACTTACTATCTTGTGGGAACCAAGGTCATCCTACCAGATACTCACCAGAGACTGGAAACGGGTACCAAGGAGACGCCAGAACACCTAATTGGACAATGTGATCTGTGACAAGGAGGGAGGGAGCTGTCTAATCTTTAATTATACTGAAAGCACAGGAAAACCAGAGCTGGTTTGTTTTTCAACTGTGCTGAAATGATGTATTCAATAAAGCAGTTCTTTGAGAAAGCCAAAAGTCTCAGAGTTTCTGAACTGGTTGGGTTCATTACTCGGAACCTTGTCAGTCCTAAAGTTTGGCCTAGTTCAAGTTGTGGTGTACCTGTTATTTGGCTCTATGCATTGTGCAAATACAAAGTTTATTTTGATTTGATGTCACCAGATAACTCTGGGCAGTTCACAATATACCAAAACAATACAAAAACAATGTAGCAGAGACAAACAATAGAATTAGACCTGGGCAAATAAAACAATGTTAATACCAGCAAACTTCATCCAACAAAATGGGCATCCAGGTTTTTTTTTGGCTCTTTGAAGCATGAACAAGATAGGAGTTATACAGATCTTAGGAGGAACCTCATTCCAGAAGTTTAAACCATTCTTCATGGATTAGAGAATTGCATAAATACATTCAGCCATAGATTATTCTAGAACCATAGCATAACCTATACCATACCCCATAATTTTTGCATGTTGTGTGAGCCAAGCTAGTTTCTCACAAAACTAATGGGACTCATCATCTTTATGCAGATTTCATACAGAAAATTAGGAGCTTGGCCTTTCTTGACCAGGCCATCCTCTAGTGATAATTGTATAGTTGAGTGGTAATTAGTATTTCTGTTAATTTTAGTATCGGAGTCATATGATCAGAATTTTTTCATATATCACGGTACTTGAGACTGGGAGGGGATCGAACTCTTAGCATTAGGAGCCAAGCATAACCAAGTGGCTTTTAGATCTGAGGTTTGTTTATTGTTTCAGATGTTGACCAGCTCAGTTATAAATAACGTTCCCTATTCTCATTTGTGATGACCCTTTGTGCAAAGCTAAGATAAGCTTGTCTGTTTTGATTGGAACAAAATATCGTATGTGAAATAAGAGGAAAATTGGAGTAGTGATTAAGGTGTCAGACTGGGAGATTGTGAATTCTACTCTTCCTTTAGGAACAGAAGCTGTTTCTGTTATTCTGTTACTGTCTCAAAGTTGTTTTTGTAAAGAAATTAAAAAAGGATTAGTACATATACCACATTGAGTTGAAAAAAAAATAAGTTAGCAGCATATAAAACTAATGAATTAATAATATTCCAAGAATTATGGATAATATAAAGACAATTTATGGTCGATCCATCAAGATGATAAGGGGTTCAACCTGGTAAATTCTAGTTCTGCCTTAGGCATGAAAACCAGCTGGGTGACTTTGGGCCGGTCACTATCTTTCAGCCCCACTCCCCTCAAAGGTGGTTGTTGTGGGGAAAATAGGAGGAGATAGGAGTATCAGATATATTTGCTGCTTTGAGTTATTTATAAAATTAATAAAGACAGATAAAAATAGGTAACATTTTTTTAAAATGTCATTTAGATGTTAATGACCACTTCATATGTTTCATGTGCAACGTTCTCAAATATAAACTATGATTTGTACATTTGTGGGGTTTGATACAAAAGAGATAATACCATTTTTTTTTAAAAAAGCTGGCATTCTATTGAACATATTGCTTCTGTTTTCTGCTTGGAGGTAGGGTACATAAATTTTCTACAGCATATCAAATTACTGTTTGAGGGAGCATAATGCATAAACTCACTTCCTGAACATTTATGCTGGTAAATCATGTGCATTAATATATCATGGTTTGCATCTACCAGTTTTAAGTTCCTATTTTCCAAGGCAGCTTTGATTCAATATAACGTACTACCTTGTATATTATATAGAAAGATGTCTTTGATTCATTGCATGAACATGCTGATGCACAGACAAAAGTGAATTAATTCCAGACAAAAATATCTTGATGCTCTATTAAATAGTCAATTATTATACAATTAATGACATCTTTGAGTAGCAGGACATAGTAGAGATGTGCAACAACTGCAAAATTTGTTCCTGAACAGAAATACTACCAGATAATATATAAAAGGCAGACAATGAAAACAAGGTAAAATAACTCTTCTATTTTCATCATTACATTGTGGGTTATAATGTGTTTTCTTCAAAAAAAAAAAAGAGGACATTTTATTGCATGCTGAAAAAAAAATCAGGAAAAATAAGGTGCTTTGTCTGGGATGCAAATTTTATATTAATAAGAGTCCTCTGGCAAAGAACTTAAATTGTTCATTACAATTTAAAATTTAATATATTTTAAGAGGTAATATATCCTTGATAATATAAAATTATTTTTGCTGTACTTGTTAAACTGTAATGGAATGGAGAAAATCAGCAACAATAAATGATTCCAAAACAGCTACAATAATCAGAAAATGCTATTTATTACATGGAATATTTATTTATTTAAAAGACACATTCAGCTGTCCACCTTATTCACCTTAAGCACTCATAACAACATAAATATTATAAAAAGAACAAAGTTCCAAAAGCAACCTTCCCCATTCATATTCAAATATATTGGGTTCCAACCTCATCTTAGCCTCATACTTAGGAGACCCAGCTCTTCAAACCCTTCTGGGATCATGGGAAATTGCTATGTTCCATAGGGCAGAGGCTGCCAAAGACAAAATACACTTCCTAGACCTTGTGATGTAGTATTTAAGGGAATGGACCTGGAACATATCCACCCTATCAAACTTGGCGGAATGGGCAGATATCTTCCAAGAGAGATCCCAAAGGTGCTTTCTCAAAAGGTAGCTGGAATTTCCTTGTTTTTGCTTAGAAGATGTTTCACTTCTCATCCAAGAAGCTTCTTCTGTTCTGAATTGAAGAAGCTTCTTGGATGAGAAATGAAAAGTCTTCTAGTCAATAAGAAAAGAAAAGAAAAAAAGAAAATCCAGTTGTCTTTTGAAAAAGTACCTTTGCTACAATCATGACCTGGATTGACTGAGAATCTCCATAGACACTTCCAAAAGAGGTGGTCTAACAGTTAAACTTGTCCCATATCATTCAGGGCTTTGAAGGTGAGGGCCAGTACTGGGAAAGAAACTATAAACCAGTAGAGCTCACATAGTAGCATTGTAATATGGACAAAACATGTAATGGCCAGACTTGTGCATCCCACTGCCTTCTGGAGCAATCATAACTTCCAGATGGTCTTCAGGAGCAACCACATGTAGAGAATGGATGCACAAATATTTATTTCTTTAGTCTGAAGTGTTACAGCCCAGGAATATATTACACCATCTCCTGTTTGTAAGACCTAGGCTTTAGTCAGAGGATTTATTCTGGATGCAATTTTATTTGAGCTTCTATACCAAAGAAATGTGTGTGTTTGTGTGTGGGGAGGAGGTGGAATTCAGTAATAGTAAGTGATGCAATAAATCTTGTTCAGATTGCCAGGTTAATAGAAAGTCTCCAACCTGTAACAAGAAGGGTTCAGACACTGATTTGCCATCTAGGCTTTCATGTCTGGCTAATGCAGGAAGTTCTATTATAGTGAATGTCAACATCTGAGATAGTGAGAATTTCTCATAACATAATAACAATGCAAGGTCTGGATATGGATGACAAATGAAAATTAGTTTGTGACCTCTTATAACTTTTACAGTGCTATCTGTAAACTTTTCAGAATTCATATACCTGCCAGGACAAATTTCCTAAAACATAATGGAAATGGTTAGAAGCCCCTACCCCAAAGAAGGATGATTTTTAGTTATGCTTCTGTAGTTTATTCTACACTTGATTTTTTTTTTAACAGGGATGATGCAGACCTATTTTATCTTTTCTGAGTGATTCCCCTTTTCAAGAAGAATTTGAATCTATTGAGCAAAAGCCCTGTAAAGGAATATTATTATGTGCAGAGGTGGTATTCAGCAGGTTTTTACCTGTTCTGGAGAACTGGTAGTGGAAATTTTGAGTAGTTCAGAGAACTGGCAAATACCACCTCTGACTGATCCTGCCCCCATCTATACTCTGCCTCCTGAGTCTTAGCTGATTGACTGGGTCTTCTTTTGTTGCCTTGCACAGGAGAACAGAGCTGGAAAGCAGGTTAGTGGACTCAGGAGGGAACGGGATTTAACAGTAACCTTCCCCTGCCATGCCACCAAGCCACGCCATGCCCATCAAGCCATGCCCACAGAACCGGTAGTAAAAATTTTTTAATCCCACCACTGATTAGGTGGTCGAGGAAAATTATAATGTCTGCTGGAACAATCTATTCTGAGTCTGTTATTCATTGGAAGCTGTAATCCTCGAGCTAAATATTAGCAGATATCAGCCAGGGCATAGATTGAGAAAAGAATTTGAATTTCCCTTTAGGCCTTAAACTATTTCTCAGGAAGGATGGATATTGGAAGTTGTTGGAAGATAGTTACTGTGATGCCGTCAGATGCACTGGAGAATGATCCCATGCTAACATGGCAATAAAACAGGCATCTTTCCTATAAGTGAAACTGGAAGGGGGTGCATTTGTAGGAAAACATCTTCGCTTATGCTAGATCTTAGAAAATGTATCCTGTAGCTTGAGACCAGTGCAACTTCAGTTTCTTGTGCATACTTTGAGTATTACTGATTATAGCTGAAGAATCAGGAAACTCAAGATTTAATGGTGAAAAATAGCTAGAAATTAGCTAGCAGTGAATAAGCTGATTTCTATGGTGAATGCAGTATTTGTTTTCAAATATGGTTGTCTAATGCAATGTTTTCCACCAGATAGTAGATCTGATCAAAATAAATATTGGTCTGTTTCCAAGATAATTTTAACAGTTTTTTTTAACAAGTTTTATTTCAGTTTTCCATATTTTAAAAACATCCATTTTTAGTGAACAGCATGATTAGAGCTTTCCACATTTACATACAAATATGACCATAGTTACGTATTCAACTTTTACGTTAAACTTCTTATCTTATCAATGCTTCTATACATTTTCTATTTTATTGTATTATTCCAAATGCTTTCCTCTTATTTAAATCACTAGTAATTCTCATATCTACACAATTATTATAATTTAATACTTTTGTCTGTCATATTTGCATACTTTAACGCATATTCTTATTGCATCCTTCCATAGATTCTAATTTAATACAATCATCTTAAGAAATAGTTTCTCCCCTAAATTACTAATTTAAGTATGCCACCTCTATGATTTACATATTCATTAATTATCTCCCCTTTAAATTCCATTAAACATGTAACTTTTATTACCTAGAAAATTAATAATAATCCCTTTAAAGCTACATAGCGTATCTTTTTAATCAGATTGTGCATAGTTTTTTCCCCTTCCTAATTTCGTAAAACTTATTTACAATTTCAAAAAAGAAAACATATTAATCTGTTCACTTAATCCTGTGCCCTGATATTAATTCCATTTCAGCCCCCCTCATATTTCATTTCAGTTATTTCAGTATATTTAGTAAGCATATTCCATTAATTATTATCCTTGTACATATGAGAAGAGAGCATACATTCTAGTACCAAAAAATATCAGTTCCATTTTTCATCCTAGTAATCTATAAATCCCTATTTTCTTGAATATTCATAAGTAGGATTATGCTATCCCCATCATCTTGTAGAATCTCCTTAATTCTTAATCAGCCATTTTCTCTGTGTCTTCCAAATACACAATTTCTTTTCATTTTTTACAATTCCCATATTTCTTTGTTTCCTGATACTGTTTCTTATCTCTTCTTTTCCCTTTCATTTTCCTCTTTGTTCTTTCATTCCAGTTTTTATTCCCCTGCCTATTTATACCTTCTCTCCACCCTTTAATTTTATGCTGTTTCTTTTTGCCTTTTTTAATTTTACAAATACTCCCCTTTTTATTTATCTTCTTATATCTCATATTTTTATTTCCCACTCTTTTCCCTCTTCTTTTCACAATTCTTTGTTTCAGACAATAGTTAAAAATGGCCTCTTCTGTACTCAGCTCTACCTTCTCCTCTGGAATTTGTCTTTGTTGTTCATATTCTGAAATCACGTTTTCCAAGAATTTTAAAAAGAAGCCCAATGACTCACCTCTTTCTTGTAATGTTTCTTTCATGTTTCTAAGTTCCATTTTTAATTCCAGAAGAATTAAGAATACCACCATTTTACACCTTTCTGTCTATTAATTTAATAAAAATAATGCCTATGAGATTTCCAACAGTCAACTTTTGTTTTATTCCTCTCAGACTTTTAATTCACAAGTAATCCAATACCAAGTCCATGCCAAAATTAGCAATTAATCCCAAGGCAGAATCTTCATGCTTCTTTCTTTATTTTAATGTTTCAATTTTTCAAAGTTCTTGTTTTATTATAACAATATTCTTAAAATTTTTAAGAATCAGTATCTTAAAAAAAAAGAACAAGTTAGATTTGATCACTAGATGGAACTCTTTGTTATAGCAAATCTTTACCCTCTTTTTTTAAAAATTGTTCATCTATTCAAGGCTTTTCAAACCACAATCTTCCAAGATAAAAGTCAAATCTCCAATTAGTATTTAAATTTCCCCTTTGACACTCTCAAGTCCAGCCTTAATAGTACCTATATAGTGTTAAAGTATATTTATCCAAATTAATTAAATGTCTTCTTCCAGCTTCTACCTTTCTCGGTTCAAAGCCCCACTGCTGTCAAAAACAATTTTCACCCTTTTTTTCCCCTTTGTGTTTGCTGCTTTGATCCCTTTCTTAAAAATTCTTAAAGATTAATCTTGGAGTACCTTTCATTTAATTATAGTGTCTAATTTCATCCCATTTCCAATGCTGTCTGCTTCTTCCTCTCTCCTGCACAATCTTACTCTAGCTGACTCTTCCCCTTCAGGGTGGCCATTTTAGACCACCACTTTAGACATCTTTGGGGCGGGAGTGTTTGCCAAGCCAAGGGGGGATATGCAGCTCCCCTGTACCTGGATGGCGGTCTCCCCTTCCTCCGCCACCCCATGAGGCGGCTTCTGCCCCAAATCAAGGTGATCAGAGTTTTCCTACAAAGAAGCATGGACTGAAGCAGTGGAAGATAACGGTCTTCGGTCCGTCTTCAGGGAAGTTCAACCGGAAGCTCTCTTAACAGTTTTTTCATACCATATTCATAGCTTATTGATTTAATGAAGAATAGAATAGAATAGAATAGAATAGAATAGAATAGAATAGAATAGAATAGAATTCTTTATTGGCCAAGTGTGATTGGACACACAAAGAATTTGTCTTGGTGCAAATACTCTCAATATACATAAAAGAAAAGATACATTCATCAAGAGTCACAAATCATAAGGTACAACACTTAATGATAATCATAGGGTACAATAAGCAATCAAATAATAGAAAACAGTCAATATAAATTGTGAGGATATAAGTGACAAAGTTACAGTCATACAGTCACAAGTGGGAGGGGATGGGTGATAAGGACTGATGAGAAAATTAATAGTAATAACAATGCAAAGAAAATGCCAAAAGGAAAATACCAAGCTTTATGCAAATAGTCCTTATTGCTATTGAAATTGTTTAGATTTCTCCAAAACACTGACTAAAGCAGAACCAAAAAACACATGTAGTTCTACCCTAGGAATATATTCCTTTTGGTTTCATAGAGGAGTGTAGTCCTTAGATGAAGGGAATTTTTGCAATCTAATATATAAAAAAGTATTTTCAACTGTAAGATTAGTCTTGATTAATTTTACTGCAGTAATTCCAAAGCAGACAGAAATGATCAATGATCGATACATTACATGGATTTTAGGAGATAATACTGAAAAATATATTTAATATTACAGGTACTTGATTTCCATAAGATAAATAATTTCCTTGGTAAATGTTTAGTTTTCCTAATTGACAGCCAGACATTATTTACATACTCATCATTTCAATTTGAACTGCCACCCTTTGTTAATTCACATTTTATGGAGAGTCTAACTGGAAGGGAGACTGCCAAAGAAGTCTTTGCTACTTGGGTTGAGTCATATCAGGATCATGACAGCCAATGGGGTTGTTAGAAATTTGGCTTGTATACTGAGAAAATAAGTCTTTTCTTCCTTAGAGAGAAAGCTGACAATCATGCATGTCTTCCTGATTTGTATTTATTCAAGAGTTAATACATTAAGGCCAGTTCATAGCAGAACCCTGCATTATAGGGGGAAAAAAACCATTAGTCCTTATTTTTAATCCATCCCTCCCAGCCTCCAGTTTTTAATATGAACTTTCCGTAGACAAACAAGAACTGCTTGGTGAATTAGTAACATTCTGGAAATGTACATTAAACGAAACAGCAATATGTTCATTAAACTGTGTTTTATGCTTTCAGAAATACAACAGAAGGCTTTTGAGAATGGAGATTGTGTGTGTGTGTGTATGTGTGTGTGTGTGTGTAGTTGGATTTGAACCTTGAAACAGATTTATATCTACCACTAGAGAGAGTCCTGTTAGTAAAAAAAATATTTTCCTAAATTTGACTTTATAAGATAAAAAACTTCGAATTATGACAGTTTTTCAAGGTCATTATGTCATTAAACAAGTGAGAAATTGATTCTTTTTGTATGTGAACACAAAAGGATTTCACTTCAGAAAAGAAGTCAAGCAGAGATTTAAAAAGCAGTGACTGGTTGAGTCATACTGGTCGTATTTTTATTTCTAGAGAAGACAGCAGTACATCAAATGTATCAATGTCTTTGTATAACAGATTGTTTATTTCATTCCTTGGAAAACTTTCTTCCTTCCTTCCTTCCTTCCTTCCTTCCTTCCTTCCTTCCTTCCTTCCTTCC
>NW_020769324.1:10399061-10550106 GCF_900518735.1 Pseudonaja textilis
TCCTTCCTTCCTTCCTTCCTTCCTTCCTTCCTTCCTTCCTTCCTTCCCTCCCTTCCTCTCTCCCTCCTTCCCTTCCTTCCCAAGAAAAATATAATGCATAAATAAGACAAAATTTATGGCCATAATTTTTAATATGCAAAATATAGACTGCAAAAATTGAACATACAATAAATCTGAAAATGCATCACAATTAGTTCTTAAGATTAAGCTAACATGTCAGGATAACTGTAGGATATAATTATTCTTGTTTTATGTCACAAATTATATATGGTAACAGAAATATAAGTTCATATCAGTTGTGAATCTAATAAAGATTTAAGAAGTGATTATATAAACAACCACCTGTAAGTTCCTTCATTCTCAGTGAAAAAGGCACTTCGTTTCACTAGTTCGCATAAAGGCAATTAAAAAGAAAATGAAGAAGGTTTCACTTAACTTCAAGTTTCTGCTTTTAAAAATCTAAATGTTGAGTTTTTGGAATTCTTGTCACCGTATTCCTTGCTTTTCAGTGAATCTTGCTAAAGAGACTGTGAGAATTGTACTTGAAAAAGGATCACTTTTGCTTTTAGGCAATCACCAATGGCTTGACAATATCCATACAGCTGAAACATGGTTGGCTGATTTAAAATTCAACCAACTGACTGAATTTGATATTGAGTAGGATTTGCAAAACATTGAAAAAGAATGTTTTATGATCCACCTTAACACAAAGCACTTCTATTTTAGCCTATTGCAAAGCTGCCAGGCTAGTTTGAAGCTGTGCCTGGTTTTCAAAATGGCAATGTCAGCAATGCAAATGCATGTGAACCTAGAGACAGCTAGAAGCACTTTTGAAGCAGCTACAAGACATTTACAAAAGTTTCAATTACTTTAATGGCATTAAAAGTGATGCACTGTTTGCACTAATAAACATTGTGAAACTTCTATTTTTAACCCTTTAGACAGTGCTAATATTCAGTTATCCTCAATAGTATAAGTCAAGGAAGTTTTTTTCTGAAGAGAAGGAAGAGTGTCAGGTATTATTATATGGTCTAATGACACCTGGTGATAAGACTGTTCAACTTGCAAGTGAACAGAAGGAATAAACTATGAAACTTCTCTCTGAAAATGCAGGAGGCTGCATATAGAAAATTAGTCATATAGCTTTTGCTTTTCATAGCAAGTTCAACATAAACAATTTTATTTTTGACCTCAATTTCATAAAAAAGCAGTATGCAGAAAATGCATTTGGCTGCCCATATTGTTAATTTTTATATATTAACTCTATAACCAACTGTGTAGCAGTATCATCCATCCTTTGTATTAACAAGAAAAAATACCCTTATGTTTCTATATGTGGATGATGAGGCTATCACCTCTTGCCTTTCATTATGCCTTAAAAGAACACTGTAATCCTAATAATTTATCAAAAAAACATGAAACAATTATTAATTTTCAAAGTACTAAAGGTGATGATATTTATAAGAAGAACTAAAAAATAATTTTATAGTAATTACTTAATAGTAATATTGGAAATGCCAGTTTTTAGAAGGTTTTTTTTTTCTTATTTCATATGGGGTTTACATCCAATTCAAATATGTGAATTCAAGTCATTGACTTACTGAAAATGGGAAAAAAACTTGGAATGAAAGTTCCTAGTAGTGAAATGTCTAATCAAAACTCACCCATGGAAATTATAGTGTTTAATGTGATCAGGTTCATATTATGCTAACATGACTCTTGAAATTATAAGCTACCCTAATGGCTACATTTTTATTCAGTTCAATGTTGCTTTTATTTCTCCCAATTTTCATTCAACTGCTCATTTTACCTGTTCTTAGTTTGAGATCTCGTGTTTTGATTTCTGAATTGATTGCAAATTTCTGTAACTTTGAATTTGTTTCCATCTTTGTTAATTCCAGTAGAGATTTTCATTTTAGGAAAGATGCTTATGAAAAGCAAGTATGTGTTTGTGTAGGTTGATGTATGAATGTATTGGTATATGTATGAATTGGTGTATACAAACACACACACAATAATATCCTAATTTAAGATAAGAGTGAAGGATCTTGCAATTTCATTCACAGTCAATGGAGCATGGAAATTGATATTTCAAGGCTCTTGCCTTAACTTTCATGACATGTAAGCACTAATTTCCTATTACGTTCACTTATAGTTTAGATCCCAACTTCTTCATATGTCACTTCAACATTTTGAAGGGCTAAATGCACTGTATCTAGCCAGTAACCCAACATATTCAGCACTTGCAAATATTTGCTACTGATTCACCTGATGATAGAGCTGTATACACTTAAAAATGATTCAGACATGCTTTGGATGTTGTGCAAATGCTTCACTGTTTTTCAGGAAAGCAGCTACTTGTTTCATATTCACAAAGAAACCTGAAAAATACATGGCTGTTTATATAACAACAGAGAGTACTGTGGCTGTCTCTGTTTTCTAGTTGATCTTTTCCCAGTTGTATTTTAAAGCAAGCTCTAAAAAATATCCTTGTTTTTTTTAATGAAATCTTTGGAAAAATAATGACTTGCTGTGTTTCGCTTATGCCTATAAGGATCAGAATTCCTGTGACATTCTGTGAAAGTAAAAATTGGAGCAGATAATTCATATTAATTATTTTCCATTTTAACAGTTGAAGATGACTCCAGAGAATACCACAGAAAGTCAGGAAAACAAACAAATAGTTTACATTAATTAATCTATTACTCATGATACAAATGATTAGGCTCAAATTATTATTTTTTCAGTACATTATTCAAAGTCTTTTGAGAAGTCAGCAATACTGGGAAAGATAGAATGAAAAAAAGTAGAGGACAAGTAGTAGCAAGGCAGGTGGACTTGATTATTGCAAAAATGAATGCAACCATTGGAAGAAATGATGAGCCAAGCTGGCAATAAAACAAACAAAAGAGCTATCTATGTGTTTATTAAGACTCAGTACTGATCAAGGCACATAATCAATCAATGCAAAAGAAAATCATCATGAGCAACAAAGAAATATTCTTTATAATCAATAAGGCTGTCATGGCAAAAAAAACACCACATTAAACATCATCAGAATAAATGATAAAAATGCAGTGCCTTAAGGAACTTTTCCTGCAGAAATGAAAGCAAGAACAATGAAGTAAATAATGAGGCAAATCTTTAATTTAGATTTGGTAAGTAGAATCTACCAGTGGAAATGGAAGGTACCTTCCATTGGTCACTAATGTGAGCAAGTTGTCTATGAGATAAGTTACAAAATTAGGCTAAAGAATCAGGGCTAAAATGTGTTACGGTCCTAAGGAAGAATTATAAAATTAATAAACAAGTCAAAAAGAAGAATATGCATATATAATAAAAACAGTAAAATAAAGAAAAGTAGATGCTAATCAGTGTCACTTTTTCTGTGGCATGGTAAAAGTGTTTGTGCATGCAGGATATTTGGCATCCTAAATTCTTCGTCTTTGAATAGCAATAGTGCAGAACTTATCTTTCCTCCAGAAGTTTCTGCATACATCTCAAGCAAAAGAAATAATATTTTCTCTTCATCTGACCTGCCAGAACAATTTAATAACAGGCTGGCAGTTAGGTCTGAGCATCAGTCTATATAAGGACACTGAAGGAAGCATAAAGGGAGTTTAGTTTTAAAAAAATAAAAAAAATAAAATACAATTCAAATATGTTAAAGAATTTTAACAAAGGCAGTATAGAGATAATTGAGAAAAAAGGCAAACAAGTAGGCAGCTTAGTATGTAATTAGAATGTAATTTCCAACTTTTGCAATTACCAACAATAGTAATCACAAAAATTTCCTGGACTGTTTAAAAGCCATTATGACTTATTTTCCATTAGTAGCATATGGTTTTCTCTTCTTATTTATTGTATTAACCATGTCATTCCAACACTGTAGTTCAGATATCCTGTTAAAATTTTGTCAGTTAAAATGGCTAAGCCACCTTTGCTCCATCTTTTCTGGCGAAAATGTTTTAAAGATGAACTTTCCCTGAATGAGCTACTCTGAGGCATTTTTAAATGGCACAGTTGCTTTCAATAGTGCCACTTAATTTAATTTTTCAAAATATAAATTAGGTAGTTACTGAAAGACAAAAGTCTATAACTTGCCTTCTCATATAATTGTGAAGTAATTTTGTTGAGGTGAACTTTGATACACACTTTGAAGTTTTAGAGTAACAAGGTCTGAAAAGGTTCTGTTCATTTTCTTCCTTTGTATTCTTCAAAAATGTAATTTTTCAGGGTTGCCAAGAATTTATTTCACATATACAAGAACTATCTCATTTTTTTAAAAAAAACAAACACCTTTTCAAGATTCAGTCCAAAGTTTATTATGTGTATAAACATTAGCTAATACATGGAGCAAGATGCAAAATTAGTTTTTCCTGACTTGATGTAGAAAATTCAACTACACATTTAAAAATCAATTTTTTAACTATAGCCCATAAATAGCTATTTAGTGAGATATCTGGGCAATAAACCCAATAATAAAATCACTTAGATAATAAGAGAAGAATATTTCTTCCTGCCACACAAATATCAATATATGCTGAGTATATGAGTATATCTCAGCTGGTCTTCTGAAAGCTCGCAGATTTGTACACAAACCACCATACAACAACAGAAAGCAGGTTTCAAGGTGTTTAATGTCAAACAACAAACTTCTCATCCGACAAGATCAGCATACAATCCGGTCTAGGTTAGCACTGGAAGCTTCTGCCTTCCAATTCTATTTAAAGGTATAAACACACCCACTTAAACGCTCCTATCTCCTGTACTTGCCCCTAATTAGCGCCTTAATTACCCTTTAGGTCATCATCCGGTTATATTGTTATATTGTCTATTGTTTCCTATCTCTACAATCTATCCTTTGTCTATGAACCTTACCTACTCATGAGTAAACTATATACCCAGATTCCCCCCTGCATCATCCATTGCAGCACTACAGTTGATTCCAAAAGCCGCAAAAGGACAGGGGCTTTCCCGGATTCCCACTCTCATCACCGTTGACCATACCATCCCATCAAAGCACAATCCTGGAAGTATAGAGTGTCAGGCTTCAGTGGCTTTTGCAAATGTGCTGACAGGCTCAGTTTATCTACCATCACTAATGGAGCCCGACAGTAGCTCTGCAAATGCAAATTCCCAAAAGACAAATTGAGATAAAGTTATTGTCACTTTTAATTTATAAATAGGGACTGTTCTTATCATGGAAGCACAGTTGGTGACTTAGCTTTCAAATTATAAGAGGCAGAATATAGCTGCAAGAAAGCCACTATCTATTAAGAAATGGAGTGGCAGAAATAAGGAATGTTGGGCAGAAAAGATCTTTTCCATGTATTTGACTAATTCTCAGTCAATAGATTAAATTAAAATTGCATTTGAAATTTATTTAAAATGAAAAAGAATTTCAGTGGAAATTTCCTTAGTGGCATGTAACATTCTTGCCCTTATTAGTTATGAAATAATTAAAGAGTATGCATGATCATTTTATCTTTTACTATAAAATAATTTTCCTGTATTTAGTTTTCAAATTAATCTTTCTTCCTAGATGTTTAAGAGACATTTAGAAGGCTTTTAGAATTTTACTAATGTTAATTATATGCCATCAAATTGGGCTTGATCCCTGATATCTATATGCATAAATGCCCTCTAACCCGGCTTATGAACTTTATTTCTCCCAAACATATTCCAGTGATAATCTTAATTCTGCCATCCATCTTGTAGTAATCACTTTTATTCTGTTATGTATATTCTACGTGCCCAGAAGATGTAAGTTTTGGGTTACTGATCATTTGCTTAGAATAACACTTAGTCTTTGTTTCATCCATGCCAGTTGAAGTTGGGATGGATGAAACATGAGTCCATTCTTGCCAACCATTTTCCATTCCATAATTCAGTGCTCTTCCTCTTCTTTCTCTTAGGGTCCACTTTTTACAGCCACACATTATGTTAGAAAAACTATTTCTTTAATTGCTTGATCTTTGATATGACATAAACACATTTATTATTCATAATTTTGAGTGCCTTTGTCCTGAATATAAATCTAATTATTTCTCTAGTTCATTGCCACCTTTATCTGTTCTGTAGCATTAGAAAACAAAATTACCTTCACTGTTTTTCAGTTAGGCATAGGAGAAGGACAGGCAGAGCCAGGGAAAAGGGTAAAAACAAAGGATCAATTTGGAGTTCGTACAAATAAATTAAGTCCAACCACCCTTGATTGCTACTGAAACTTACCTAGCTCTAATCAGGTCGGATGATTAGTTGAGAAGATGCCTGTGCATAGGCTTTTAGCAATAAATAAAATTGAATATTCACATGTGTACCTGATTTTTTTATAGCTGACAGCTGTGAATTCACTAAAAATGCAAGTTATAATTATCTGCTCTCTTGAAATTCAGTTTTAACTCTTATTTTCCATTTGTATTCACAATAAGCTTTTCGAAATCCTTACCTCAGTTAAACAGCATCATCAATTTGTACTTTGTACTCCAGTTTAGTTCCAATCATCTCAATCTTTTACATTCAACAACTGTAATCTTTCTGCACGAAAAATAAATATTAATCTTTTCTAGTCATTTTTATTCTAAACCATTATTGCTAAAAAAAAACCCCAATCTTCCTGCAACTCCACATTTGAATACAATAAATTGGAATATATGTAATATGTTACCGATAGACACCATGGTTTCTATAGAAACATGTAAATTAAGATTTTAGTTTTTCTTCATACTCTTTTTAATATTTGGGAACAGCTATTCCTCAGAAAATATGTCCCTTAGTAAATTTGTATATTGGTATCATACAGAATAATGGTGACAAAAGTTGCAAATATTGATGAGCGTATGGGAAAGAATACAAGTTGTGAAAACTAATTAACTTCATGACTAGTATATATTTTTAACAGAGATGACTATGTTAATTGCATTAAAATTTACATTTTAAAATAATATTAATATATTGCATTTGTGTAGACTTTTATTCTGGAGTTTGTTTTACTGATTTTTTTTACTTGTACAGTAGCCATTTGTAAATATAATAAAGCAATAGAATAAATAATAAAGAAGTAATTCTACATTTGCCCATCTATTCAACTTTTACAATCCTACATTTTTATTCATATTATCATTTCTTGCTATTTGCTGTAGAATTCTTCATCAATGCACATGTATTAAGTGTATGAATGTTTATGATAGACAGGTTAATGGTATTCATTAATTCATGTGTTCTTGACATGCATTTAGTTAGAGCCAAATGCATTTTTAGCAATTATCTTTGTGAATGTCTTTTACTCCAGTTCTTTGTATGATCTCATGACATCATTAATCATCTGATTTAAAGTTGTTCCAATTCAGTTTTGTTCACCTATTTCTATAAAATTCAGGTTGCTATGCTTCATTTCCACTTTGAATCAAGAACTTCAATTTGTCATAGTCAACATCCTATACCATGTTCCAAGTCTATGTGACCTTGTAAAATGAGAAACTCTTCTTCCATTTCATGGTGTCAGCTATCAATATTCCTTGTAGTTTTATTCCACCGTATTAAACATGCACCTCTAAAGTTCAATATTTTTTCTCCATATTTCACAACTGTCTTCCAGTCTGGGCACTTGTCATCTCATATCCAATTTGTCAAATAATTTCAGCTGTATCCATAGTGTGTTTTTAAAATCAATGTATAATTGATTTGTTGGTGCTTTCTTTGGGGCTTTTTGTGCTTTTTCTTCCATATAACGGCCTTTTTGAAGTCTGCATACAATGTAATTATCTTAGTTTTACATCATTCCTTTTGACATCACTGAGCCAGGGTTTTTAAAATATTTCTATCTTGTACTATACACAGTTTTGATGAAAAGGAAGGACATGGCTTTAGTGGTTTTTTTTTACTATTATCATTGTCTTCATCACCTCTTATGAGCTCATCATGTTCTCTGTCTGTGGATGCTTTGTAACTAAACAGCCTTGAAACTTGAGATTCTTTGTCATGTGGGAGAACTTAGATAAATATAGAAAACCATAACACAATATATTATATTGCTATTTTCTAGTCTCTAGCCACATTAGAATTTCCAGCTCACATTGCATTTTCTAAAAATATAATGAAAACCTTAATCCTCTTCAATTAACATATAGGTAAATTCATTATGAATTTACCAATGACCATAACATTCTTCTATTGATAGACCTTTTTCTTTCAAATTTACTATAGGCAATAATGCTGAACTTATGAATAAACTCATTACTATATCTAGGATGTCTAAAGCAACACTGTATGGTATACAATATAATTGGGGAAACTTTGTACTGGGCATTATGAAAAGCAATATTATTTAAAATAATTTTATTTACTTTTATCTTCCATATATCATAAAATATATCTAGATATACTGACATAAGCATTTTATGAAGTATTCTAATAGAAAACAGTTATAAAAGGATTGTAACTGAATGAATGTAAAATGTTTCATTTCCCAAATCTTTTTTTTTCCTTCACAGATGTACAATATATGGAGTTTAACAAAGTTGGATGAATTACAGGTAAGCAGTCTAACAGTCCACTGAGTCCAGTAAAAATTTGTTGCTAATAATTTGTTACCAGCATCAGAGTAGGCACAAATCTCATGAGGGAATGTCTATATACAAAATCATAGTGGCCATTAAGTATTATATGGTTTAGCCATGCTAATTCAGTGGCTTTGTACAAAATGCTATATCTGCCACACAGATTACTAGCATCATAAATAGGTTTCAGAGGACTACCTATCAAAGAAAATTTGGTGCTTGTGGAGAAGTAGTATTTTGCTAGGAAACCTGAACTAGACTGGGGATTGCAATTTTTAAAATTTCCTATGATCCTCCATATAAGTGAAAGCTGGACTTTGAAGAAGCAGGATGAGATTTTGTAGAAGATACCTGAGATACATCATGGGCAGACAAAAAACAAACAAATTAATCCAGAGTTATCATTTGAGGCACATATTATCTCACTTCACACACTATGTGAAGACCCAGCTCTCTAGAAAAGACCTTAATGCTGGGAAAGGTGAAATAGCCCTCAGTGGAATGATTTCTACAAGGAAGGAAATATGCAGTGGATACCCCAAGATTCTGTCTTAGGTCCAGTAGCCTTCAATATCTTCATAAACAATTTAAATGAGGGGATAGAAGGGGAAACTCATAAAACTTGCAGATGATACTAAGCTAGGGGCATTTTGACAGACTTGAAACCTGCGCCCTATACAACAAAATGCAATTCAATGGTGATACAACTAAGGTTTTACATTTAAGCAAGAAAAACCAAATGTACCGGTATAGAATAGGCCATACAGAGCTTAACAGCAATAACTGTGAGAGAGATCTAGGAGTCTTAATGGATAACTATTTAAATATGAACCAGTAGCCTGTGCTGCAGTTGCCAAAAAGGCTAATGTTGTATCAACAGAAGGATACTATCGAGATCATATGAAGTGTTAGTTCCACTTTATACTGCTTTGGTAAGACCACATTTAGAACCCTGTGTCCAATTTTGATCACAACAATACAAAAAACATGTTGAGATTCTAGAAGGAGTGCAGAGAAGAGGAAAAAAGACAATTAGAGAGCCGGAGGGTAAAACATACAGATGGTTGCAGGAATTGAGTATGTGTAGTCTAACAAAGAAAAGGATTAGAGATGACAAGATAGTGGTTTTCTAATAAATGAAAAGCTGTCTTAGGAAGAGGAGTCAACGTTTTCTCCAAAGCACTGATGATAGGACACGAAGTAATGGATGGAAATGTATCAAGAAGGAATGCAACCTACAACTGAGGAGAAATGTCCTGACAGGGGATTAACCAGAAAAGCTTGCCTCCAAATGTTGTGGATGTTCCATCACTGGAGGTTTTTAGGAAGAGATTGGATAACCATTTGTCCAGAATGGTATAGTTTCTCCTGCTTTGGCATAGGGGGGTGGGACTACATGACCTCCAAGGTTCCTTTCAACTCTCTTATTCTATATTCTGTGTTAGGGTCAGAAAACCAAGAAAGACAGATTGAGGTTCTTTTTTTTTTGAAATTTTTTTTTGGGTTTTCACAAAAACAACATACAAATAAAACATCTTTTTTGAAAATAGCATGGTCCCATCACTTCTTCATACAGACACAAAACTCAATTTCATGCTCATTTTTATATTCTATTCCATATCTTATTACCATTTTATATTTTCTACATAATTTTCCCCTCTTTTAATTTTTTCAACTTTGTTTTAATTATCTCAATTCAAATCATTATATTTATACTTTTGTCTGTCCTGTTACAATTTCACATTATCTTTTCTTATTAAGCAAATTTTTCCCTGTGGTTACCAATTAGAGTATGACACCTTTATATCCCTTAATTTTATCCATTCAAGCTCTTATTTAAGCTTCAATTTATAGCTTTAAGATTTTAGCATTCAATATAATACATAACTTCCAATCAAATTCTGCTTGGTACATTCTTAAAATAGACACTATATTCTTAAAAAGAAAAAATTATATATGTGTGTGTGTGTGTGTGTGTGTGTTTGTGTGTGTGTGTGTGTGTGTAAATAAAACACATTCCATTCCAATTTAATTCTATCATTAATATGCATTAAAATCTTAACATCTTTAACATTTCTTTTCAATCGAATATCATACTTCCTTGGGAACACTTACAAACTTTCCATAGTTAATTCTTTTTTTCCCATATTTCTCACTTATATTTTTATAAATACTAATAATTAAAAATGTTCCCTTTTAATTCTCTCAATCATTTTAATTCATTTATTTATTAACAAACATCCCACTGCAGTACAATAAATATTTTATCCATCATCATAGTTTCTAAGTTATTTCTATTTGTAATATAACAAAGCTATCTTATGTACCTTTGCAGAATCCCTTTTACAATTAAATTTTCACCCATTATCTCTAAACAAACTTATGGTTACAATCCTTATATCTTTTCCCTGTTTCTCCATTTCTTGTTTCTGTCTTTTACAACTTCTTTTCCTTGCCTTCTTCCCCGTCTTCTTCTCCCTCCCCTTTTTACCCCCTCGTCTCTCTACTTCTAACTCTCTCATCTGTAATCCCCTCGTCTGTTGCTTTCTCATATTATAGTTATCTTTCAAATTGTTCTTCTTCTTTTTGGTTGTTTTTTCTAATCTTAAACCTTTCACTCTCTTTCCCCCCTTTTCTTTTTTCCCTCAACTTAAAATTATTTGATCATTAAAGATGGCTTCTTCTGGTTTGAGCTTCTTCAGTGACAGACCGAAGCCTCCTCTCTCCTAGGCTTCAATCTTTGCTTGTCGCTGAAGTGCCCCGAGCCGGCTGGTTTTGGGGCTAAGCCACCCCATAGAGGTGGTGAAGATGGGGGAGACTGCCTGCAGGGTTGAGGAGAGCCGCATCTCTCCTCCCCAGCTGGCCATTACTTCCTTTCCTGAAGGCGGTTGTAGAGGTGGTCAGAAATGTCCACCACAAAGAATTCAACCGGAAAAGAATGTGCAGGAGGAAGATAAGAAGAGAAAGTTTTGGTTGACTGGGTCAAACAGCAAAAGCAACAAATAAGGTACCCTGGAATTTAAACTTAACAACATTGTTCCCAAAGAAGATTTTGAAGCTGCGAAGGAGAGAGAGAAGGGAAAGGATTAGGTTTTTTTTTCTTCCCTTCCTTATACTGACAGCTAAGAGACTTAAGCAAGAAACTGAAAAAAAATCCACTTTGACATTAATAGGCATCTAAGCTGAAAATAAAAGTCAAAGGGATAATAAAGATTTCTGGACATTTAAAAGTTTTTAAAAGCTGGAAAGGATTAAAAAAAAGAATAGAAGGGCAGGATCTGGAAAAATGAAGAAGATTGCCTGGAATTAAGGAATGGAACTGTAATTAAAAGGAACTTACAGTGAAATTTTAACAAGATTCCTCAAAGATACATTTTAATGGAAACTTGGTAACAAAATAATAGAACCCCAGGAAGAGAAAGTGGAAAAAAGAAGCAAGTAGAAACAGCCTTGGATTATTTGGATTACTTGGTGATTTTTGGATTTTGCATCTAGATGACTAAAATTAACTGGGTGGTTGTTTAAAAGTTTTTAAAATGGTATCACTCTTAGAAGAACTGAAAACGGAACTTAAAAAATGGAAAGAAAACACACAAGAAGGGAGAAGTTCTTTTGGCTTCGTGTTTCAATTCTTAAAAATGGAGATCTGGAACTATGAGAAGCAACAAGAAACGCTTGCAGAACAAGAAGATTGGGACAGATGGAGGTTCTTATAAGCAGTTCTTTATTGCTCCTCTCAATTTTTGCCAAAATAAGGCAGGCAACTTGCACCATTGCACACATTTTCTGGGAACTCCTACTAAACTGCAGTCTTAAATCTTTTTCTCCCACACAAACTACCTGAAATTCTTTTCCTCTTCTGGAATGCACTCCCCTTCTCCTGGGAATCCAGACTATATTCTGTCACAGAACGAAAGAGAAGAGGATGTATCCTTGATTCTGAGAAAGTAAGTGAGCTCCTTCCCAAGCCTACACCACTTTCAGAGGGTATAAATTCTGTCCACTATCAGATATACAATGTGCCTAAAGGGGGACTAGAAGTAATCATCTCCTGCTTTCTATGCTTTAACTGTTACACCAAACTGGCCCTTTTTAATTATCTTAATTATTGTGGCTTATATATGCCTCCAAACCAAGAATACTCCATTCTACCAGAACTAGCCTCCAGCAGACCGTAAGTTCCTGTACTGCTATACAGTGGTTCATCGATGAAGCTAAAACAGCCAGCTAAGTGCCACAATCATTAAAAAAGGGTAGGAATTTGTGGTAGGATTTTTTCCCCTACTTACTCCAGATACACCATGTCAAGTGAAAATGGATTTCATACTTATTTCTTTCAGAATATTCACACTTCACGACAGAATAACTGATATGAAGATGAATTATGTACAGTTAAATTTATTATGAACTGTGCAGTTATATATTGGTCCAACATTGCAGCCTGACATTTTGCAAGAAAAACTGGAAAATGATCTTCAAAGGCAAATTTGTTAGAAAGAGAATTTGGGCACCAGAAAAGAATTCTACCCGCTTAATTCTGCTTAAACTTTCTCATTATGTAACTCCTCTGAAAAGGTTGCAGCACCTCAGGGAACTATCATATGCTGAAATTGTGCCAAGATCTAGTTGAAGCACAAATCTTTTAATATTGCCCTGTAATCAAGAAAAGAAAAGCTGGACATTGGTGCTTGAAAGTTCAAGAATTGAAAAACTGTGAATATCATCTATTAATATTTTTCTCAGATTTAATTTGCTCCAATCCCTTCAGGAAAGATGACTAAACAGAATGTCACAAGAGAAAACTTTGAGGAAAAATGCCCATAAACAAACCTTTATTAACAATTCTGTTTTTTTGTCTAAATATGATCCATATATAGTGTAATACAAGATGGATCCCTAAATAACTGCAAATACTTATGGTCTAATGCTTATTCTCAAAACCTAAATAAGCCATAAAGTGTAATGCCAAGCAAAATGTTACCATTATTTTGCCTGTCAACCACACAGCTGCCCTTAATTGAATCTATTAACTTGAGATAATTTCAAGGACTAGATCTGAAAAGGTTACTAGCTTTGCTTTTTATACTGAGCAAGATTTTGGATTTAATTTTTCATAAAAAATCTTCACAGGAAATTTGTCCTTGATGTTATACTAGTCACATATAATACATAGTTCATAATTTCCAATTGTTGTAACTGCTAGTTGATTTTATTCTTCACATTAGTTCATTTATGAACATAATACATTGTGTTAGGACTGGCCCAAAATACAGGTTTGAGTCTTAAATATAAAGATAAGGATAGAAAATAGAGAGATAAAAATATAATATGGCCACCCATCTCATATACATGACTCTGGGCAGCTAACAATTAAAACCAAATAGAAACAAACTAAAACACAACCAGCGGTTAAAAACATAAACAACATAAACATAAAACATAAACATTAGGGCAGCTCTGGTGGTCTAGAAGTGGAGCTCTCACCTCACAATCAGGAGGTTGTGAGTTCGATCCTAGGTAGAGGCTAATATTTGGAATAGATTCTCCTGCTCAAGTAGGGACTTAGACTAGACCTCTAAGGTCATTTCCAACTCTGTTATTCTTTGAAATAAGACCACATAAATAGCAGCTGAGAATACCAGACAATAGAATAACCCACAGAATTGTGGCCCAGTCTTGAGAGCAAAGTTTTTAATGTGAAACCCAGAAGGCGACTTTTTCCTTGAAAATATTTCACTTCTAATCCAAGAAGCTTCTTCAGTTTTAAAAAAGTTCAGTTGCCTTCTGAAAAACTCCTTTGGGGCAACCATGATCTTCATCAGGAGTCTCCAACCTTGGCAACTTTAAGACTTTGCTGGCTGAGGAATTCTGGGAGTTGAAGTCCACAAGTCTTACAGTTGTCAAGGTTGGAGACGCCTGATGATTGAGAATCTCCTTAGACATTTTATTGTGAAAGTTCTTTATGAAAAGCCAGCAGGTTTGGAGTATCATCAGGGGATGATATTCCAAAAGACAGGAACTACAGCATAAAAGGCTGCCTTTCTGAATCCTGCCAGATGACATTCTCTTGTAGATGGGCCTCATAATATGTTTCTCCTGCATGATCAGACAGGAGATAATAATGATCTTCTACTTGATGGCTGTAGACCTATTAATTTATCTCCACCTTTATGATCTCCAAGGGGTGTTGTAGAAATTTTTTTTACAGGAAATACACAAGGCAGCACATAGCTACTTATGTTCTAGAAGCAGAAATTTCAAGAGGGGGAGTACTTCTGCTTAGGGAAATTTAGGAAATAAATAAAGTTGTCTTTCATGCCTAAGGCAGGACTAGAACTCACAGTCACCTGGTTTCTAGGGCAGCATCTTAACGACTACACCAAACAGATCCTTTTGTATTTATATGATTTTTCATATATTTTTCATGGCATACTGATTAATAAAGAGACCCATATAAAAATTTCTTCTGAGACAGACATTCAATTTCAGAGACTCTATCCATGGAATTATGTAGAAGAATTGAGCTCTATAAAGAGGAATCACTATATTAATTTAATAAATAATAATGACAAGTATACAAGTTTTCTAGCAGAATCTGTCTTAAAGTGGACTTCAAGAGCCTGGCTCCTAACTTTTCATGTTCCATTAACCAGGATATAATAGTTGAATTCTTAGTTTTTTTCAGCATTGGCAATCCAACTGATTAATTGTTGATTATAATGATTTTAATACAACTATGATCACTTTACAAAGTATTATATTCTGGCTTTTTAAAATAATCTGATTGTATGAATATTTCTTGTTACATATGATTGTGACTAATAATTTTAAAATTGAATCTAAATGCTGTTCTTACTATACATACGCACCCATGATTATGAAACCATAGATAAAGTTGTTTCTCAAATATCCATAGATGGCACATTCTGACAGCTTTGGACACTTCATATATGCTTTTTTAATTAAGAGTATGCTTAATTTTATATAAGTTGTTGAATGTTAAAATGTCACTCTTCTCTGAATCTTGATATACCTTTTGGGTTCTAAGCAAGATTAAGCAAGAAAAAAAAGAATATTCATAGCAAAGAATAATAGGGTTTAAAGTGGAATATGAATGGATTATTTTATTGTGAAAAGAAATGTACACTACATATTATAGTAGGAAGTTGTCCTTTAATTCCAAGCATGTGCATCACTATCTTCAATCAATGCTTTCAAAATCCTTTTATACCACAGTCCTGCCTTCGATAGAAGGAAGAAAATTCCATTAAGCATTAGAGCTTCCAATCAAGTAAAAGTATAAAATTACAGTTAGGACAATGTAAATCCATGCTTAAGATAGATGGCTGGCACAGGCATTAAAGACTGGTAGGAAATCCACATTTTTACACAGAATATCAAGAGTTAGTAGAATCTGGAAGAGCTGAACATTATTGATAATGGGTTCAATTAGGGAATTCACTGATAGTAACACCTAGTGGTGTTCAGATTTTTTTTATTACCAGTTCTATGAGACTGCACTTCTATGTCAGTGCTGGTGAGTAAAACAGCTGAGGTGCGGCAATCCACTCTGCTGTGCAAATCAGCTGAGCTAAAAATAAGGAAATATAGGACAGGAAATGGCAGGGGCTGAGTGGGTGGGGACAACTATTCACTGGAGCTACCAGTTCTCTAGAACCAGTGCGAACCAGCAGCATCCCATTACTGGTAATACCCCTATTTACCCAAAACTGAAGATTGCTTTTGGTTTGTTTCATCCAATCTTCCTTTCCATTCCAAACTTCTTTTAGCCAGCCTTAGTAGGGAAAGCATCTTTTATACCTATGCAATTAAAAAAAAACAGTGGGTCTTATATTTTGTCTTAAGTAAGTTTGTAATCTACAGATCCAGATAAACAATTACTGCATCACTTTATTGTCTCCAAACAAACTAAGATTAATGCAGATAACTATCTTATTGAATAGTTAAAATAGGTAACCTTCCCAATTTCTTCTGCTCTACATTTCATTATTGCCTCCTTTCCCAAAGCCTTACCTTTGCTTTCTGTCAATTATTTTCAATAAAGTTCTCAGAATCTTATACATTTATTTAGAATAGATTGATAGGAGTGTTGTGCATAAAACTTATTTGCCTTGAAGTGCTCTTAAAAACATTTTAGTGTTTCATTTTGAAAAGAACCATAGGTACAGGGGCACATTTAAGTATTCTCAATTAGAAATTACAATATAGTATTCTTAAGGCAGGAATAGGGAATGGTTTTCATTGCAAGATAACAAATCTGTATTAAATAATGCTCATTAGGATAATGGAGACATTAATCATGGATCTCAAATGGATCAAAAATTGTCAGCCCTTCAAAACAGTACAGATAACAAGTACAAACTAAAAATACTAATATTACCTTTATTGTAAGGTTACAGTAACAGAATTTTGCAAGTCTGAAAGCACTTCTCCCTTCCATTACATTTATTTTTAGAGAAAAGTCCCTTCTGGGATGCTTCCCATCCTTATCTCCTTCTATGGGCTGAGATATGCAAAAGTTGTCTGGGTTATGGCTCTTCTTCCAGTCTACAAGTCATTTTCATATTCCATTATGCAAATTAAGTGTTCCTAAATATAACCCACAGTACATTTTGTGTTATTAAACTTTTAGTATTGAGAAGGCAAGCCTCCTTGCCTTTCAGAAAGGACCCAGATTTGCCAAGGAGTTCTTGGTTTCCATGGTAAGCATGAGCTTGTCTGAAGTCCCATATATAGCTAGACACAATCCAGTCAATTTCCGTACAATCTCCTCTTCCTTAGGGAGATTATGGAAAAAGTAGTGGGGAATCAGTGCTAAATGACATAATTGAACTTTCATGTCAAGATGTTAAATATATACAAATACATAAGTCTTTCAAAAAGCTAAAATGCATGAAGAAAAAGAAAGGGTAGTTCTTCTGAAAGGACCATATTTTGTTGTTCATTATATTTTATTAATTGATTCTTGGTAAAAGTCTTGCATTCATCTTTCCACATGTTAGAATTGATGGTGGACAAAAAAGAAATTACCTGCAAAGCTTATTGTATTTGTTTATATTCAACTCAAAGTTCATATTGTCTACCTGACAGCATAGACGGAAGAGTGAATTTGGCATACAGAGCCAGCAAGCCTGGGTCCATTCCTTTCTCATTTCAATTCTTGGCAATATCAAGTATTTACACAGGGGAAGATAAATGTAGATAAAAAATAAGAACTGAAATAAATGTGCACAATGTACACTTTTCAAGCATTCATTCAATTTTTATCTAGATTTCAATAGCCTTTTTATAGCACAACCTCCAAAGTCTATAAGCAATTGCATTTGACAACCACAACACTAAAAGGATTCTTCACATTAGTCCTTGGAAGAAGAACCACAAAAACAAGAAAATAAAATTTCTGAAAGAATAAAGGGAAGAAAGAAAAAACAACGTATCTATACAGTAAATGCATATATGCCTAAAGATGACTTGATTAAAATCTAGTCCCCTGTATCTATATTTGCCTAATTTATATAACTATAAAAGTATAATTACTACCAGTTGTGAGAAAATTTAATGTACAGACATATAGCTATATTTATCTGGAAAATACAACCTCTCCTTTCTGAAAAGAAAATGAAATGAAACAGCTGCTAGCACTGTAAATAACAGGTAATACATCTGTTCTCCTAAGTGTAAGTTTTACTAGGTTAGTCCTCTGTGAAGATTTGGCTATAGTACTAGTTCATGCTGCTTATGTGATAGGTAAGAAGGTGTGGGGAGAGACCTATCATAATTGAAGGGCGTTTTATTAAACAAGCATTGTAAATGGAATGAGTAATCTTCAAAAACAGTGAACCAATTCAAGTCTGACTGACAATGGAATTCCTCCTCTTGACTGACATTTAATTTGGAATCAATCTTCTTTTGAGATATTTCCTTTAGCAGTAAAGAGAAAGATGATTTAAACTGGAATAGACAAACAAGGCATGTCTTTATTTCAGAAAATGTGTGTGCAGGGGAGGAGGGAGAAGTCATTGTCATTGTCACAAGAATATAGACCTGTCTTTGCATCTTCCAGTTCTTTATGGTGAGACTTTCCCAGTTTCAAAACTATGTCTCAGGTTAGGCCATGTAGATAGTTTTGCACAAGATAATAAATTATCTGCCATTTCAGATTTTTAGAAAAAGTCTGCATTTATGTATATGTTTATGTTATCTACATATTGCCTTGCCCTGCCCCAAAAGTACCAAAGCAGTACACAACAATCAAATACACTTGTATCAAATGCAATAATACATAGAACCAATAATTCTGTGTTAAAAAATACAATTTTAAATAGTTCTAAAAATCTACATTAAAAGTTTATCTTAAGAACTTTCTGTTATTCATTATCACCTTCAGAGGCATTTTCCCCATCATAGGGAAAGACAGAATTCATTTCACACTATAGTTTTTAAGCAATCTTCTTGCAATATTCATAGTTCTGAGAAAATAAACTTTTCTTTTTAGAAAGCATAGAAATCCTCACTGGCCTTTAAATGTTGCTCTCTTCCCATCTATGAAAGCAAAGTTAAAAGTATGTGGGAAATGCCTCCTGAGAACAGCAGCAGTATGATGAAATTAGAGGATTTTTCCCCCAAGGGATCAGCTTGGGTGGTGGATGATTAAATGTATAGAACACAGAACTTTCCCAACAATTGTCACAGTATAATGACTGGTTGAAAAAATAAAGATGTTTGAAAAAAATACAGTTGATTAAGTTATAACAAAAGGTTTGTAGGTGTATTGCACCATGAAATGATGGCTCTATAATTTCTTATTTTAACCTGATAAAAACTAATTGGACAAGCATCTCACATGTGAACTGGGAAAACAAAATTGATACTTAGCTTACTAGGAAAGGTGACACTGTTAGTGACATTTCTAACAAAGATCCACTTTGAAAATGACAGCTGCAGCCTTTATAGGAGATTCTGCTTTCTTCTTTGTCAAGTTCTAACATTGTGGCTCCCAAAGAGGATTAGAATGAAACAGGAGCAGTCTGAAAGGCCACATCTTTCAAACATGCAACGCAGGGGAAAAAAAAAAGCTTTGATCATTGTTAGTTTGCCAATTTTTCTAATATCTTACACACCTCAAATCTAAAAGAATGCTTTTTATTATTAATTTATTCAATTTCTTTAGTAGGCCATCTCAGTCCAACCGACTTTCTATATGTTACCTAAATAGAGAAGAGTGTCATATATTGCAAAATAGGACATAGTCATCCTCTTTGTTTTATGTCAAGGCAACTTTGAAGTTACTCCTGACTTTGTCCACCACATTTCCCCTTGTCCCTATCCAATAACATTTTGACACCAACTTCACCTGTAGAAATCCTTTGTATCATATAGTCAAATACAAGATAAAAGAGCCAAACAGTAGATAAATGTTTAATAATTTTTAATTTTTTTTTCAATCATAAGCTTCCCAAAGATATATTCCTAGTCATTATGAAACAGGTGGTTAGACTAGGTGAACACTAACTTTATTGTCTACAATAAAGATGATATCTGAATTCTCTAAATAATCCATGACTTTGATCCTATCTTTGCCATTGTCCCATAAGGTCTATTATTGCCTTCTTTTTCTTCCACTAGTTGCTGAAACAAAAGCTATTTTAACTACAGATGAACCTTAAATATATTTTTCTAAATTTCAACTTTTACTTAATGCTTCTCAAAACATCCAAAGATTTGGAATTATTTTACAATCTGACTGATATACTGATTATTATATAAAACAATAAGACAATTGGAAATTTTTGGACTATGTTTTTTTACTTATAAGCTCTTATAAGTATAATATGAATTATACATATAATATGTGTAAATATTTTTAATCTGTAATGAAAACCGAAAATAAAATGGCTATGTACAAAAGAATAAGCTAAAATGATCTATATTATGCACATGTCTGTTGCTTGTATGCTGATACACTTTTGATAAAAATCTTAGTCATTGGATGTTCTTCTGCACAGAAGAGATGAGAAAAATGGGACATAATTTATGGCTAAATATTCTATTATCTTATTAGAGCTATTTTACAGACTATGGAGGTAAATTTATTAATAGTCCCTCTATGACCTATAACACTGATCTGGCATCAAAAGAAGCATCTGCTAGATCAAAGGCCTTTCTACCTGGAGAAGAGTAACTTATTTAAAGTTATTTCTTTTCCTTAAACTTATTTCCTTTTTCATATTTTTCATGTCTCTACAAAATTAATATAATCCAGTATTCTGGAGATAATATTCCTTTTTGCATCCTCAAAATAAGGTATAATGAAGCTGAGACTGAAATGTGTGTGAAGTGGCATCAGATCTCAGCTTAACAGAACTATTTTTTTGACAAATTTTCATTGTGGTTATTTATTGTTATATAAGAAAAAAACTAAGATGAAATCATTGCCCTTTACCTTTCTCTCAAGGAAAACCCTAAGGGATGACTTGATTCATTTATAAAAAAATATCCCTTAAAATGATTAAATGCCTAGCATAGCACTATTGGCTGCCACTTAAAAAAATCTTAAGCATACTATTCCTATGGTTAAATGAAAAAAGTTAACTTAAATTGTGCTTTATGTGAATTAATATTAAAGCTAAGGAATGACTTGCTAAGGAAAGGATGAATGAAACACTAATTATTAACTTTTAAGCACGTGGTGGTTTCTGAACTTTTTATCAGCTGAACTTTTCAGGACAACGTAGTATTAATATCTAAGAAATTCCTTGACAACTTTTAGCCCAGTGGGTGTTCCGACCCAATCTGCTTCCAAGAAAGCAAACACAAGATAAAGGCAGAAGTATAATCTGTTTAAGTTTCAGCTAAGAATCCTGTTTCTTCACAGATAAAAGGCTGCTTCCAGCTAATTAGCTCCAACAAGAAAGAGCCTTGCCAAGTTTTTTCAAGTCTGACAAAAAACAACATATAAGAAATAATTTACAAGAGTCTTCAAATACCAACTGTAATGTCCATGAGGCCAACTTCAAAACTTCTTTGCCTTCTGCAAAGAAGATTAGTTTCACAGCTGGCTTTTATCTTCTTGAAGAATGGGCCATTACCTTGTAGCCTTACTCCTGAGTCGCCCATGCTGTTGTAACTGTTTTTTCTTCTGACCAATCCTTCGTGCACACGCACTTGGCACAGGCTCCTCGGGAACCTCATCACTGCTACCAGCCCCCACAATCTCTGAAGGCAGCAGTCCACTCCCTAATGGTCCTGGCCCGTCATCTGAATCCTCACTCTCCTCAGCCATCTGCACCTGCTGCCGGCTAACCACAACAGTGGGTCATATTTTCTTATTTAAGCAGAGAAACATTGAAAGGACAACTTGGACACCATGTCATTCGGAAGAGGCAGTTTTATTGTCTGATGTTCTTCCTGAAATGGTTTACAGCAGGTTTATCATTGCTATATAAATGGAGGAATTAATTAGGTAGAGGTTGTAAATTCCCTACTGTGACCTTTCCATTCATACAACAGAAATCAACAATTTCTCCAGGGAATAGAAATGCATGACAGTGAGGGCAGACTTTGGCCCGTATTAGCAGAAATATTACACCATACAAGTCATGTATTTTGCCTTACTCTTTATCTGTTGAGGCCTTATTTTAGGTGGCAGGTATGTTGAAGTACAGGCCTATTGTTGGACTCAAATATTGGGCTCAATTGTGGTCATAATCAAATATTTATTGGGATAATAACCATATTGAGATTGAAATGGAAGAATCTTTCCTTGACCAATTAAAACCATACTCAAGAAAATATGTGACTCAGATAGCTGATCTCCAATTCTTTATCCATTTTTAGCAATAGATAAAATTGCATCATAATGGTCATTGCTCTTTCCATTATATGAGTGAAGATGACTTGTAGCTCTATCATAATAGTGTTTCAATCCTTCATACCTACTCAATGTCTTTTGGTGATCAGTTAGAGAAGATGTCAAAGCCTTCTTATAGCATTGAAATCAAATATGATATGAGGTTATAGCTGCTATTGTAATACTTTTATTTTCAGATTACTGAACTGGAAAGAATATCAGTTATTCAGCTTGATGGGTATTGACAGTTAGTCTGTCACTTCTCCTCTTGGAAGATAGCATGCTTCTCAAGTGAAAAGATTTAGCCAACACACATTTATTTTTGTTCAGTATAATACATAATTATACCAATTAATAAAAGCTAAAAGGACTGTATACATTTCATATAAAATCAACTGAACTTAAATGTGCTTGCTAAATCACATTCACAGTAAAATGTTTACAGTGCCCACTAAAATAAGCTAAAGTAATCATGCAAACAGTGGAGCATTGCATACTATTCAATAAGAAACTATTTTGTAATTTCTCCAGTATTCAATTATATGTCATGATAAGTTTCTAAACATAAAATCCTGCCTAACCCTAATCCAATTTCCAATCAGTGATAATATGACGTTGTCAAGCTAAGCTGAAGGACATAGAACAATCTAGTCAGGTTCAGTTTTTTTTTTTTTTTTTGCTTACATACAATGGACAGAATCTTGCTAGACTAAAATCTTACCACTCTTACTCTAACTGGTATACCCTGGGACATTTTAGGGAGTGACTATCCTTACTCTCCTCTGTCTCCTATTCTGCTCTGATCTGTTTCACTGCAATCCATCACACAAGCTCCCCTTTCTATTAAGTACCAGTTCTCCCTCTCCCTCTCCCTCTCCCTCTGTCTCTGTCTCTGTCTTTGTCTCTGTCTCTGTCTCTCTCTTTCTCTCTTTCTCTCTTTCTCTCTCTCACACACACAAACTATACTGTTTCAGTAGTTCTTCTTTCTAAAGGATATTCTCCAATATATGCTGTCATACTCGCCTTCCATCTGATATAGTAGTTATATTCTAATTTTACTTGCATACTAACATTAAAGACACTGGTGGCAACAACAAAACTGGTAGGGAGCAATTTAATATTTCACACATTCTCTTGGAAGCTTTCTATTACTTAGAACATGTTGCCAAATTGGGTTAAGTTGCAGTGTTATTCTTTGATCCCTCACATCTAGAAGCAACTGCTTCACTTTAACTCATTTATAGGGGCAACTCTGAGAAAGCTGAAAACTGGTGTGGGAGGATGCAGCAGCACAATGTATGTTCTTTTCAGCTGATGCCTCTGTTAGTCCTTGCTGTTTGAACGTGTCATCTACCAGCAGTATTTATTTACTGGACAATTAATAGTTTCTGCCCATGGAGATTTTCAGTCATCCAAATTGGAAAAATGGAAAAACTTGGAATCACAAAAACTTTAGCTGGGTAAATGCAATAATAAAAGTAAATAGAAGTATTGTAAAGATAATTTTTAAATAATATCTGAAATATAAATATAGACATGAACATCCTAACAATAACATCAGAATCAAAGAGACTACATATTAAAAAACAGTGAAATCTATTCAGCTAGGATTTTCTCAGATGTAAATTATGGAGGAGACTATTAATTACTGGTTCAGATATATGGGTTAACTTTGCAACATTAAAGAATATGTTAGCATTGTATGACCTGGAAAGTTACAAACAAGATCAGGATAAGGTGCAGTGTAATGCACTAAATTTATTCAAAGGAGAACTAAAGAGATGAAGTAAAAGATAAAAGATATTGTGAAAACTGAAGCAAAAAATGTACTTCTAAGACTTCAAATAAGAAAACTACCAAATGGTGTTTTTAAAAAAGCTATTAGAGTGGCCAAGAAAAGATCAAGATAAAAGCCTTAGGCAATCAGAACACATGACAACAGGGCACAGCCTTTCATATCAAACAAAAAAGACAAGGAAAGATAATCAAGAATGACACCAAATGGAAAAATATTGTAAGAAAAGAAAAATAAGATTTTAAAAGAAGCTTAATAAAATCATTGGAAAATATAGAATGAAATTAATTATGAAGACTTCTAATAGTGGCCTCTGAAAATAAAAGTAGGTGGAGAACCTACAGTGTAACCAGCATTGTAATAGAGGTTGCTCAAATTGTGAATTGCATTCGGATGTTTTATCTGAGGAGCATTAGCAAAGTATAAATGACTCTTAGAAAAATAGCAAAAAGCAAACTATTCAGTGGATGTTGGATCTTTTGAGCCTAGAAAAACAAATCTACATCTATTAAACAGGGCTCTCACAATGTTTTGAAAATAAAAACCTGAAACGTAGATAGGAAGAAAAACTCATAAACAAAAATTCTGGGCTCATTAATCAATAGATGTTAAATGTCCAGCAATTTTACTTCCCCCCCCGCCAAAAAAAAATTAAAGCGGAAAAAACAAGGAAGAAACTTAACGTGAATAAAAATAAAACATGGTGTGCTTGTTGCAGAATTTAATTGAAAAAAATCCGTTGCCTTTCAAAATCAGATATACTGATATATACTGGCCTAATCCTCAGATAATATACTGACTTTCACAAGAATAATTTATAAAATAACAGATGGTGATGAATTTACATGAATAAGGAAGTGTGAGGAATTTTTGTTTTACTTTTTTATTATAGATTGTATGTGGATAAGTTGCATTTTTTAAAAAGGATGCCCAAGCTCTTTGTAGGCATATTTTTATTTATGTATTTATTTTTCACATTTTTAAACTGTTCATTTTCCTGAGAGTGGGACTCTGGGCAGTGTACAGTAAAATCTTAAAAGATAAACAAGTATCAAAAAGTTAAAATTTGAGGAGGCAAGGATGAAAGCCATAGTGGGTTGGGCTCTCAGACCACCAGACAGTCTCATGGCTGTTTACTCTTCTGTGCTCCCCAAATGAGCCTTCAGAGTCATATTTTGACTCCTATCTTAAATCTTGAATGGGCTCTAGAAAATTCAAATCCATGTGTAGTTTTGCTTTGGAAACCTTTTCTTTCAGCCTCTGACATTTTTGTTGATAGTTTCCTGATAACATAGTCTGAGTCCTGGGTCAGTCAGTTTCACATTTGCTGGGATGGTGCTCTTGGAAGAGATGGAATAGCTTTCTCCATATAGTCATGCTATTTAAAGAAAGAGCACTGTGGATTTAGAAGTGTGAAGGAACTCTAAAGATGTGTAACCATATCCATGAAGGTGAGGTATCACTGAAGTGTCATGATTAATGGATCAGCTCCACTCCCAAATACAGAGGTTATCTGAATAATTTTGGATCAATCATTCTTTCTTTCAGACCTGTAGAAAATGTAGTAAATAATGTTTTATATGCTAACAATAAATTCTTGGAGGAAAAGGCAGAGTACTTGCAAATATAGAAATAAATATCTTCCAAGAAGAGTGATCACATACATAGTTGAACACATGCAGTTTTGAAATCGTACAGTTGCATCTGTATAAAATGCTTTCAGTTGACTGTGGAGATCAAAGGAAGAACCAGCTGATCTGATCTGACTTTGCCTTCAATAAAAGTGATTTGAAGTCATGATCCTCAATAGAGAAATATATTCTCAGAGGACTAAGTGTACTAAAATTGAAGGAGTTGTATAAATTGAGCCTGGAGAAAAGAGTATTAAAATACGATGCGATTGTACTATCTAAATATTTAAAGGGCCATAACATAGGTGATAGAGCATTTTTATTCTGTTGCTACAGGAAGTAACAGCTGAATCCACAATTTCAATTTACCAGAAAGATTTCAATTAAATAATAGGATTTATTTATGAAAATGGCCATTTATTAGGAAAGCTGAAACTATACATTTATAAAAAATCTGCTGCACTTCTTTGTAATTATTGTCATTCAATTTATTACAAAGAATTTGTTTTTGCTCTTTCTTTCAAAAGAGAATATTTTGATCAAATTATCATTGGGTTAGTATAATGTTCTTGAAATAACTCAGTTACAAGATGATCAAGAAACATGTGAAAATATGTTGTCTTTCATTGCATAATGATTTTTACAGAGATCAGCAGTGTCCCTACATTTCAGTGAAATCCAAAAGGAAAATTTCACGAAGGAATTCACATTATACTTTAAGATTGGAGCTAGGCATGCTACAGACTGATGCAGAGATGTTACCATAGAAAGCAACAACACATGAAGTAATACATTTGTAACATCAAATAAGAAAGCAAGTTACAAAACGCACCAAGCTAAATTTTCAAGCATTCTGAAAATCGGTCAGATTCCCTCCCAGTTGACTGGTTTGAATGGCAGCCAAGTTTCCTTCTTCAGGCCAAGGTTTTCAGTTATAAGTTTCAGAGATGGCAAATAAATAAACACTCTTCAGTTGAGGGCAGATATAAAGTACAGGTACACTGAATATTGTCCTATCTTGATCTCCATTTTATCCCAGTGTCATTCTTCAATGAGAAGATGAGAGTCTGATTAACAATACTGTAATATAACTTTGAGGGTCATTGTTTGTCAACTGCAGATTTTGATCAACATTTAAATATCATTGTAGTTATAGAACAGGTGGGTGAACTTTTGCAAATTCATTGATTAATTTCTGCTGCATTTACCTGGATTGATTTGCTGACCACTGAATTTGCTTGCTGACTTGATTATATTGTTTGGATTATTTAGTACTTACCAGTATTTATCTTTGTATATTGATTTTATTGAAAACAGTGTACAATTTGGATTAGATAAAGGGAACATTAAAAGGATATTAAAGTGAGCTAACCAATTTCTGTTTGGTTCAGTTGTTTTAGTTTAAGGTTTGTAGTCTTTATGAAAAATATTCCCTGATTATATGAGCAAAATAAAATATGCTTATTTCTGCTTCATTAACATTTGAAATAGCTTTATGCTATTTCCTTTCATTGGAAGTATTGAATTAGTTTGTAGTGAGCCTGTACTGTTCAATAATTGTAACTACTGTTGTGCTTGGGAAAATTGAACTATATTCCATCATAACCTTTGAAACCTATGCAATTTTTCTTATAATCAACGCAATGAATTGTACTTTTCCCTTTTATTATCTAGAATTTGGTTACTAGTCAGTTAATATCTTTTTTCCTTATCTTGTATAGCAAGGAGACAATTCTGCTGCATAGACTCATTGAGATTCTATGTGGCCATGACTATGAGAGAGATCAGCAGTTTAAAAATAGGAAACATAAATAAGCAAATAAATAAATAAATGATTCTCTACTATGACATCCAACAACAATTATGTTCAGCTCAATAATTTTATAGTGAGGTTTCTCGTAGGGATTAAAAAAGATGAATGGCAAGTCCCCATAAGCTTTTGAAATAGTTAATACAGTGTCATTATCCTTGTATATTCTCCGGAACAATTTTGTTTCCACAACTAGATTTTGAATATTTATTTTCCTTTATTCAAGGAGCCAGCATTAAGACCAGGGATGGGATTCTGCTGGTTCTGCCCAGTTCTATAGAACCAGTTGTTATGAACGAGTAAATCAGGCCTCTGGCTGGCCCTGCTCCTCTCCACCTGGTTTTCTGCTCCCTGCCCAGTAAGTCTCTATCAGGTATGTGCAACATCGTGCACATACATGACAGCCTGCATTTGCCTGCCTTCCAGGCCAGCCATTGCTGCCGGCCTAAATGCTTCCAAGACCCTGGCCCCTACCTTCAGGAAACTGCTCCTGTCTGCACAGGAAAGCCTGCAAGTCGTACTAGCCCCTCCCCCACTCTCCTCGGGCCTCTCGTGGCCATCTCCAGAGTTCCCTGGGCCTCTCACAGCCATCTCCAGGGCTCCCTGGGCTTCTCGTGCCCATCTCCAGGCCTCCCGGGCCTCCCACGGCCATCTCTGGGGCTCCCTGGCCCTTGCCCAGCCTACTTACCTGCTCCCCATCTCCAGGCTTGGCTTCCTGGCTAAGCCACCACACGGTGCTCTCCCAACCACATAGCAGTGATGGCAGCGAGGCCTTGAGCACCCTTCCCCCCAGCCCTCCCAAAGTACCTTCATGTGCAGTGGCAGCAGTGGACCTGCTGGCTACCGCTGCTGCATGTGCAGGTACTTTGGGAGGGCCAAGGGGGTGATCAAGGCCCCACTGCCCCCACCACCACATGTGGAGGCACTTTGACTTGGGAAGCAAGCATGCACAGGGAAGGGCTCCAGTGCTGAGATCTCCCATTTGTTTCCCTCGCAGGCCAGGGCAGCTTGGGAAGCAAGCGGGAGATCGTGGCACCAACCAGAGCCCTTCCCCATGCTTGCTTGCTTCCCTCGCAGGCCAGGATGCCACCCACAGAGGTGTTTGGGGAGGGCTACGGCAGGGGCAGGTGATCAAGGACCTGCTGCTGCCATCACCATTGCACTAAAAGGTGCTTTGCCTTTGGGAGGACCGGGGTGGGGGTGGGAGTGCTCAACACCTTGCTGCCACCGTTGCATGGAGGTGCTTTGCTTTTGGGAGGACTGCAGCCGCACGCCACCCCCCACCCTCCCTTTCTTCCTTTTCCCTCCACCTGCTGCTGACTGGAGCTCGCCAGATCATTCTGTTCATCCCAGACCAGGGTGTGTGTGTGTGTGTGTGTGTGTGTGTGAGAGAGAGAGAGAGAGAGAGAGAGAGAGAGAGAGAGAGAGAGAGAAACAGAGAGAGAAGGAGGGAGGGAGGGGGAGAGAGAGAGAAGAAAAGAAAAGAAAACAAGAAAGAGCAAGAAAAAAGAAGGGAGAGAAAGAGAAAAAGTATTCCATCAATTTGGAATAATGGTAGGAAAATCCAGTGATTTATCAGTCATGTCTAACCAGCTATCACTTAGCCTAACTGTTGATCAGTATATCTATTGCATGTGTAGATAGGAACTAGAGTTAGAATGAGAAACCACAGAGTTAGGCTTGTCCAGATGCAAATTTGATAAAACATAATTGGAATGTGCCTACAGGTTGGGAATAAAGTAAGCTGAAGACAATTTTTGCTTGCTTACTTATTTGGTTTCTATAACCACTTATCTCAATCCAACTGACTCTGATCATGTTGTTGTACATTCAGATCTTTTTAATAGAACAGCTGAAGTGTTTTCCACCCTCTGTAACAGGTCTTATAGAAAAACCCTTAGATAGGTGATTCAGAACTATAACATAGTAAGTAGTATTGAACACCTGTGACAGGTGCTAGTTTGATTAGATTCTCATTTACAATGCAGAAAGCATTTATTACAATCATTAATTGAACAGAGCTCTTGGGTACCTACCATTTTTTTTGTAGAAATCTAAGTTAGTCAACATCTAATTATCAGTCAGCATTCTCTAGTTTACTTGGGCTATGGACCATAACAAATGCTGTTCCTGTCTGCTAATTAATTGTGGTCTCAGCAGCACACCAGAATAGAATAGTATTGCATTTAGTTTTTCCATTCTAAAGGTGAAATGTATCTAGTGCTTGGTGCTTACACCAGCAGAATGCTTTTTGCAGAATTAAAATCTTAAATTTAAATACATTGAATGTTTTAGGCATTTGATTGCAAAACTTTAAATATTACTGTAGTTAACATAGATATTAGACAAATCACAGCAATTATAATACAAATGGTAAAAGATTAAGTAAATCCTACTTACACTGTTTGTAAAACTGCATATCTTTTGATGGCTTTCTCATAAAATGTGGTGTATTATATATTATTGTTCTTTAAAAAACACACAAATCCAGCTGGTCTTTTATGTAAATGTCTTCTTTTGGGGGTCACATATTTTTTTTGAAGTAATGTTGAAAATGTTTAATGCAATTTATGTTCAACTAAATTAGAGTTGTAGCTTAAGTCTAAACTACTAAACTGTGATAGAATCATAATGCCACAAAATTGGAATGAACCAAAATTACCAGGAAGAATGCCTCATCACTACACATACATACCCACTGCAATTTTCAAAAATAAACACAACAGATATACAGTATATCAGGTAATAAAGATGGAATAGTCCCATCCCATTAAGTTTACATTAAAACTCTGAGATAACAGGCAGGAGCAGAAACATTTAACTGTCCATAGGGAGTGGCTTAAAGAGAGAGAATAAGGGGAAAAAACAGATCCTGGGAGGTAAAGGTGAGTATCTTCTGAGAGTGGCTTCAGACAAGTAAAGGAATTTTCCCTATTAGGAGAAGTATTACCACCTGGAATACACATAAGGAGCAGCAGAGCTAGATACAAATTAGAATTCTTTTATTGATTTATTTTATGGATTGATCTGAACCATTCTTTTATATCCTAAATCCTATTTGTTCTCTCTTTCTCTGATGTATGCCTGTATGCCAATTCAGGCAATTTCCCATTGCCTTTTTCCCCATTGTCTCCAACTGTTAATTCTCATAATAAACACTTTCAACATTGCCAACTTTAATAGACTCTGAAAAGCATACAGCCTTTACCCCAAATCTATAAAAACAGATAAAACCTAAAATCACACAAACAGCCTGGATTACAATGAACTAAAAATGACACAAACAAAATAAAACAGTGCCCACCCGTAAAACAACAATACATTAACCCCAGGCCTGAGATCAAAGCTAGGTTTTCAAAGCTTTCTAGATCCTAGGAGAGAGAGAACTATCCTTAGCGCTGGGAGATGCAGGGGTGGGATTCTGCAGGTTCACACCTATTCGCTATAACTGATGTTAACATTCTAAGCAGTTTGGAAAACTGGTTGTTAGAAGAAATTACTGGCCTAATCCTGTAAGGAAGGCAGGAAGGAAACATTCTAGTGTTGCTTACAGAAACTGCCTCTCCATTAACGCTTATTACATTATTGGCAGGACTAGACTTCCTGTATCAGGAACGTCTCTGGAGTTATTTTTTCCTCCTTTGCTGGTACTTTGCTTGTGTGGAGTGACCATTCAAAGTTACGATGGCACTGAAAAAAGTGACTTATGACCGCTTTTCACACTTACAACTGTTGCAGCATCTCCACAGTCATGAGAGGCCAGGCAAGGAGATGCAAGCTTCGATGTGAGTGATGTTGAGTTGACCACGCCAGCCAGTCACATGACCACCAAGCCACACCCACCAACTAAGCCACGCCTACAGAACCAGTTGTTAAAAAATTTGAATTCCACCCCTGGGGAGATGTTGTTCCAGAGGGTGGAGGCCATGGCAGAGAAAAACACATAAGATGACCATGTTTAATGTAGGGGACCAGGAATACATTCATTCTGCTAGAGTGTACTGGTTGGGCCAAACCAGTTGGAGTTAAGCAGTCTCAGAGATCCAGGCCCTGTGCCATATATGGTAATAAACAGCACTGATTGTAGCCAGAAGCCATGTAGCAATCAATGCAGATTTATGTAGTCTATAGGTTCAGAGCAGGTGAACGTGTTTTATAAACAGAAAAGCAACAATCAATAATTTTATGTTTTATAAACATAAAAGCAATAAATAATAATTCAACACTTTTCTTCTATCAAGATTCAACATCTTCAAAACAGCATGCCACTCAATATAATAGGCTGTCCAATCATTGCAATGAAAAACTGAATTAATATCACAGTAGAGTTTATTTTAAAATAATTTAAATAAATATGTCACTATTGTTGAATTTAAATTCCAGAGACTTGATTCAAAAGTAGTTACATTGATTATTACATTATGAAAATACTTCAGTTAATTTGTAGCACCTCTCCCTTAAAAAATAAATAAATCCTACTTTAGAACCAAATAATAGAAACAATTCTGTTGTCTGTCCCGGTTTTTTGGAATAATTTATTTCTTTTTCTCCACCCATAAACCTTGATATAAAATGGGTATATTCAGATGAGGCAGTTCTTTACATGGAAAATTTCCAATTGAAATACTTATTAAATATGCAAGAACTTCCTGCTGAGATAAATGTAATTTCTACTGACTCAACCAGAGGCAGAATGTCTTTTTAGTTTGCATGAAGAACTTTTTGTTTCCAAGAATAGTCATTTTCCCTGAGTTTTGGCAGCAAATTTCTCAATGGATGCCATTTGCTTGAAAAATATAATCCAAGTACAAAGCTCAGGGTTTAAACATCTTCCAAAATGATCTGTCTGTCTATCATCTATTCTCTCCCCCCTCCCTTATTTCATAATATAATAGTGTAATATAATATTAAATAATATAATGAATCTCAGATAAGATGCAAGTGAATGGTTATGTTGGTATAGAAAATGACATATTTTTAGCATATGAAATATTATGTATATTCTGAGTTCTGAGGTTTGACAAAATACAGCAAGCAAGAATCTTCTTGTGAACTATATCAACTTTTCTTTTTATTCTTAGCCTAAAATGGGTAGAAAGATTTTTTCAGGAAGACAACTAAATGAGCAAAATTTAGCTAATGCAGACAAACTTACCTTCCTTTGCTTTCCTCCAGTGTCTGTGGAGAATGGACTGCAATCAATTTTATTACCTAATTGTTCCATTACTCCAAAATTAACACTCTCCCTGCTGAGGCTAAGATGATGATGTGACTATCTGACCATGTAGCTGTTATTAACTTCTCCAAATAATTAATCTAGGATTCAGTTAGGCTTAGCAAACAAGCCTTTTATTGATATAAAACATGAATCTTTTTATTTATTTTTTCGAATCCTCTTCTCTCTCTAGATTTTTGGACTGGGTAAGGAAATCTCACTTTGTGTTATATGTCAGTTGTTCAGCAGCCCAAATTTGTCACTTCCAATTTTGCCATCCTTGTGTCTCTTACTGTCCAATTTCCCCAAAACCAATCTCCATGAGCTGTTTAGTCCAGTTCCAACTCTCCTTCTCTTTTGAGACTATTAAAACTTCTTACCTGATTCTTTTTCCAATCACAGCTTGCTGTCCAAAAATGTAGTTTGCATGGCTGGAAGTCACAGGACAGGATAGAGGGTTATGTTTACTTCTTTAGCTTGTCACTTGATCAGATGTCCTGGTAAAAATGTTGTCTTCTCTGTAAACTATGAATAATACACCAACCACACTAAAATGGCTGCATAAAATGGAGACATAAAATGGAGAAAATACTGGAGGAATGGGGAAGAAAAGGTATATGAAATACGAAACATGTTTTCATCTTTTGTATCTCTTCAATGAATCCTTCAGAAGGCTGTAGTAACTGCTGGGAAAACCTTCAAATATGTCCTTCTAAAAAGGCTACAATGTGATGTAGTGAATTATTCGAATTCATTCCACTTCCAGGTCCAATGGAGCAGAGGCAACTGAGATCTAATTCTGCCAGTACTTTATCTCCAGAAGCCAATGTATTAACTGTTTTGCAGAATAATTAGGCAATATGGAGATGAGGCAGAGGGACAAGCCCTTGTAGATTTATGAATGTCCTTTGAGTTGCCTTGGTGCTCTTTGCACCTGACATCTATCTTCAGTGCTTGCCTTGGTGTTAGATCTGCTATTATAGACTAAAACACTGAAAAGTGTTGTTAGACTCATCTGGCTATCATAGATTAATAGGGCTCTCAGCTATAACATCCATTGTGAATGATAGTAACGGAGGTCACAAAACAGGAGACAACTACAAGTTAACACATATAATTACAGAAGAACACATATGCACTCCTTTAAAAAAACAAACCAGCATTCCTGTGAAGGAGCACTAGATTTCTGTAATAATAAGATGATAGAATGTTCCTGAAATATGCAAAAGTCATGTTATTTGTGCTTTTTGCATATTACTTGGGCAAAAGGGTCTGAAACATGTTTAAGTCCAGAGAAATGAAATAATATTCAAGTGACTACTTTGCTGTGATTCACTGGAATATAAGAAGGGACAGAAGGTACAATACGATCGGATTTGCAAGATTTTGATATTATAGTTAAATCTTAATAAAAGTAGTTGTAAAAGTACCAAATTGGAAAGTGATTTTGCCAGTTCTGTGTTGCTAATCTGCCTTATCCATTTTCCACAGCTACTCTGTGGCTACTTTGGGATGGTATTGTTTGCATAACTTGCGGACTGGAGAAAGAAATTTTGATTGCCATGCTGCCTCTCCAACTCTTCCTCCCAGCTTCCTCATTCCATGTCCCACATGACATGACATCTTACTTCCACAGAAATAGCCACAGAGAACTGTGTGAAAGATCAGTAATAGAAAATTGTTATGAAGAACTCTCGCAAGTTCATTAAGATTCCTTTCTACTACTGCTCCCATTGTGAGCAACAAGAAGCACTGATTTTCATAGTAACCTGTCAATAAAAAAGGGGGCAACTGGAAATGGGATGCAGTAGGAAAAAGTTTAACTGGTATTTTTCCTCTGCACTTTTTTTTGCTTCATCTTGTGTCTCTCCTTCATGCCATCAATATGTCAGCCCTCTTCCTTTTTTATGGCAGAATATTTATATCGTTTTCAATGTGATTAATACACTGTCCACATAGCTATAATAGCTTTTATTGTTAAGAAAAGTGCCAGGTTCCACCACGCAATTCTTCCTGGCTACATTAAATTCATGGTTTTCCTATCCTACATGTGAGAGTAGAAAGTCTGGTAGGAGGGAAACCTACCAGGGAGGGAAACCCAGCCACTAATCATTGCCTTTAACTCACTCTGAATTAAAATATTAAAGAGGCACCACTTGACTTCCTTGCTGTTAAAACAGGATAAATATGAGCTGCTGAAACAGAAAACATTATGCTGGCATAATTTTAGTGCTACCCTCATGAACTAAAAGAATGCACATTAAGAGAGCATTCTCGATGAGCCAACAAAGTGTTTGTAAAAAATTATGAGAGAACAGCTGTTCAAAGTTTGTAAAGAAGTCAAGGGAGGTTGGGGAGTGTTTTGCTCCTTCATTACTACAAACAGCTCATTAAAAATTGCCCATCTTTGAGCTTCTGGCATATTTTCAAATGCAGAGATAATATAACAGGAAAGCTTTTATAGCAGATTATTTGGCTGTGATTAATTTCAGTACAATAAAGTACAAATAAATAATCATATTTATAACCCAGATACTTTATATTCATCACAATGATGTTAAGTTTCAAACAGAAAAAGTATTCAAATTGAAGCTTTAATTGCAGAAATCAGAGCTTTGTAATAATGTGCCTGAAGGTGCATAGTCAATAGTTGATATATCAAGGGATTTGAAAATGGCCTTTGCTTTTTCCATTTAAAAGATTTTTTTTCCTTTCCCACCCTTATCATACTACCGTGACTGGCTATAATGTAGTTCATCTTATTACAAGTAGAGCAGGCATAGGTAACTCTAACCAAGGGTGCCTTTCATGGCCACCAAGAGGATTATTATGTGCTGGAACAAGACTAATATGCCCCTCTTACCTACATATTAACATATCCCCTCACCCTCCTAACATGTGGATTTCATGTTATTCCCTGTACCAATGTAACCAACCAAGAGGCTCATTTTTTAAAAAAGGGGGTGGGGCTGCCAGGACAGTGAAGTAGATCAGAAAGTGGGGCGGTGTGTGTGTGTGAGGATGAAAAATGGAGAAGCAGATTTGGAATTCACACAGCCCACAAGTAGATAGCCTTTTTTCCGACTAGGAGAAGAATGATTCACCCTAGTCTATACAAATGAAAGAAAAGTGATGCTTCCCTCACCTGCCCCCATCTCTTCCTCCAATTTATCCTCCTGTGTTTTAAAGCCACCCCTTGCCAGTTACCCTTTGGCATGGATGGCATGCATAGATCCTCTGACTAAGCTAACAGTGGTGCCTCTTTCCTTTTGGTATGAAGGATTTAAACAGGGTGAGAAATGGGTGGGGTGATCATTGCTGCCACTGCTGCATGGAAGGACACGCCTTCCTTGCCATTTGCCCTCTGGTGAGTTGATTTGATCCAGCTTTGGAGTGTTTTTCTGTGAGCCAACCCCCTTTTGTTGTGGTAGCACAGAAATAATGAATAGCCAAAAGAAAGATTTTAAGGTCATGGCAGACAGCTTGATGAAAATGTACACATAATTGAGCAAAAGGTAAATTCCATGCTTGATAATTACCTCTCAGAAAGATGTGCTGTTCTGGAAAAGCTGTAGGAAAGGTCAAGCACAATATTTAAATAACTTTCTTTATGAAAGGTTACATTTTATGTATTTTGATTTATACAATTAAGATGATTATGTCTCTTGAAAATAAAGCATGTCTTCTTGCCATGGTCAATAAAAGTGACACTAAATAGAAAAATGTCTCTTTTTATTGAGTGATGGAAATTTTATTCAGTAATTCAACAAAAAGTATCACTAAATTGGTTTCACACAAAATGTTTTTGTATAATGAACAAATTTTAATTAAATACCCTATTATTTGAATAAATATGAACACTAATAGTTTGGTATATAAATATTTACTATGAATTTGCCTATTTTTAAAATTACTATGATTGGGATTACTGTTAGTTTTCATAATCCTAACATCACTTTAAAATGTATAGGGTAAAAATACCCTTCTCTATATTGTATTGTCATTGTGAATATGCTTTTATTAAACTCCAGATTCCTGATTTATAGTATAACTTATTCATGATATAATCAAACTGCAGAATTTGTACTGCATTTAAAGTTTACTTCAGCAGAAAGATAATAAGGAAGTATTTTAATGGTTCATGAATTTAAATTTCCGTAGCTTTGGCCAGCCATAAGCTGGATAGCCAAGAGCACATCATCACTAACATTTCCTAAAAAAGATCACGAAGAAGCAGATTTGTATAAGTTTACATATCTTAAATTTTACATAGATAAACATTAAAAATAATTCCTATATATTTCAGCTCCCATGTGTCCCAAAAGCAATAAAAAAATGCTGAATGTTGAGAAGTTGTTGAACAAAGGCCATTCTTCCTATTCATTCATGGCTATAAACCTCAGACAAGGCTGGATAGTGTTTCAAATAAGAAACTGTAAATAAAAGTTTCAGAACATTTGATTTATCTGCTGTTCTGATTAGTACTGTCTGTCCACATGGAAGAACTCCTGAGCTTGCTAGCAGAAGATGCCATGTAATGAATCTTCATGGCAGTTTCAAAGGTTGCATATTATTTCCTGAATCTAAGGCTGTTTCTAGTGGAAAAGACACATGACAAATATACTAAAGCCACCAAAAGAATTATTTCTAATAATTTCTAACCTAATCCAAAGATGCTTTTTCACAAAGCAACTGGACTTTCTTTGTATTTGCTTGAAGACATTTCACTTGTCATCCAAGAAGTTTCTTCAGTTCTTCAGTCTTCAAGCAAAAACAAAGAAAGTCCAGTTTCCTTTTGAAAAAGCACCTGGGACAATCATGACTTGGATGACTGAGAATCTCCACAGACATTGTACGTAATGCAGGTCTTTGGGATGGTATTATCGCTTCACTCATGCATATTTTGTGGTTCTCTAGCAGTCTATCTCTGTAGCTGCCATTTAATTACCCATCTTATGACTGTCATTCTGAGAAGAATTTCAGGATTATGGATATTTAGGGAGATTTCTCATAAGAGAGGAAGTACAAAATTAGAAGGAGCTCCCTAAGTGATAAAAGATCACTTAGGGAGCTCCTACTAATTTTGTACTTCTGGCAGATAGTTTTGATCAGCTTCTACTGTCCTAAATTGGCATAATATAATTATTGAGTGCATGTATTATATATGTAAAAGTTCCATAGTTTTCCATAAACTGGGGGAACCACACAAACTGTTTTTTTCTCAATAAATCAGAAAAACAATGCTTAACAGTAATTTTTATAAGGGCAGGAGGAAAATAATAGTATAGGGAGAAATACAATTCCCATATGCTAAAATTGAGTTTTGCAGATAATATATTTCATATTCATCTCTCTAGAACTTGTTATTCATGTAGTTAAACAGGTTATCTTTGGTTCATTTTACAGTTCATATATACAATGGTTAAAGTCATTCTGGTTTCAGTTCAAACCATTGCCATTATCCTGCAAATGGGGTACAAAATATTACATATGGCAGTATAGAAGGAACAATTAAAAGCAACTGAATTTTTATTTTGAAAGACAACTGACAATGGATACTTTGTTTTAAATTTATAGTACTTATTTATATAGAGGTAGTTTGAAATAATAGAGAACTTCAGTGGGTTCCATTGATACATTTAGAAAAAATACCTGCATCTAATTATGCATACAATGGAACCAGTCTAAGAATCCATCTTTCCTAATTTTTCTAAAGAAAGTGGAAGGTGGTACTGCTATTATAACCATAGCCTGCTTCTCTGCACCAGAGAGAGAATTACAGAAACTAATTAATTCATTATTGTATATGCCAAAACTACTTTAAAATTATTCTTATTCATTAAATCAAGGGTAAACAAATATGCTTTCCCTCCCAGGGTGGCTTGTGGAACTTCCAAAGTTGTATCTCATACATTTTTGGTGTTGCTGTCATTCATGTCTTACCATTCATTTGTGGATTTTCAGCCAATATGATGCATTGTTTCAAGTAATCAAAGATGTGCCTGTGCTATTGTTTATTTTGGAAGTAGGTTGTAGTCTTAACAAGTTGAAAGTCATCTGGTCTGCAATCCCATCAACTCAGGACTGCAGTAGTCAAGAACTAGGGTAAATTTGAGCAGGGTTGAATTTGAGCATCTTAAATGTAAAAGACACCAGAAATAAGGTTGGGTGCGAGGAAGAAAAATCTTTCTTGGGATTTGCAGGATGATGCTAATCAGATATTATTAGGTTCGATTGATGGTGTAAGGCTATTCCCTTTCAACAGCTACAAATATTCTCCTTTATTGGTAAGGATTACAGTAATAGAAACTTAAGAAGCTAAAGACTCTGGGTCAAAATAGTCTGAATAGTAGATGCAGCAGTACCTTGAGACAGCAAAATAAAAGATAAAGAACTGGAGAAAATAACAAAATAAAACAACATGCAAATAAATATAGAACGATTATATAAATAAAGCAAAGTACCAATTGTAAAAGGAAGTTTGGGTGTAATACCAAACCAATTGGAGCATAACTTGAACATTATTGTAATTGACAAAATCATGATTGGTCAATTGCAAATTGCAGTTTTAGTTGGAACACCTTACATTTTAGGATATTTTTAACACTATCAAACCACAATGCCTGCCTATCCTAGATATTTGGAAGGACTCAATAGGTGAATAAAAATACAAATCCAGTCTAAATATCTGGTTGACTTTGCAACCAACTCTGATTCTCAGAATATTATGAATAGACTACTGCCATATCATTATTTTAAACAAAATAAAAAGATAAATGTAAATATCACTCCTGTTCTGAACAGGTTGGCTTTACATCATGTAAACAGAAGAAAGAATGACAAAAACTTGAATTTTGATTTCACATAAATAGTTTTTGCATTTAATTTATAACTGATTTCTTGAATGCTTCTTTAGCATTACAATTTACAGTAAACCAATTTATCTGAGATTTTGTGGCCTTTGAATCTATTCTTGCAATTTCTTGCTGCGTTAGCTGACAGAAGACTGATAAGTGGTCTGTCTTGGCTAGTATATACTAGAGGTGTGCAGAGCTTCAAGGAATTGTTTCAGTTTGATGAATCTTCAAAAAATCTTCTTAATAATATTTTATTAGGCACTAGGGATACCCTTTTCTAAAGTTGTCACTTTGGTTGAGTATTTATTTATTCTATTTTTTTAATCCTGTCTTTATTAGTTTATAAGTTACTCAAGACAGTTCTTTCTCTTTCCATTTTCCCCACAAAAACAGGCCTAGGAGGTGGGAGGGTATGCTTTGAAAATCCTCTCAATCTTTGCCATAATATTTGACCTAGGAAAAAATACTGAATGGAGACTGATTTGATAAAGAGCCTTTACCTATTGCAATATCTGAGAAATCTGTTAAGGAGCAATATTCCATGCAGAAAGCTCTCTCAACTTTCTGATAACTATGGCTAGCATATTTTCCACAATAGGAACAAGAGGTATTGCATTGCCAAAGATGTTTACTTATCTATTGTCTTTCCAAGGATACAGGGACCAAGAGCTGTGGGCAATGGGCATTGAAGAAGATAATACTGCTGGCTCACCTGCATGGGATATATGCCCAGGAGCTTTGAACAGTCCTGAAGACAAGAAAGCAGCTCACTTCCTTCAGGATGCCCTAGTCAATTGTTAAGAGCTTTAATCAATTGGTATGAAACAGATGGGTAATAACTAAAGCAGATTGTCTGTGCTCATATGACAAAGGTCTTGCAGCCTGGTCTTAAGAAAGTGCCTGCAGCACATACGAAAACTGTCCAGCCATGTCACTTCTTTTGTCTGATTTGCTTTCTCAGTGTAAATATTAATTTTCATATAGGGCTAGTACATAGTTGCTTTAGCTATTTCTAGTAACCACAAGATCAGAAGGAACCATTTAGGGCCACTAAGTCCACTTTTCCTGAGCAGAAGTGTTATATATGCCAAATGCCTGGTTGGCATAACTTCCTGCACCAGTGCACCACTGTACTTTGCACCAGCTGCACCAATACAGAAAGCACTATTAATGTGATAGAATTCACAGTTTCAATCACAAATGGACTTCCATGGACCTTTCTTCATACTTAAGTGACCACTTAGAGGGAGTATGCATAAGTGCACTAACGTGCCTATCATCCCTGTCATTGTATTTTTACTCTCTTATTGTTTGTTTGACAAATTCCAATAAATAAATAAATTTATAACTATACTAATATGCTTCTTGTGACCTAATTTATACTATATATTTGCCACAAACTAAAATAAAAGAGAAAGTATGTCGAGAGACTGAGTCATGATTCCTCACCCACCCAATGAGTTATCACCAAACCATCTTCCTCTGATAAATCCAGTGATAAAAATCTGACCGCTGGCATTGTTCCATTTTTCTCCACTGTCCTCCATCCCAAAGCTCTTGTCACTCAAAGTACCATGCTATCTAAGCAATTTTTTGATAATGACCAGCCAAATATTTATATTCAGAACAACTAATTCCCTCCATTTTAATCACTCCATCTATGTAAACAGCCCCATCAAACTCAGAGTTATATAGAACATTTTAAGAAAATAAATTTGCTTCAATGCAAAAATATTGTGGAAATTAATTATCACACAATAAAACAGCACAACAGGAAATCTGATTATTACAGAAACAAAAAACATATTTAGACAAGCCAACCTGTCCAAAGACTATTAATTGGACTTGTCTTTAATCATAGCAGCAGCTTTTAAAAATGGCTTCCAATATTTGTTCAATGTCTACATTTCTTGTGAGTAGTTGTACCTGTGTGATGAAGCTTTGAGAGATTTGATGGATTTCAGATCAGAGATATGATGGATTTCAGATTTCCAGAATTCAGAACAGAAATTAGTGTGTTGCTCACAAAATAAGAAAATGCAAAATATAGTTAGTAGGAAAGTAGATTTGGTATCATCTCTGTATCTGTTGTTTCCTCCATGCAAATCACCTTTAAAGTTTTTCTTTCTAACTAAAAAGAACTATTCAGCGATGAATACCCTTGTGTGGGATCCTTGTGTGCCAGGTGACAAAAGGTTAATCACACATTTCTGCTGCTGGTTACCGATTTGCAAAATCTTCCAATTCCAGTGTGATTGTTATAATAAAAGATCTGTGCTTATAAACTAGGATTGAAGTGATAAAAGAATACTCTGCTGATTAGATTATCTGAAAACAAGACCTTGTTGTTTTCTCATGTTCCAGAATCTATATGTCCCTTTCCAGCTTTGAGATTTCCATAGAAAGTATTTTGGTTCATGTAGATAAATAGGAGAAAAATCTGGTAGGGTGCTGTATTCCATTAATATTACCTTTTCAGTCTATATTGAGACTGTGGCACGCCGGATATTTTCTAAAGCAGTTAATTAAAATAAAATGGAGAAGGCTCTGGAAAAAAAACAGCCATCTATAAATAAAAAAGATCAAGTATATTTTTCTTGTCCTATTTTATTGACTAGAAAGCCCCTGTATCACATCATTATAACTAAACAGGTTGCAAGATCACTGAAAAGGTGGAAGTATCCGACATTTCAGTATTAGTAATTATACATTTGCTTTATTGATAGTAAAAGCATTTATGAATACTTTGTTGAAACATGCTGAGGACCATCAGAATTAGGTAATTTATAGTGTAATTTAGAATACTATCATTCTATTGAATAAGACAAGGATTTTCAGCTGTTTTATAAGGACAATTTCACTATTGTCTTTTATTTAGGAATTCTGAGAAACATAACCTAGGATAAATTCAGTCAAGGACTGTGCTGCCTTTTAAATGTAGCATATACAAGGGTCGGAAAAGGGGGGCAAATGACAAAATGTGTATCTTCTGTATGTCTTACACGTTTTATATGTTTGCTGTCAAGATGCAAGAATTGTAATTTTTTTTATAATTGTGTCTGGTAGTGGATGCCTACATCCATGTCCACTCTTGACTGGCCCACCTCGGAGACTTATATGTATGATATCTAATTGTTTTAGTTAGCTAGCTCATCTTTCTTAACTGTCTTACCTGTCTGCTTACAAAGCCCTTTTTGTGCTAAGATTATTGCTGTAGGAATAGCACATAATCAAAAGCCTTATTTCTAATCCCTCTGGACAAATGGGATGGTTTGTGTTTTGTGTATTAAGGCTTGCCTGGGAGCTGGAAACAGATTTTCATGAAGCTGTGTGACTGGAAACCTGTTGTATAAAATCTTAATCATGGGATGTTTGCAAGCATGCACATCAGAGTAGTTTTATAAGCACCTTGGGTAAAAGATATAGAAACATACTGAACAAAATAAAATCAGGATGACTTAATCTGAAAGTATATATCTTAGGCTCTACTATGCTCTTTATCCTAATGTGTTTTATAGAACCGTAAGCTTTCCAATTATTTATCAGGCTTGTCTGGCACTTACATGACTTTCTGGCTTTTGCTTCTTGACAACCTTTTCTCAGTCTTCTTAGAGAGATTCTTTAGTCTGAAATTGCTTCTTTCTCAGAAATGATTGTGCCATGCTACATTTATGCAGGTTGACTGATTTCCTACCTTCTGTCAAGACTCTTATCTTTCTGATAGAACACTCCATCTCAGCTACTGTCTCAGTTCTGCTGATATTTGAATTTTTGTCCTTTGAGTAGTTTATTCTGTGCAATTGGATGCAGTAAAGTACAACCAATTGTGGACTGAGGTGCCATTTAAATTTCCTGGGGTTGCTTAGATTGTTTCATGTTTTTGTTGTAGACATTGCATAATGTTGCTTAACACAAGGAAAATAGTGTAATGCAGTGGTGTCAAAATCAAGGTTTGTGGGACGGATCCAGCCCATGGGATGCTTTGATCTGACCTGTGGGCCACCCTGGAAACAGTGAAGTATCACCCTGTGGTGCCTCTGCCAGCGAAAATGGGCTTCCAATCTCTGTTTTCAGTTGTGATGGCCTCCTACAATCCTCTGCCAGTGAAAATAGGGCTTGCAGGATGCTGTCAGAGCCAAAAATGGAGCTCGGGAGCCTGTTTTCACTGGCAGAGCATCGAGCCATCAAAGGCACTGACACGAGTGACATTGAATTGGCCATGCCCACCCTGGCCATGCCCATCCCAGCCCACCCAGGTCAAACACAACCCTGATGCAGTACTCAATGAAATTGAGCTTGACACCCCTGGTGTAATGGGGATGTATGGATATGGGTTTCTGAAATATACAGCATCTTGGGAAGTATCTGGGTAACATAAAAGATTAGTGATCTTTTATCACCTAATCTCATTGCTTGAAAACTCACTGTTACTAGTTACAAAGTAACATAGGAACAGGTTCCTTAAGAGAAACTACTGTATAACATTTGGGTTTTATCATTGATAATGTATTTAATACATTACAACAATACAAATTGATATGTATTTAAAATGTAGAAAAGCTCAAATAAGTCCACTGTATTCAAAATATATATAATGTAAAGGGTGTATAATTAGATATATTCACAGTAGATGTCAAAAATCTTCCATTCGAGTTCTGCAAGCTTAATTTATAAAATGATATAATTTATATTGTATCCCCTATATTCAGATGTCAATTGGAGAAATGTAATTTGAGAAAATACAAATGGAGCAGCAACATCTCACTCTTCTATTGTATATAATACCCTCACTGCAGTAAAGCTTTTACTGGATAACTCCTTCCTTTTTACAGTTTTGTAGGTTTTGGATGACTGTGTGTGTTAATAATGTTGTCATTCTCCTAGCTGGTCCAGTGATAAAAGCAAATGTTTTCTGTAACACCCCATTGCCCTAACTATCTATCTATCACTATCTATCATCAAAATATGGGGTATTTGGTGTTCACTAGGCCAAGAGATCATGCTCACCTTTTTTTCCCTTCCTTTCAATTACTAAAACATTTCTTTTCTCTCAAAAAAAAATAAAGTGCATTAGATTTTTAGGAGGCATTTTAAACATCTCTTCCCTCCAGCATCCTGGATCATAATTTCTTCCTGCAGCTGGGGGAACATGTCAAAGCTTTTCCCTGCAGCTTGTCAGTGTTGATCATTATCTTAGCCCAGATGGGGCTCACTCTAGCAGAAGTGGAAAGCACTTGCTTCCAATAGATTTGCAGATGTTGCCTTTCCAACAAAAATCAGATGTGTCCCATTCATAACTATATATAGACAACAACCACACTTTGCTTCCTTTGGTGTTATTTTTCTGTCAAACATTCTCTTTATTTCTTTCATTTTTGCAGGAATAGAGTGAAATTCTCTACTTAAATCATGGTTACCTCACATAATAAAGATGAATATACTGTTTTGTTTGTTTGTTTTTAAAGGGTTCCCTACTGTTTCTCTAAGAATGCTTTGGCTTAGAGGGACAAAACTTCCATAGATAAAATGAGCTCAATCATACAATACCTTTATGGATTATTATAATAATTACAGAACTCTTAGAATTATATGATAGGAAAGTCTATGGGCATAGCTTACCCATTCTGCTTAACAGAGAAATCTTTTTTGAACGGATGTAGGCCCTGCCCACTTAGAAATATTACCACCTGAGCAGAAAGATAGATGGCTCATCCCATCCAGATTTTGCTTTAAGTGTCACTTGCAACATTAAATCATAGTGGCTTCATTCACTGAGAAGGCCAAGTCATTTCCCATGATATGCAAACCATAAGGATTACTTCGCAGAAAGTAATAAGCTAAAGGCAAATTAAATACACTAGTATGGGCTATGAATATAACTATAGTGATGTGATCACCTTTCTTCCACTAACAACAAAAGCTGTGTCCATTTACTGCCATGTCCACTGTCCAAACTTTTTGTCTTTCTTATCAACAGTTGTTAAGTCTGGGATGTTACATAGTATGTGCTTGTCTGTTCTGAAGTCCTGGAACACTTTAATTTCTTGATTTTCTATCACATTTTCTATCTGCTTTGTGATCCTACCAGTTCTTGCTTGCAAGCAAATGGTATTTCACACTACTTTATTTGCCATTGTTTTTAGTCAGTCTATGTAATATTGCAGTAGCTAACTAGATGGTCCATTGTTTCTTCAGCTTCTTTGCAAAGGCGGCATTTGCTGTCTGTTGATGCTTTCTCAATTCTGGCTCTGTAGGGATTTTTTTCTTTAAAAATGTGCAGCCAGAACTAGCCTGTGTGTCTCTTTTTCCTGCTCTTAGACATTTCCAGAACTTGTAATATGCCTGATTTAATATTTTTAAAAATACTGGCTATATAATACTTTGTCTTGTCATATCTCTTTTCTATCCTTTATTTGATCTTCCTTGTAGGACAGTTTGGCTTTTCCAGTTCTCAATAAGTCTTCATGATGTCATAGATCCAGTGCATTATCTTCACTATCTTCAGATATTTTTTCCAAAGCCCTCTAACTGGCTTGTATATTTGCACATTCCATACCAACCTATTTTCCTTATTAAATAGAATCTTATAAATTTGCTGCATGTATGAAGGGCATAGTTCATTGTCATCTTTTTCCATTGCCAGGGCTTTTAGTTCAGGATGTGTCCAGTACAATATTCCAGCTGTGTATCTAATGACTGGAATTGCTAGGGTTTTAATTGTCTCAGTGGTATTTCTTCCACCAAGTTTGAATATTAAAATATTCTTCAATCTCATGATGTATTCATTTCTAACCTTTTCTTGACTTTAAGGTGCTTGATGTTGTCAGCTTGAAGGATGGTATTTGTAGGGCCTTCTGCATTCAGACTCCTGATATTATTTCCATAGGACATCTTGATTCTTTTATATTTCTTAATTGATATCCACTATTCCCCTGTTGATGGTGAGAATAATGTCCAGCCTCCATGGCGATATCTTAGTTGCATATATAGACAGTGTTGATCTGTGAATCTATTTTAGATAATGCTTTTCTTTTTTTTTATTTTTTTTTAAATAAACTTTATTAATTTTACTTTTTTTAAAAAAAGACAACAACACAGCTATAAATTATATACAACAAAGAGACGCACCAGTCTTGGCGTAAGCCAAGAGGGAAAGAAAGGAAAGTTTGAGAGAGGAAAGAGGGAAAGGGAAGAGAAGGGGGGAAAAGTGGGGAAAACAAGGGTAGGAAAGACAATTATAATAAAACCATATTTTGTGACTGTCAGTAAGGTCTTTTCTTCTTCAAAGCTATCGTCGGCCTTAGTCTTCTTAGCGGTGAACTATCTTTGATTAAGCCAAATATACAAAGGATTCCAATTGCTAGAATAAATTGAAGATTCTTTATTTTTTAATGCTTGGGTTAGATTGTCCATTTCTGCACATTGTAAAATTTTCTGAATGACCATAAGTTCAGTGGGGACTCTGGTTTCTCGTCAGATCGTATAAATCTTTCGCCTTTTACAAAAAATAATGCTTTTCTATACAGCTTTGTCCATGTTAAGGAAGTGGGATAGGCTGGAAGATATTTTTGATGTATTATCTTGCAAGATTCCTCTCTTGATGTTAATTTTTTCTAATCAATCATGATTGAGTGGCAGCTGTGTCTTCCATTGTGACATTGATCTTTTCACAAAATTCTGACTCTTAACTCTTATTATTTCTAGGCACTTGCGTATCCAGTCATGTGGCAGGGCATTGAAACCATTCTTGTAATAAATCTATTCTACACTCAAGTTGGTCTTCCTTCTCTTTCAGTTTTCCAGACTCATCTTGTCAGTTAGGATCTTTGTTCCACTGCTGTCTGGCCAGTTTCCTTTCTGCTCGGGTAGAAAGAGTTTGTTTTCCACTAGATGCTGTTCGACTTCCTTAGCTACCATACCAGTTAACAATTTGAAAGTTATTGGTAAATAGGTAATTGCCCTATAGTTGCTTTATGCTGCTTTTTTCTGGATCTTTTATTATCAGGTAAGTTTTACAAAATGTTAATCAATCTTCAGTTTCACCTCCCTGACGTCTGTTGTTAAACTGCTTGACAATGAGTGGGTATTGTCTAGTCAGATGTTTTAACCAACAACCATACTTCACCAGGTACTGACCATTTCTTCATTTTTTTTTTGCTCCTTTCTTCACCATTTCTGCTGTAAAAAAAAATCTATTTCAGATATCATTAAAAAGCTGAAAAAACAGAAACTAAAGCATATAACATCAGAAGTCACTTTTATAACTGCAATACACTGAAAACAACCATGTCATGAGGCATATCACCATAAGTCAAGTCTTTATAGCATTGTGAATTTCTATTGCACTTCAGTTGTCTCTTGTGAATGATGGCATTTCAAAGTATCAGAATGATATGATTATCAATTCTACATCCAGAGGAATGGCAGGAGCAGAACAAAACCTTCAAACAAAAGCCATTACCCACTACTCTGTTTGACATTTGTAATGCAATATACATTATTTGGTTTCTTGTTATGTAAAACCCAATAATGTTGTAGAATAAAAAAGGTACACATTGGAACAATTAAGTGTATTTCTTCTATTAAAATGTAATATTTCACCCCAAAAGGAAGTGTTTATTAAGGAACAGTACAATCCAGTTTATCTGTACTATTAATGTTAGAGACCAATAGGATTGCTAATAATCCAATTCTATGCATTTTTATGCCAAAATTTTGTGGACTTCAGAGGGACCCTGAACTGCATTTCAGCCCATGCAGAATCCCCAAGAGCAAATTAAAGTATTTTCTGATATCATCCAGCTATGGTTGAGATGAAATAAAACAGTCCTCATTACAGTTATATCAACATAACAATGTTTGGAAGCCCAGAATTTGCTATTAGTCTCTAGTGTAGATATTGCTTGCTGAGACAGTGGTTCAAAGCCTATTCCAAATTATATGATCTTATCCCATCTTAATAACTTGATAGAGATGCTGCTTTAATTCACAGATTGCAGTTTGAATTTAAACTATTAAAATGCTTTCATTTAGCATTGTCTTACAAACTATTGTGTTCTGTTTTCCCAGAAATAACAATTTCCAGATACTGTTTTCTTTGTTTATGATTACTAATTCATAGATTCATACAGTTAGAAGGGATCTTGGAGATCTTCTAGTTCAATCCCCTTCCCAAGGCAGGAGACCTTATTCCATCTTTGACAAATAGTAGTCCAATCTTTTCTTGAAAGCCTCCAGCGAAAGCCTCCAGTCACAACTCCGGAAGGCAAGCTGTTGCATTGATTGATTGTTCCTCCTTATTTCCTGGGTGAATCTCCCTCTGTCAAACCTCTACCCATTACTTCTTGTACTGTACTCTTGTGCTTTGAAAAATTAATTGATGCCCTGTTCCTTGTGACATCCCTTCAAGTATTGGAAGATTGCCATCATGTCTTCCCTGAGCCTTCTCTTCATTAGGTTAAAAATACCTAGTACTCTTAGCCGTTCATCTTATGATTTATGCTTGAGGCTCTTTATTTACCTTTGTTGCTTCTCTGCACTCTCTCTAGGGCAACAGCATCTTTTTTGAATTACAGTGATGAGATCTGCTCACAGTATTCCAAGTGTGGTCTCACTAGGGAAGTATAATCCTGATGCAATATAGAACTGCATTGGCTTTTTTTGCAGTTGCAGTATGCTGTTGACTCATACTTAAGTGGTGATCTACTAGGGTTCTTTGTTCCTCCCACAGTTCCTACAGTTGAGTCAAGTACATCCTATTTTATACTTATGCATTTCATTTTTCCTTCCTAAGTGCAGGAAGGAAACAATTATTTCACCACTGAACTATATCTTGTTGGAGAGGGCCCGATGGTCAATTATGTCAAGAAAGTGTTGGCAATTTCCCCCAGCTTGGTATCATCTGAAAATTTGATGAGTTTCCCTTCTATCTGCTTATCTATGTAATTTATGAAGATATTGAAGAGCATCTGGCCAAAGATTGAACCAAGCTACCCCACTGCATACTTCTCTTCTAGCAGATGTAGCTCCATTGAAGACTACATGCTGACTGCAGTTGGTCAGCCAACTGTGAATCCATCTGGTGGTGGTACTGTTTATTCCACTGTTCTATCTTGCTAAGAAGTAGGCTGTAGTCTACTTTGTTAAATGCCCTACTGAAGTCCAAGTATATAGTATCCACTGCATATCCCCCAATTTATAAATCACTTTATCAAAGATGGCAATAAGGTTTGTCTGGCATGACCTGTTTCTAACAGAATCATGCTGGTTTCCAGTAATCATCTTGTTCATTTCTAGATGTTCACAAATCCTCTCCTTGATTATCTTTGTAAATTGTAAAGGAATTTATATCTGACCTTGACAAAAGTATTGAAGAACTATTAAGAGAAAGAAAGGAATAAGTCATTATATCTTCTATAAGGTCTGATCTAATGGCTCACTCCAGTGGTGTATTAACCATTAAGCAGACTAAGCACATGCCTAGGGCACCAGGTCCAAAGGGGACACCACAAAATTGAGAATATGGCTTCGTTTGTACAGTATGTACAAAGGAGAGGAGTTACCAAGATTTGTCAATGCTTAAGGCATTAATGAGCCTTAATCCACCATTGGCTCACTCCTACCATCTTCTATTAATGGTTTTCTCATACCTTTCCCAAGGTCAGATCTAAATTCCTTGAAGTAGACAATCCACAATCCTGAGATGGAAAGAAGCATGTGAGGAAAAAAAAATACTCTAACTTCACCTTGATTTTGTTTAATGCAAGAGAATTGGATAGGGTTTCTAAACACTCTTAATGTACCCTATAATTCAGTAGAATTCTGGGAATCCTTGTGGCATCTGTTTTTGATCTATCTTCAAAAGGTTGACGATCAGTCTCGAAAGCCTGACTTAATAGTTCTTTCATACCTTTCCCAAAATCAGCTCTAAATTCCTTTATAGGTGATCTTCATCAATATTAGGCTGGCAGTCCTACTGCAAAGTCTTCACCACATCAGAGTAACTCACACATTGCATTTCTATTTCAGATGCTATCAGCATGAAAGCAAAATGGTATTTGTCTAACCAATTAAGATACATTCCTTAGAATTTTTTTCTGGTTGAAGATTAACCCTTTGCCTTTCAATTAATTTTAACAGTGTTAAATCATTCTTGTCTCTTTCTAAATTTTTAATTTTGATATACTGTTTTTTATATTTTATTATGCACTGCCCAGAGTTTCTGAAGGAAATGGCTGATTCAAAAATGTGAAATAAATAAAAATAAAGTAAGTCTTGAAAATTCTTCTGTACCATGTTATGGTATTTATTTCATAGTTGATCATTTTTCCTCAATATAAGCACTTTGTGTATTGGATGTAAAATGTTTTTGGTGATACCAGTGATTAGTAGCAGAGTACCTGACAGAGTGCTTATGTATTGTGATGCAGCTGGACTATCTGTATAGTCCACTTCAGCTTCTCAGATGATAATTTGGAAAATCTTATTATACTATGCAAATCTTTAATAGTATGAGCAAACATGGTTTAATTCCCATGGTCTATAATTTCAGTGATTTTAAAGTAGGTGGTTACTTTTTAAGTAGTTTAAACTAAACAAATTAAGTAATTTTGAAATAATGTTTTCAAAAAGAATTGGATTCTGGTTAAAAAGGCAGGGATATGTTTAAATAAAGCATACTGTTATTTGTACTCTGTTTCTGTATGCTTTGCTCTATGATTTCAAGATATAAATGGTGATAAAAGAATGTATTGGCAGTGCATATAAGGTAGACAAAAGCTATTTGTTTGCTTCACAACTGAAGTAATAAACAGGGACTCTCAAGAGGGATTCCCATAAAACACATATATCCAGGATATAAAATCTCCTTTCTGTATTACTCTAGCTGTGTATATATGTGATGCATTAAATTAAAAAGGCAACAAAGAGTAGCATAAGCTTAGAGTGGCAACAGAATGAATGTGAACAGAATATCCTCTTCTTCAAGATTAGTCAAATACTACAATTGTGCTCTGTGTGCTCTTTTATTTGAGCTCCTCAATCCAATAAACAGTGCTTACTTTGTAGGAAGTATAAAGATATCAATATAGAGCCATGGTTTTCTATATTCAACTATTGAATTTCCAGTTAATATTTTGCATAAGCTATGATCATCTAATTACAGAGACTTCCTTTACAACCAATTCAGTTATTCAGAGTTCGTTTAAATTGGTTTAATTTCTTAGACTATATTAAATACAGTAGCTAAGTTTCAGTATGACATTTTGTCTATAATATAAAATTATACCTGTATTTATTGAATTGCTTAGTGTGGATATAGAATAATATGATTGCAGTGAACATGCCTTGAAATAGATTTACATCATAAAACAGGGAGAAATAACTCCTATTTTCTACTTTAATATGAAGGCTTTAGTAAGTGAAGTGGTGATGAAAACAGATGATAAGGGATTTTTCAAAAACACCTGAAAGCAGCATAGCAGAAACATTTTTTATGAGGCATACACCTTCTCTGTCATCATTTTCTGTCATCATTTTCATACTTCAAAAACCTCTGATATTTAATTGAAAAAGGTTAATTGGTGCTATTAAGCAATCTACACAATCTATTGGATTATATTAGCATTCATTTTATCCAGGTTGTCAAGCCTACTATGCAAAAAACTTGAAAAGAATCCAACTGTAATACTATTTTTCTTTGTTTGGCCAGCCTTTTTTCTATCATGCTGTGTTTTGTTTTAGTAAAAAACTATGTTTTATTGAACATGTTTGCTATGGTATTAATTATAATTTAAAATTATTATTTTATTAAAAGTTGTTTTATATCTTAATTCATGTAAGGTGCCATAAGTGCCACTTATTTATTAGAAATATATTAATGCTAGGTAAACAATAAAATAATTTGAGGAAGTCAACAGTAATTATAGTTCAGTCAGATTTTTCTTTTTTCTTTTTAAGTTTTTTTATTTTTTACACAAACATAAACATAACATAAACATGAAACATAAAACCATCTTTCAATTATATATAGTGTGTCGGTTGGTATAAATCTCTTGTGCACAATCTCTACAGTCTTTCCCGTCTAATCCAATTTAATCCTCATACTATAAGTCCACTATATATATTTATATTATTATCTTTGTTACTTACTTACTAGACTGTTACTAATATACCATCATTTTATACGAGCAAATCAGCATTTTAACTTGGCCTGCTTTATAACATTCATTTCATCATCACCAATCTATTCAAAAATAATATATCCTTACATTACTTTTTATCTCTACAATTCTATTATATTTATATTATAAAGTACTATAAAATATTTCATTTCCCTGTTTTTTTATCTAACCATTGATAAAATAAATCCCATATCTTATAAAATTGCTCTTTAATTTCAAGTGTCAATTTAGTCATTTCTGTGCACTCCATTATTTTCTTAATAACTTCGTCTTCCATTGGAAATTCAGTCAGATTTTTCTGATGTTTGCTGGAGAAAGCATGAAAGAGAGGATACAAAGATAAATGTATCTGGAATGCTATATTGTCAATCAGAGGGAAAACCATTTTATCCTTGTGAAAAATATACCAAATATTTTGCACTGATTGAAAGAACTACAACATAATTGAAATGTCTGTTAATTGAAAGTTCTGCTTTAGTGAAGTTACAAAACTGCCTCAACATTTCATTGATCCAGATTTGAAAAGAATTGTGTAGAGGAACAAAAAGTTCAGTTAATTGGAAGAAGTAATGGAAAGAAAATTGCATCTGCACATGAACACATTCATATATTTTCCTTTTATATGCCTGTAATAAACTTCCAGTTTTTGCATTGCCTGTTCTGCCAGGCACAATTATCTTTCTCCTGCTATGTTGCTCATAAAAATATATTTATCCCAAGCTAGAACATAATTTGCTATTGAAGATAATCTGAGAAAACAGAACTTGGATTTGAATAATTCTGTTCAGGATTTTTTTTAAAAATGGATACTGAGTGTGATAGGGTGATTGTTCTAGATCTCATTCAAGAAGATGGTCATATGCGAACTATAATTTAATTTTTGACATGACTATATGGATAACAATTTTTCATTCAAAAAATGCAATGAGTCATTAAAATATACAGTAATGACAAGAATTATTTCAACATTTCATATTGCTTTCATAAAGTTCTGTTAAGGGGGAAGGGTGTAGGGTATTCCCAATTGAAAAAAAAATAGAAAAAATAATTACATTGACATAGGACATGGTGGGAAGGAAATGTCCATGGAATATCTAAAAGTCTTAAGAAGGCTCGACTCACATGTATTTGTCAAAGTAATATAGGCATTGACACTGGTTTAATAAGTTTCAGGGTGGAATCAGGAATGTATATAATAAAAGGCACAGCATACAAATCAATTTCATTTGTTACAGTACCCCTAAGTTTACATTATAATGCATGGACTTCAATAATATAACAGAACAGAGACAGAATCCTGCATCAGTGGCAGTTTATTACAAATCTAATGGCTAAAACTATTAATTCAATTGTCTTTAAACCAATTGACTATGATTTAGTGCCCTGAAATTTAAGTTCGCTCTTATTTCATTTTCTTTTCACAAATATTGCACTTCTTTGTGTCTGTTCAAGTGTATGTTTCTCCATTATTATTAAAATAACTTCATGCACCTTTACATAACTTCCACATAAAGTATTACTATTTATTATAGCCTTCTTCTTTTTCTTTTAATTTATATTTCACTTTTCTACCAAGAGAAATTTCAAGGCTGTATTACATCTTTGAAACATCTTGGTGTCTCTGTCCAAAAGTTCAACAGTATGCAAAGCTTTTGTGATTTTTCTGGTTGGATGTGTTAAGCCAATTCATTCTAGTTTATTGGACAATGAGAGATAAGAAAATCATAGTTTGGAATGATGAATAAACCCAGCCTTTACCTTAGAATAACGGTGATTAAGAAGATTAAAATAGAGCTGTATAAAAATATGATATGGAAAGATTTGATACTGATAGTTTCTTAAGTTGGGAAACACTAATCTATACCACTTTTTCTAGCTGCCATGCAAGGCAAATTCTAGGCTCAGGCAAACTAGTTAGTTTCCTTGGGTCCAAATTTACAAGGTGCCAAAATTTAAAACACCTCTGAAATGCACAGCATTAGCATAAAATCTGACAATCTTTCCTCATTGATTTAGACATCATCATTATTATTATTATTATTATTATTATTATTATTATTATTATTATTATTATTATTATTATTATTGCTATGGACTTCAAGAAATGGTTAATATTACCCCCAAAAAAGAGAGACAAAGATCCGATATGAAGTTATTGAGTGATTGAATCACATTACTATTAGCTTATCAAAGTTATACCTGGAATGGCAGTGCTATTGTACTCTGAGCACTAGCGTGCCCACAGAAAGTTAGATATAATCTTGGGAAAGTCACAATATGGCTGCCTAGGGTGCCAAAATATATAGAGTTCATCCTGCTGCTAGAGAAATAGAAATGTAAGGTCTGTGTTGGACAGTCAGAAGAAGATCTGCTGGGTAATTGCATTCTTGAGGCTTTCAAGACATTTCTGACATTAAAGGACATGTGAATATATTGTGGGAAGAAAGAGTGAATAGGGGTATGAAAATATCCCCAGGAACAGATATTGGTGAAGGGTAACCAAAATTAGCCATACACATTGCATACAGAATATAGAAAAAGTGGTTTTTTAAATGCAGATTACTGTGTGTATTAAAAAGTGGCACTAACCACAAACTTTTCTTAAATACTTGGAAACCAATCATATTCTATGGCCTTTAGGACCTAGTCCTGCTGTAGGTCCACTATCCCAACATAAGTGAGATGAAGTCAGAAATCCAATCTTAATCAGGTAGTAGGCTGAGGCATTCCCAGACAGTTGGAAAACATATCTCAGAAGAAAAGATCAAATCAACTGTGTGATCTGAAATATGAGACATACTGGAATAGATCCATAATTGCTATTGCTCTATGAACTCCTGAGCTACTCCAGTCCAACTATTAAATTGGAAATTGAACACTATGAGCCTGTGATTTCAATCTTCCTTCTCCTCCTACCAGCTTGTCAGCTTAGTTAGTAATTCTCTTAAAGTAGACTGTACATTTACAGTATTCCAAATATGTCTTGTTTCCAAGACTAAGCTACCCATACTTTACATTAATCAATTCTATTAAACCTATCTTGGTAAATTAGATATTGGTCTTATGGATCACTACATTTTCCTGTCTACTAACCTTTTTTTAAAAAAACTACAGAATGCCTAGCTGGTACAAGCTGAATCCATACTAGCCCTCTTACCACTTATAGCCGTGTCTTTTATTTTTATTTAATGTACAATTAAAGTACACAATAACTTGCTTTATTTAGAATTACCATTGCATTTCAAAGAAGTAAAATCAGGTTCTATATATTCTAGCTTTGTTTGCTCTGCAATATCCAGCTGCTAATGCAAATGCAAATGCAAATGTTTTTCTTCATATGTCTTTTATTTTCCTCTCCTATTTTTAATTTTGTTTCTAAGTAAAGGATAGAAGACAATTTCATATACACTCTACTTTCTTATTTTCTCCTTTACAATGACAGAGACAAATATTTTAATTTAACTCCTGCAAGGCACAGAAAGTCATTTAAATAAATATTGTAATCAAATATATTGTTTAATAATAATGAATTGAGACCCAGTTCTTCTGATTAAGACATCAGAATGGAAATCAGGGAACTGTAAGTTTTACTTGGGCCTTAGTCATGAAAGCTGGTTGGGTGATCTTGGACAATCACATGCTTTCAGGCCAATTTACCTCACAAGGTTGGTGTTGTAAGGAAAATAGGAGGAAGAAGGAGCATTAGATATGTTTTGGAGTTGTTTATAAAAATAATAAAGGTAGAATTAAAAAATAGCAAAAAAACAAATTTATAGTGGCATGTTGGTTCAAATTATGATAAATTTGTAGAATTTGGACTATGTGAAAGCAAACAAAGATGTGTTGTGTATCTGTCATGCTTTTTTAGGTTTTATTTTTTTTGAAAAGTTCAGCTAACATAGGCCTGAAAACAAAAGTCTTTGCAAATGTTCAAGGAATGTTTTTCCCCCTTAAAAATTGAGGATCTAATTGCATTGATCATAGAATGTAAAATGAATTATTTTGGATATTAAGCTTATAATAAGTAGAATGAGCTCCATACAGATTATTTCTTCATGAAAGAGTAAGAATATTGGCTAAAGTGCCCCAGGCAGATATACTGTAGAAAAGGTGATTTGTTATGATTTGCATGCTGATCAAATGTCTTATCATGGAAATTTATTCTGCTTGATATCATGATTTTTTAAAATAAAGCACCACCTGCTCACTTCTCTAGAGAGAACTAAATTCAGAAGCTAGGACATCAAATGTATGCTATTCACGTTTTGAGAGATATGCAGGATATACAAGGAAGATTCTTGTATGCCGCAGCTTGTACTGCATGCCTTCTATTAGGGGAAAAAAGTTTACATGGCCTTTCTTTACACGCTTGTTATATTTACCTGCAAAGCTGTTGGTGTGAAATCCAGTAATAGAATCAGAAAGAAAACTATAGAGGAAAGCATAGATTCCATACAAGTTGCATATAAAAACAGCGTGTGAAGCAATTATTATTAGAGTCTATAGACCTGTTTTGCTCTCAACTATATCAAAACATAGATAAGGATTACTTTCAATTTTTATACTTAAACTGACCACATTTGGCAAAGACTAAGATTGCAGTGCTTTAGCCCCTAGGTAACTCAACCATAGATTGCACCTTGTAGTGGAAATCTCACATCACATTTTCTCTTCTTTCTCCTTGTCAGTCTTTAAAATTATCTCTTTCTTACATTGGGAAATTCTATATTGAAAAACATTATAATGAGAGCATGGAAGGATATGGAATGGATAAACTAAGCCCTCTGTAAAATAAGATACATTACCCTAGTGGGAAAGCTGTTATATTTATTTATTTGTTTATTATATTGCTTATTTATTAAATCTATATACTGCCCAAAGCAACAAATATTCATATTATACCTTTGATTATACCTATCATCCTCACCCAGTATCCTTGCCCTTAACGATAATGGTTGTTGGGAGTATTGGTACAATGCTTAAGATGCTGGCCTGGAAATCAGAGGCAGAATTCCAGGCCTACTTAGGCATGAAAGCTGGCTGTTTGGCTGATTTGGGACAAATTACTCTCACTCAGTCCAAGCCACCTTAGAAGATTGCTGCTGTGAGCAAAAAAAAGGAGACAGAAATATTAGATATGTTTACTACCTTGAATTGGCATATATATACATATGTATAGCAAGATGAAATATCATCATCAAGAAATGAGTAACAGGAAAAAATGGGGAGAATCTAGCATCTAGTAAAAGCTAACACGAGGGTGGAAATGTTTCTTAATATTTAAAGGCTAATTGCTTCTAGTTTAAGGCAAGGGTAGAAGCAATCAAGGTAACAGCTGCAAATATCTTGATATGATAATTATGCAGGATATCCTAACTTTAAAGATCTTTCTTCAGTAGTGGGATCCTACATTAGTTGTTACCGGTTCAGTAGGTGATGGTGTGCACATGCTCCTAACATGCATGCACCTAACAAGCCAGTCAGCTAAAAGGATGAAGAAATGAAAAGCCCTCCCATGCACTTTTTGGTCTTTTATCCTCTCAGCTGATTGGAGGTTTTTTTTTATTACCTATTCATCAAACTGGTAGTGATTTTTACTACCGGTTCCATGAACCTGGCCAAACCGATAGCATACCACCATTGTCTTTCTTCTAATAGCAATACTTAATTATGTATGATATCTGTACTCATTATTAGACTTAAATTTCCAAACATTTTAGAACTCATTTGCTGATGAGTTGAAAAACTGTTTAAAAATATCCCTATCTTTCCTAACCCTAAGTAAGGGTTAAGCAGACCTTCAGATGAATAGTTGATTGGTGGCATTAAAATTCATATTTGTGATGTTACATGAAACAATGGAACATAAATCAATTTAACTTTGATTTGTTGCATGTCTTGAATAGTAGCTGTAAATCAGAAAGTCTTTTAGTCACTTTCATTGCTGTGCTGGCAGTTCTGGAGTGTTCAGAAAACCTTCTGTAAGCTCACCTTCTAAAGGCTGAAAGATTCATGAGGCTTAAAGGACCCATGGAAAGGTTTTGGATGCCTCAGCAAACCCCATAATCCACCTGTCGCAGAAAGGTCTGACAACTGGCCTGTGTTGTAGAAAAAGGAGAATTCTCTTGTGACTGGATTAAGATAGTAGATTAATTCCTGAAATCTACTTGCTTTGGAGAAGTTGATAATATTTCCAGTGAAATGTTTTAACATTTCAGCTTTAACATTTGAAATCTTTAAAGGCTTTTGCAGATATTATGACTTTCGTTATCTGCAAAGTCTAAATATAGTGTATCTGAAAAAAGCAATAGATATTGTTATATACATATTGCACAGACTTTTTGTGTAATAGCCTATAATTTTAATCAAGTCAATAGCATAAATCTGAATCAGAAAAATGAAGATTCTGCAAGACTGTTAAATGTATTAGTGATAATATTTTATTTATATCAAAAAGAACTAGGACATTATATTTAATCTGTAGTAGGTAGCTGTGGAACACTGATTCTGCACAGAATAACTTCCAGGGGTCTTGTCTGAGAAGAAAGGCAATTTAGATTTTGAAGCAAAGGCCTATTTAATCAGCATTTCTCCCATTTCTTATATTTCTTACTCATTATTTCTTTCTACCTTTTTATTTTTGTTTCACTTGATATATTTGGCTGACTACTACATGAATATATTCATTTTCCAGTTGTAAAGAATGCTGTATTCCTTTTATATTCCTGCTGTATTAGGTATGTGTTTGGATCTCTTCCATATTTTAAAAAAATCATTTTTATTAAAGGGATCACATACTGAGAGTTTTATTGTGACTTTTTACTGTTTCTAATAAACACTTAAAAGCCTCCTTGGTTGCTCTAACATGCAATTGCGGCACTTGATAGAAATTGAAAAGCTACATTTTTTTTAATAGTTCATCTGACATCAACATTTCTGTACAGTCATCTCTGTAAAATGTTGTAAGAAACTAGTCCAAGTTGTGTCTTAGATTTCAAGTTCAGAGATGCTCCATTTCTGTTTAAAGCTTTTCCTCTCCCACACCAGAGGTGGCATGCTACCAGTTCTGCTTGGTTCTAAAGAACTGGAAGTTTTGAAAAGCAAAACATAGTCACTGAATTGGTAGTAACACTGGGTAAATTCCACCCCTGTCCTACACCACAAAAAAATGAATTAATGATATAATTTATCTTGATTTCAGCATATCACTAACAGACAACTTAGGATGCTTCAGTTTCCCAGTCATTTAGAAACTGTTTTAGGCAGTGCTCAGAAATAGTACACAAGATTCACTCCCCATATACTAATGATGTTACCTAGACCAAGAGTTAAATATTGGCAGGAAGAGAAGCAAGCTCAGAGATCTCCAGGTCCCAATGTTTTAGTCTAGTCCAGTGTTCTCCAACTTCTGGGAGTTGGAATTCATACCTCTTAAAATTGTCAAGTTTTGAAAACATTTATCTAGTCATTAAATTGCAGTGAATATCCAGTAGAATTCATGTTTGTCACAATAAGGGCAAGAATTGTAAAACAATTGTTGTTTTCCTCAGTTTTTCTGTTGTGGCAATATAATTGATTGGCTGAGTATATACAATACTCAGCTAAATTTAAAAAACACAGTTCACAAACAAGCTAATTTTAACGAGATGTTTCATGTATGAATGAAAATAGAATATTTGGTTATTTCCAAATATAACCATAGTAATTTTTTTTATTTTTATTTTACTTTAAAGCATTTTTTTATATATGAATAAAACTGTGTTTTGTCTGATTATGTAACAAAGAACATTAAGTGATAGAACTATAGATGTAACAAAAGTAACTGAAAATAGTAATAGTGATACTAGGGTATATAATTTCTGATTGACAATATGAGATATTATGTAATGTAATTGTAATTGAGACCATGAAATGGATGCACAAAAAATTGGTAAACCAACCGATACACTGTTTGTATATTTATGAGAGAAAGTTGGATGTTTTTATGTTTTGTCTATTTTGTTTGTTTTTAAAAATCAATAAAATTGTTTTTTTAAAAAAAGTAACTGAAAATAGAACATACTTCATTTAAAAAGTTCAATTTGTGCAGGATTCCAAAAAAGGATATGTAATAAATTTAAACTGTAAAGAGTAATAAGTTATTATTTTTTATTTTGCCTTTTTGTTTATATCTCTATTGGTTTCTGTATCTAACTTAAAGCAGCAAATATAGCTAATACTCCTGTCTCCCATTTTTTTCCTCTATAAATCTGTGAGGTTGGGCTGTGAGAAAGTCCAAAGTCACTCATCTGTTTTCAAATCAGAGAAGGACCAGAGCAAAAATCTTCACTTGTCATGAATCATTACCCCGAAATGTTATCCTTCTTCCCATTTCAGTTTCTGAAAGAAAAAAATAATGCTTCTGTTTTATTCTAAAAATTATTTTGAGTAGATTCAATACCAACATGTGACACCATTATATGGATTGGTTTCTATCATTGTGCACCATCAAAACCTTGTTTTCGGAGCAAATTGCTTCCTTTTTGATAAATTCTTTCTAGATTAACTTGAAGAAGTGCTCTTTTTTCCAGCTGTTGTGAGAAATGAATTCCATCTAACTCACGAGAGCTGAAATTAATTTCAATGAAGAAACTGGAAATCTATATCAGGCATTGACATCTTTCATTAAACACACATGCATAATACAGATGTACACTTGTACGCAGATCTTGAAACTTTTTTGTAATGCATAATAGTCTGAATGCATTCAGTATCTTTTCAATTAAAAATCTTGATTTGGCTTCTGCAGTTTTAATACTTCTTTTGTGTGAACCATGTGAATTTTTCCAGAGATTCTGGGTTTTTTGTTTTGGTCTTGCAGTAGCCACAACTAGGCTAGTTGTTAAAATCCAGAGTATATGTCACTTCTGATGAGGGCATCAAACTCTACCCTTGCTGCCATCTTTTATAAAATAATTCCTTTTATCCTAAGATCCAAATCCCTTTCACTGGATTATGCTTCCTCCCTGACTTTGATCTCTTCCTAAAATACCGCAAACACTGCAATATGTAGGACTGTAAAAAGAAGAAAAAAGAAAAAATGGTAGCTTTGAAAGCATTGATGTTTGTTTGTTTTTCCCCTCCCCCTTTGATGTTATGTTCATCAGCTTTTTTTTTCTTGGCATTCACCATGGGAAATGTTTGTACCAAATAATAGAATAGAAAACTTTCCCTCTTTTTTTAGATCTACTTATTTTTATTTATTATGAATGCCTTTATGGTGCACTTATGAATCATTCTGACTCTAAGTGGAAAGAAAGAGTTTTAATACATTTCTACATACATTGGTACATTAAATCTACAGATCAAACATTTTTCAATTAAATATGTATGGTCTCATCAGTATTTGTTAATTGAAAAGTTTTCAGTTGCTCTACTTACACAAATGGCTGATCTGTTTTGTAAACCACTAACCATTAGAAAATGTATGATATTATATAGTTAGCTTCTCTTCTTTCATTTCAGTTCTGTGGAATTTTAAAAAAAAATATTTTGAAATTTATATGTAAAATAACCTTAAATATATTGATAAGTGAAAGATGTTTTTAAACAGTTCTATATGCTGTCTTTATGAAAATATGTACAAGGCTTTGAAAGAGAAATGAAAAAAATAAAAAAAGCTAGTAATAATGTTCTATTTCTAGTGACTCTAAAAATATTGACCTTGTCCAAGTTAGTTGAGATAACGAACTTTAAATAAAAAGAACAAAACTAACCATTTTGGTTATTATTTTTCTGTCCTCTTTAAAGAAAGTCAAGGAAGCAACCTAATATTTCTTATTTAGTATAAGAAAAAATACTAAAAAAATAAAAGAAATAACATGCCACTGATGCCAGGTTCATCTGTTTGTGGCTTGAGTTTATATCAAACTCGTAAGTCACAAGTCATACAGTACTTGGATAATTCACAAGCAAAACAACCAAGCTCAGAGAGCAGCACAGTTCCACCCCGAGCTACAGATATTTTCATCTTTTAAAACTGATAAATATATTTATATAGATTGTAGTAATATAATTTTAACAATATGTTCTCATTTCTGTCTTTATACTGTAGGAAGTTCAGATAGTGATAGTTTTAATTTCTTTGCTATGCTCTCCTCCTCCCTTCCTGATCTTAAAGCATGTTTTGTAACTCTCACTCCATCCTTTATCCAAGGTTATCTCTATGACTATCTGTGCCTGGCAGCTATTCTGTGTATGAGCAAATCGTGAGTCATAGTAAATTTCAGATAGATAATTTAAAGCAATTTCTGCAAGAAACACGTTACAAATTTTAGGGTAGTTACAAAACAACCCTAAACTTAACCCTAATCCTAATCCTAACCCACCATTCCTTTATCAAAAAGCATGTCTACAAGAAAAACTAGCAGTATTTTGAACATAACGCATATATGGCAAGAATTTTGTCTGGAGGAATTCCATTTATTTTATAATTTCTATGCCCACTTTTTTTGTTGTTTGTTCTAACTATTGGAGACAAAGGATTCACCATAAAATTGATTGGAAAGCTCTTGAGGAACATTTGCTGTATTTTTTTTAAACTTGTAAGACACTTCACTATTCTCCTGTTCCCACCCTGGCATATTAGAGAGAAAAGGGACAATGCAGTAATTTTTGTGAATACAGCATCTGCCGTTGTGGATTGCTACAAAGCACCAAGCTGTTACAAAGTTTCTCCAGTTTTAATTGCTTTGTAAGGATGCCTCTTGTTTATATAGCCACAAATTTTCAGTGACACACTCTGTTTCTCTAAGAATGCAAGGTTTAACTCAATCCATATTCCTAATTAATATTGTTGTCAGTATCAATAGATAAAGAGAAATGAAGGAAAAAGGCCAGCCTAGAGTAGATCTTGGTGAAAACTCTCTTTAGTTAAATCAGTTATATTATTTATCTATATCTATCTATGCATGTATGTATGTATGCATATATATGCAGCTCTGTGTGTGTGTGTGTATGTGTGTGTGTGTGTGTGTGTGTGTGTGTGTTGTAGCAACGTTTTGGCAGAATCTCATCTGCCATCATCAGGCTTCTGTATGGTGTTCATCTGTGAGTCAGACTCACTTTAAAAGCACAACTACAATGACCTGGGAAAATACCCGAGCAAAGCTGAATGCCATACATGTAAGTACCCGCGAAAACTTAAGAAAACATATATATATATACATATATACATACATACACATACATACATGCTTTGGAAAATGCCTTGAAGCTTCATGAATTTAATGGATTTACATTTCTAGTTTCTATCACTTCCCAAAGAATTGGGCTCTGAATGAAGAGAACAAGTTAGATTCACAGAATCAAACTTTACAGCATGATATTATGTTTTTTAAAAAAACAGATATTTTATTAATTAAAAATAGCTTAATGGTGTTGTTTTAATTGTACAGAGTTTTAGGAATGTCATGGTTTTAAATATGTATTTAAACATTTTATTCAGATTTATTTAATTGTTTTTGATAGTGTTTTCATTTAAGCTATTTAATCATAAATTAATTGTAAGATGACTCTGGGATAGTTAAGAAATAATAAAATACTATTAAGAAAATCTCTTCTCATTCAATGGGCGGTATATATGTATCATTGTCAATCTGAGAGTTTGAGAGTTCTATATGGTATGTCAACAATTCCTAGCACTGCACTCTTCTGAATAGAGAGCTCTGCTGATGTTCCTGGGAGTTGTCAGAGTCACCCACCCAGCTTAGGAGTCATAGCCCTGAGTGCTTCTACAACCACTTTGACCTTTATTTTCTACATCTTCTCTAGTTGCTCCTTCAGACTGTGATACTTGTCCAGATTGTCACATTCCTTCTTCCTGAGATTTGTCACTTGGCATTGCTACTTATATATCACTATATATCATTTCCACTATTTTCTGGTCCTTGTCTATATCACAGTGTCTGGATGATTGACCAGTGCCTCCATGTCCCACAGGATTTGGAAGTTCCACAGAATCTTTTATTCTCCATTATCTTTTACAGAATCACCAATCTTGACATGAGAGTATCTGGCCAGTACTGTGCAATATCAACTAGTTAATTGTGCTATTCGGTTTATGCTGTTCCTGTCCACATCTTACACCTTGCCACTATGTGATGGACTGTGTCTGAGATCTCTCTATACAGTCTTCATACTAGTTCTGCCTAGTGCGATATACCCCTGCTACTATGGACCAACTCACTTGATGTATATCTCATGCAGTTCTTGTCTTGCCATGGCACTTCCTCTGCTTGATCTTCCTCCCATGCCTGCTGCTCCTTCAGGCATTCTATCATCTGGTCATCTTTGGGTGCCAGGTTACTGATATACTCTTAGATGTTCTGAGTTTTGTCCAAGGTCCTATGTGGCCTGTTGATAGATCCACATTATCAAAACTATTTTCCTTCTCTTTTCTATCATATGGCTACACTTCATCAGTCCAACTGATATCCCAATATTGTTACTGTAGAACAGTCAGGTGTATCAGTGAATTGATGTCTTATTCATTCTTAGCATACAGCTTGATGCCAACCATGCAGAGGAAGTGACTGATGGTAGTTCCAGTCTTAAACTTGTACTGCATCCAGTCCTTGTGATTATATGTCTGACAAGCTTCAAAACTAGGAAGAATAGCAGCAAAGCTAATACATCACATTGGTGCATGTCAGGGATATCAAACTTGTGTCGTAACGGTGGTGTCACATGATGTTTTACAACTTGCCCCCCTTCTCTAAACTGGGCATGGGCATGGCCAGTGTGTGATCTATGCAGCCTGTGGGCTGCAAATTTGACAGCCCCGGTGTATGCTGCATTTAATGGCTATTTGTGTGAGCTATCTTGAGTTTACCTTTATAATTGTTTTCCATAGTTTGATTGAGTTCTTGAGGACATTCTTCTATAGTGTCTTGATTCTGTTGACAAATATACACACTCATGTATGCAAATAAATGATGTCATCATAGTCTTCCAATATCCTTCATTAGAATCCCATGTAATGTAACCCTCGTATCAAAATATCAGAAAAATAATAGAAACAGTAATATAGCTACAATTTACAAAGAAAATGTCAACAAGTAGTCTTAAATACTTGTTGATGGTATTACCAGTATCCATCCTTCCTTCCTTCCTTCCTTCCTTCCTTCCTTCCTTCCTTCCTTCCTTCCTCCCTCCCTCCCTCCCTCCCTCCCTCTCTTCCTTCCTTCCCTCCCTCCCCTATAAATAATAAATTTAAATTATCCACAATTATCATATAATAAATATTATATGAGAGTGTTTTAACAATAACCTTTGTCTTCATTTAAAGTCAGAATCATAATTAGAATTATGTTATCTATAATGTTTACATAATAGGATTTTTCATTGACCTGTACTAAGATTCTGGCTTTTATGCAATACTACTTAACCAAAGCCTATTCAAGGAGAAACTGTGACAGATTGCCAGGGGCCAATTCTGTAAATTGGTGTTGTTATGAGAACATATTATAAATATTCTGCTTCCTTAAGCAGCAACAACAATGCCAGATAATCTGCTCCTGTGTAACATAAAATGTGTATTTGGTATTCAAAGGACATTTTCTCTTCTCTTTTGATATGATTGTGCTAATGTGATAAATTACAAGAAGAGCTTCTGATTAACTTGTTGTTGAGTTTCCTTTAGTAAACAGCAGATATTTTCATTCATATTAAGATAAGAAACAATTGAAGTAGAATATTCTAATGCAATTTTAGTAACAAAAATGCAATGCTTTTCTCCTTCTGTCAGTGAACATGGCTTTGAGTACTGACATTCTGCTGAATGATCAGTGTAAACAGATCAATCTGTATAAAGGATTGATTGTTAAAATCAAATTTTTGAATATTTATAATCTAGATACTGATGATTAATATAAATATATACTCAAAACGAAGCAAGCAAAACTTGGCACCCAAGATTTATTTAGAGTCACCAAATCTTCAGAATAAAGTTTTGAAGAATAGTTTGGTATAATGATAATAGGTGCATAAAGCAAGACAATAACTTCTATCAGTTTTACTTTGTATTATAGCAACTTTAGCAAAGTATTCATAGACATTACTTTTTTAAAAAAGTGTTTATGTGTTTGTATGCTAAAATTCTGGTTCATCAGTGAAGAACGTTGAAGTCAGCTTCTAGTAGGTAAGAAATATAAAATAAATATATTTTAAATCTCCATTATTCAAAATTATAATGAATCAGTGGAAGTAGTAATTATGCATTTTCTGCAAATAGTACAGTGGTCATGGATTGATTAAACTGCTTTCTATTGTTCTTATTATTGCTGCTGGTTCCAGCTATCACACAAAGGAAGACAATAATGATGATATAGCATTTACAGTGGTTGGTAACAAAAAATAAACAAACAAACATAGCTTTATTTATGCTGATAGGGCCAGTTTTATTCCCAAGCAGTTTCCCTGTAGCTGAAATATTGAATCCATTAAAGTTACACAGAATTGAAAATACTGCTTTTAAAGTGCTATTTATTACAGTTTAAAGTACTTTCTTATCAACGATTTTAAGACATTGCATGGAAAGCTAGTTGCCTAAAGCAGAAAATAGATTCCTCTTGGAAAATATTACTTTATAATCTATACATTAACTTCAAGCAACAGAAATACTGTTGTTTTGGGCTACTTTCATTGATTGCCTTCTTCATTTGGGGTGGGGCATATATTTACAATATGGTTTCATGCTATTTGATTGTTAAATATCTCATATTTTTTCATTATGCATCATGCAAGACTTGATTGTGCTCCATTAGCTAAGACATGTCAGTAATAAAACAAGAATTGGGAAATGCATAAAATATTACAGTAAAAGCTAGCCAAAGTGCACAGTAAGACAAGCTAGCAATTTATGCAAATGGTGAAAATTAGAATGCAAACAAATAAATGCAGAACAAACTTTCTTAATGAAGAAAAATGCAAAATAGAAACTAGGACATGAACCTTTCCTTTTAAAGTCCTCTTTAATTCAGTCTAAATTCAGTTCAACACACCGCAATGCATAACTAATTTTAAGAAGTTTTATTTTTTAAAAAAATAAAATAAAAGCAGCTATAATTTAAAGGGGAAATAGTTTTGGAAGATGGGGGTGGAAAGCCTGGTTTTTCTTATTTACATTTTTTTCTTTTTTTAAATAATATTCAAAACTATTTTGCTCTCTGTCATATGGCTATACTTGTCTCAATTCCTTGGATAAAAAAAAGTGAAGAGTCAAAATAAAATAGACTTCTCTGCCATTTCTGTTTATATATGTACACTTTTGAGACTTTTAAAAATGTTATAGTAAAAATAATCAGTTGAAAATTAAAATTTACTAGCAGGGGTAATGTTTCAATTCAGCTTGTTGGATTGAAGAAATTTTAAAATGTCATTTCAAGTGGAAAATTGAGATACTTGAACACAAAAAAGCCCTATCTGTCTATCTATCATCTATCTCCTATCATATCTTTTCTCTCTCTCTCTCTCCCCCTCTCTCCCTCCTTCCCTGTCTGTCTTTCTCTGTAATTTGAAATGAAGCTCATCTGTATAATATAATTCATTTGAACAGGTAGTCAATGGTATAATTAATGAGCAACATTCTAAATTGGTATATTTGTTAGATTTTTGGCAAGTTCCTATAATCCATTGGGATTCATTAAGTTAGCTTCTTAAGTGAGAAGCTTTATGTTGTACTTGTGTCATTTTATGGTTGGAAAGTGTCACTGAGTTTCATAAGGTCAAACCAATCTTCTTTTGAGTACTTACTGGACATGTAAAATGATAGAATGTTGGTTTTAGTAGTTACATTTGCACTGTAGTAAATTGTCCAACATTCTTTTCTTCCTATGTTGGAATTTTCTAGTTTTTCTGCAATTTCTGCAATTTTTGTAGAACAATTGAGGTATTGTAAATATAGCAGTCTCTCAAATACTGCTGGAAGGATGTTCCTGGAAGGAATGAAAGAAGGATGCCTGGACTGTATGTCAAAAGTATACATAGGGTCATGAAGACCTGAAGGTCATAAGCAGAGGAACAGCTACATCAAGCAATGGTGATACAAGAAGATGCTGAAAGATGATGTTCACTTTGGAGATAACAGCAAATGCATCATTTCATACTGGAAAGGAAAAGGCAGTGAGAAACGTTTTCTACATTTTAGTAAGAAATCTACCTAGATAATCAAGCAGAGCAAACTCCTCTATTGTTTAAATCTTTGGTCCTTTTGCTAAGCTGAGTCTGTCAAAATATATTTCAGTTTGATATAAACTATGGCAATGAAGTTGGCATAAAATAAATTTGACTGCATATCACATAATTCTATTGATTACAGGTCATTCCTACCAATTGTTAGGAGATAATGTAGTTCTTAAAGTTTTAAAAGATGTTTTTAACAGCCAAAGAAAATGTTAGAGAAAATCTATTCATCTAAATGTAAAAAGAACTCTTGGTCGTAAGAGTGACATCTGCCATTTGTTACCTTCTATTTTTGATCTAAAAGAATTCTAAGCAGTGTGTTGACCATACTTATGGCACAAGGTCAGTTTCTGCTTTGGTGAAAAGCACTGTGCTAAAATGAAGTAGTATTTGTTTTAACAGTTGCTTGCCATTCTGTAACATTTTAAATATGAAAACCATATGTATGCAATAAATTGTGCTGGATAACTTTGTAAGTGCATACATGTCATACTGAAAACTTTGATGTGACATATTTTTTCCTTGTTGAGTAGGAATGCATTTCATTATTTATATAGTGAAAATTTGTCTTTTAAAGGTGGATTAAACAAAGCTGTTAAAACTCTGTTGTACTGCTTAAATTAGATCACTTATCAACTTGCTGACTTAATCCCTTAATGCTTTTTGTTAAAAAAAAATCCCAGTAACTTCTAAAAAGTAATATTTTCTTAGAAGGATAATAGAAAAAAGAGTCAACAATAAAATGGTATTCAGCCCAATATATCTGAATTCTTTAAAAATCGATAATGAATATAGCCCTTGTATAAGATTTTCATTTTGCTTTATGGTGAATTTTTTATAAAATATAGATAAAATATAAGCTATATTACATACTTCATATATTGAGAGTGCTTATAAAATTATAGTTTGCTGAAATGTTACTTCATAATTTTTTCAATGTGAAATGGATAAATGATTTGGGTGTGTGTAAAACATCTTATTTTACTTTAGTTTACCTCTTTGGAAATTACTAGTTTTTTTTAAAAAAAAAAACTATTAGGAGAGGCCTGAGAAATGAATGATCATCGGGTATGATTTTTATTTTCAGAATTTGTAAAATTTCAACCATGAAGCCAGATAGACAAGTAGAGTTTGGATTGCAGTTGTCAGTGTCTTTGGTCATAAACAAGGAAACAGGACCGACCATATGTGCAAAAAGGAAGATTGAAAGAATAATCTTGCCTTGTTTTTGTTTTGCACAGAAAAAGAGTTGCAGTATACATTGTTTCTGTTCAAGGTTGCAGTCATATTATGTAATCAATCTTTCTTTGGTCTTCTGCTTCTCACCCCCAGTGATCTGCTGTAACTACATTGACAACTCATTGGACAATTTTGGTTTTCTTTTCCACTATTTTTTTCTTATTTTTTCTTTTAGGGAATGTGTCTGTAAAATGTTTTCCTGAATCCTAGCTACATCAACATGTACTAATGGTTGCTTGGCCAACTGTTACTTTTCTTTTTCCTTCTTTTGTATCTCAACAGATTAGTTAGTCACTTGGACAGAGTATATAAATAAAGAAGAAATCGAGAAAATATGGACAAACATCTTGATGTAATAGCAGAATGTCATCTAGCTATTTTGAACAGTTACATACAGAACTTTTTAGCGGGGCTCTGAGGAGTAATCCAGCTTCAGGATTTTGTTTTCTTCATTAAAATGGCTGATATAGGCAATTTGAGGATAATCTGTGCTTTTCTGAAAGTGATTTATGATGCAAATTGGTTTGAAGTGCTTCAAACCCTTTAAGATACTTAGATCCTTTTTCAGGTATTGCTGCCTAGCATGGTGTCTCCCTTCCTATACTCTACTCATATAAAGGACTCTTCAAATTGGTATCATTGTTTTTACCCATTATTCCAGTTTATGAAGATTCTTTTGAATCTTGGTATTTATCTTCTATTTTAATGCAGGAGCCCAGGGCTGTTTAATAGTAATTGTGAAACTAGTATCTTTGTTCCAAACTTTTTAAGCGAATTTTATCAGTTTCAAAATTGTACAAAAACTTTCAGTGGCTATATTTCGAAAATGCTTTAAGCAACTGCCTGATGAGTGATACCATTTGCTCCTTTGTCGACTTAGGATGACTGACAACAAGGTCAAGGACATCGGGGAAAAAAAACATCATTCTGTGCTTTGATGGTTTCAAGGACTATTAGGGAAAATGCCTTTGTTTTTGTCACTGATAACTGGAATCCAAACTCTATTTGTCTATTTCAATCCATACAAATTCATTCAATAAAACAGAATGTTAGTACAGTTGTCAAAATGTTCAAAATGCCAACTTCCAACTGAAATGCCAACTGAAGCAACCAGCAGTTGCTAACAAGATTATGTTCTTTCTCTGCATCATTCATAGAGTACAAAATGCTCCAATCCTAATACTTTCCAACATTTAATATACATCATCACAGCAAATTATGGAACTATAGTAGTTGCTTATGTGTGACTAAAGAATCATTTGTAGTATTTAATTATGTACATGATCATGTGTGCAAGCGGAGTGAATATAATGAAACATGATACACATATAATGAAATGTGATACACACAGGGAGATAAAGCATAAAAGGAATTACTTACAGCTAAAACCACAACTGCTGGGTATTTCTGTGATTTGTTACTTTTGCATTAGCCACTGATTCACAGCACTTATGATAAAAGCTAATAATAAGAATGCCATGAGCTAACAAAGAAGCCATTACCTTTGGATAAATAATAGGCAGTAGAAAATGGTTTTAAACTTGAGTTGTTATGATAGAACTCTTGGTGCTTGGATAAATTATCCAAAATAACTTTCTGAATAAATGTCATTTTATCAAAGTAAGAGAAAAAAATATCCTGTTTTAAAAGTTTTTTTTAACTAAAAAACATATTGAATCTTATATTTGAAAAATCTGAGTGGTGGTAGCAGGGAATGGTTGTTTTGTGCTTTTCTGATACTATCTTTACATTTTTATTTTAGCACTAGCACTGAAGATATTACCTAGTAATATCTAAGGACCCCTTGTTTTAACCCTGAGCTACAAATATTCTCCTTTACTGATATTTTTCTTTTTCAAACTAGAGCATAAATAGTGTTCATGAATTACCAATAAACAAACCATAAACAACAAACATCATACATGAATAAGCATTTCATTTATGAAGATTGACATTTATGTATGTGTTTTTTAATGTTTATTTTAAATAGATCTGAAAGGGAGATTATAGGACATTGCAATACTGGAGACAGCAGAAGAGAAAGAACTGGAAAAAATCACAAAATATAACAGTGTGCAAATTTAAGTAGAATGGCTGTGGAAAAAGAAAGCAAAGATACTACCAATAATAATAAGCACCTTGGGTGCAATTCCAAAACTTTTGGGGTACCACTTGAACACCATCAACATTGATAGAATCACCATCACTCAGTTGCAAAAGGCAACTTTAGTTGAAACAGCTCACATCCTGCAATCAACAAGAGTTGCATATTCCAGATCCTTGGTAAGGACTCAATAGATGGATAAAATGCCAAAATCAGTCTAAACATCTGGCTGACTTTATGATCAATATAATAATCTAAATAGGCTTTATTTGCTGAAGAAGAAACATTGTTATTTAGCATCTCTTTTTAAGTATTCATGGTTAGGCATAATAAATACTAGCCATTATTTGCTGAATGGAAAATATAAATAAGAAATGTACCCAAGTCGTATACAAATTATACAATTATTGAATTTCACAAGCAACTTGATATAATCTTTTTAACTATCACTTGTGACAGACTTTTTCTCTCTCTCCAGAATTTATTATGACCCATACTGCAGTGTCCCAGTTTTTGTTTTTACTAACAAAAAAAAAAAGACATCCAAAATAGTGTAGGATTAGTTTCCTGGGGATACTTAACAGTGGTTGGTAACTATACAAGTTTGACTGGAACAACCAAGTTTTACATAGCTGAGCAAATGGGGCTCCATAAGCCTGTTTTTAAAAGATGTGGCATTCTTCCCATACCCACCCTATCATACCTCATTCAATCCCATCCCATCCCTCAAGTAAGAGGTTGGGGAAGTGAGTGAGGGATTGTGAAACTGGCTGGGAAAATATCATGGAATATTGAAACTGAAGATCATGTGATCACAGAAGCAGCCCAGCAGCAGCCAGTAGCACTGAAAAAGCTACAACTTGTTCAAAGTTCATTATTTCATGAGTTATGGGTCTGGATATTGGGCACATTCTGTTGTTTTCTCCAGAAGAAGCAGCATTTCCCTTATTTAGAATAACTTTAAATCTAATGGAATGAAAACCTGATGGTGAAAGTCCGTGTTTGCAGCTATTTCTTGAAATGAATGAATGAATCTTTGATAAAATCATTGATTATAATAAAATATGTTGTCGTACTGGTACAGGTAGTCCTCACCTTATGAACACAACTGAGCTCAAAATTTCTGTTGCTAAATGAGATGTTTGTTAAGTGAATTTTGCCCCATTGTAGAACCTTTCTTGCCATAGTTATTAAATGAATCATTGCAGTTGTCACTTAGCAACACAGTTGTTAAGTGAATCTGGCTTCTCCATTGACTTTGCTTGTCAGAGGGTTGCAAAAGATGTTCACATGACCCTGGGTCACTGTAACCATCATAAATATAGGTCAGTTGCCAAGCATCTGAATTTTGATCACATGGCCACGGGGATGCTGCAACAGCCATAAGTGTGAAAACAGTCATAAGTTACTTTTTTTCAGTGCCATTGTAACTTTGAACAGTCACTTAACCAAACTGTTGAAAGTCGAGGACTGCTTGCACAGAAACTTTGTATATCTGTGTGCACTTTCAAGGAATTTGAACAAATATTTCCTGGCAGATCTTGCATGCTATCTCAACATTTAAAGGCATTGTATGAATCATGTAATAATATATCTAAAGCACAACTGCTTGCCCTGAATAATCTTGTAAAAAAGAGGGCAGATAAACCTAATATCCCTATAATTGCAGTATAATAAGTGACCCACTCTTGCTTCCAAACTTCCTGCTTTACATACAGCATATATAATTTTTGTGTACCTCCCAGTGTTGCTGCATACATTACATTTAATTAGACTAGGGTTATAACTCTGTGATAATTTTGCAGTTACCCTATTTAAATTTCTTTCTGGTTTCATGTTGTTCAGTTTTATCCACTTAGTCCTACTTATTGGTCCATATTAAATATTTTCTTATTCTAATTGTTGTTCTTGTCTACTGGAACGCATTGGTATGAAAAATGCTAAAGAAATGCCAGAGAGATGCAACATTTTCCAATGAATACTTCCAGTGAGGGGAGAGAAAAAAAATCAGATAATCCTAATGTGTCTTATTCCAGGAGAACATTTCTTGGAATATATTATTTTGTTTAAAGGAGACAGTGTTATCATAGCTCAAGGTTGGAATAAATTCCTGAATTCCATTTCTGAGATTGGGCACTGGGAGTGGCTTTACCCCAGTTGCCTATTAATTTAATATTCTATTTTCCAAACACCACTAAATATGTTTTACAAGCTGAATGCCTTATATCACAGGCAAATACTTGAGAATTTTTAATCAGTCATATATCTTCCTGTACAGTAAAAGAGACTAAGATAAAAAACATGTTTTATTGCAGTACATTGAATTAGTAGAATAGTCTGTTATTTTGAATATTTTAGGAAAGGCTGATATGTTTCATATTACTTTCATAAAATCAAAATTTGGATGGTTAAATTTTATGAGACTATTATTTCTATAAAATTACAACTGAATTAGTACCCCGTATAAGATGTAAAGCAAGTGATTTAATAAATTAATCCATGTATTAACTAGTGGACTTGGGACTCAAGAAATAAAATTCCAAGGGTCTCAGGAATCTATAGTAAGTTGTGTGTATTACTATTTTTAATTTATGTTCCATTTGAATTTATTTATTATTGAAAAGATTTATATGGCTGCCCATCTTAAGCAACTGAGTGGTCACAGTGATAATAAAACCAATAAAAAATAATCATAAAACAGTAAAAGCTTTAACATAAAAGAAATCCTTAACTTTAATCATTCCTTAGGATGCACCACAGCAGGCTCAGTTGCCCTTCTTCTATGCTATCTACCTATGAATTATGAATCACCATAATAAACTACAATAGCTTGAAAAAGCTATAAATGTTGGTAATTTAACTCTTTCTGTAAAATCCATTTCTTTTGATTAATTAATTGTTATTGAATTTATTTGACCAAGTGTGATGAGACACACAAGGAATTTGTCTCTGTTGCAGAATGAATGTGGGTAACAAAGGCTCACATGTTCCTAAGCATTTACTTTCTAAAAAAGCAGTCTACAAAAGTTGGTTACAGAGATGAGAATTGTATGATCAATTTTGCCTTATGATTCACGAGAGGTTTCCCCTCCCCCCTTACTATCTTCTTAGAGGCTCCTCGGAATGCGTTTTAAATGCTGTACTCATACACCTCTTTGCATGCTGCTAGGCTTCTATGCAATAAGTCAGACCTGGATGAGGTATTCACTGCTGTTGTTGACATCTCTGGGATGAGATATAGTAGTACATTATTTTCCTCCAAGCTTTTTTCAAGGATTATCCCTCATGGGTGAAATGGTTGTATTTTTGGATTAGATACCTTGGGAAGGAAATATTGCATGCTTTGTCGCTACCATTACTATTAAAAGATGGCCTTCTAAATACAAATGCTATTATTTTGTTTAGCTGTAAATAGTAATGATTTACTTACACATATGTAGTTGCCATGTCAAAGAAGAATAACATTTAAAATAATAAAACCAAATTATTCATAGGTAGGCAAGCTAATGAAAAAACACAGTATCAGTTCTAAGAGACATCAATAAAAATATAAATAAAGAATGGAAACTTATAGTGTGCATATATCACTGAGGTTACAAAGTATGACCCACCTCCACTACATATTTGCACCAATTGCTATGAGTACATGAACACATTCTAGTTCAACATGAATATGAGTTTTCTTCAAATAGCTACAGTGTCTGTGAATTTGGGGAGGGGGCAAGGAAAAGGGGAGGTCATCTTACATTATGAGAAAACAATATGCTGTGATAGATAAGCAAATAGCTAGAGACTTCTTATGAATGTCTTTTCATTTATAGACATGGATGTCTATAAATTACAGTGGCCAGACAAGGGGAAAAAAAGGAGTCATTCCTGCCATTTGCATCTGGTTAAATTTTTAACCTTTATGTGGTACTTAAAGCAGATTTTGCCTTTTTGTTCCTTTTCTTATCTCTTCTTGATCACAAAAGATTTTTTCCTGTTTCTGTCATCTCTTAATGCAGCTTTCCATTGATTACTATCAGTGGTGGGATTCAATTTTTTTTACTACTGGTTCTGTGGGCAAGGCTTAATTGGTGGGTGTGGCTTGGTGGTCATGTGACTGGGTGGGCGTAGCCAACTCAATGTCACTCATGTCAAGGTGTCTTCTCACCTGGCCTCTCATGACAGTGGGGATGCTGCAACAGTTGTAAATGTGAAAAATGGTAATAAGTCACTTTTTTCAGTGCCATTGTAACTTTTAATGGTCACTAAATGAACTGTTGGAAGCCAAGGATTACCTGTACAAAAATAAAAAAGCTTCTTTGCTTGCAAAAAGCTGCTCTAAATACCAATCATTAGATTAAAAATACCTGCAAACTGGAGTTACAAATCAGGCAGGGTTCCAGAGCACCTTGAGGAATGAAAATAGTTAAAATGCAACGATAACTATCAGCAGCCAACTCTTGCTCATAAAGTGAAACCCTTTAGTAGAGAGGTCATTTAAGTTCTCCAGAAAAAGCACATCCAGGAGAAGCACTCCTTAGATCCATTTGCACCACTTAAAGATACCAACTGGTCTCATTCATCTCACAAGATATCCTAAGGAAACCATCCAGATTTAAGGAAAAGTCCCATGCCCCCCAGAAAGGCAGTAAAAAAAATCAATGCGAAGCTTGCATCCTGTCTCTTGGAAGTACACCACAAAAGGACAGTACCAGATACCACTAAAGCAGTGAATAAAGACCCCCTCCCCAGATTAAAAAAAGAAACCATGAGACAGGAAAAAAATCAAACACAATACAAATAACTAAATCACAACAGTAGCTGTTGCTTGCTAAACCAATTACCAGAAGAAATAGACATAGGAACTAGCCAGATTTCTCAAATCAGTTTCTTTTCAGGAACTTTCAGGAATTTTCAGATTAATCTTTTTCCTTCCAAACAAAGCTGAATAGGGAAAATTATTCATCAATAAATTCAGGATTAAACATCACCAAGCACAGAATTAATCTTCACCAAAAACCAATTTTAGACCAAAACTCAGAAAGGGTATGTAAACTCATGTTTGAATGTCAATCTTTCTAGCTAGCCAAGAAGAAGTATTTCCAGGGGAGTATTTCCTCTCAACAGCAGTGTAAAAAGCTTAAAACAACTCTTCTCCTTTAAGAAAGTATCAAGTAAAAAAAAAACCTCCCTCAGAGACAGTAAGTCTAGGCATACTTCCAAGAATGAAATAAGGGTGGGAAAAAACAAAAGGAAATTTCTTCTAACTACTGGTTCTAAAGTTAACAAGGGGTTCTATAGAACTGCTCAGAACTGATAGAATCCCACCCGTGTAGATACGTATGTTTATTCAGTGCAGGGGGAAATCACCTTTTTTCAAGTTGTATTGCAGCCCAGTTTTTTTGTGACAGATATAGATTTATGCATACATATATGAACCCACTTACTGCATTGGATAAATTTGATATTGTAAAAATATCCGATATTCTTTCCTATTCACTTATTTCATCTTTTTTTCAATCTGTGCTTCCTTTAGGGCTTGCGGAATAAATAAAGATTGCAGGAATGGCTGTAGGGTTGTGCTCATAGAACTCCCAAAACTTAAACAGTTCACAAGTTTTAAACAGAAAGGTACTGGTATTTTTTTACAGTGTGGTAAAAAGGGTGATGGAGAAGAAAGAGTGCCAGTAGGATGAAAGTGGGAAAATGGTATTGAAATCGTTAGAATTGCATATAGGACCCTCAATGGATATCTTTCTCATCCTTTGCAATTCTGGTATCACCACCATCAGACCTAAAACTAAATATTTTTAGAGTACAACAAAACAACAGAAAAGTAAGAGATACATCTGATTCATTTGTTTCTAGAGAGGAAGACATTTTAATCTGCAAAAGAATAATTAATTTGAGCTCTGAAGATACCGCTTTCCACCTGGGTTGTTTAGATCAGCTTAATTAACTCCTCTTCCTGTTCTCCATATCTCTCCTGGTTCTCCATATATGCACAATACATGTAACTTCATGGATGGAAGAAAAATATGAAATAGGAGAGAGTCACTTGGAAATTTTAGCAATAACCAAAAATGGGAGAAGTGTTGAGTAGGACTTCAGGGAAATAAAAATGTGTTATCACTCAGTAACTGACCACATGGTTAACATAGATTAGATTCCAGACTCCATCTCCAGCTTTTCAAGTTGTTGTGAAGTACTCAGCTAGCAGATAGTAGGAAATAAAATTTTGTGAGAATCTGGAATCCTACCACCACAGATGTTGGCTAAAGTGGACAGCCTGAAGCTGCTTTTATAAGTTCAAGAATAAGACCAAGATCTTTCTTGACCCTTTATTCTTAAGATTATTTTCTTGTATTACAATTAAGAAATAGTCTTTGATGTTGAACCTCAGTCATACTTTATATCTGCTTCCACACAACTCTGCTACTTTTTATCTCTCCTCTTCTGAACTATGATATTCTGGGATGTGAGTTTCGAAATGCAACTTACTGACCCAGGAAGGATGCCTTTTAAAAATCACTCTAGGTGTGATCTAATCTGTGATATATTTTCTTTTCCCCTCAAAATGTTGAAATGGACTATGTATGCTTTATCCTTATCCTATGCCTCATGCTTCTTGCCACATATATATTGGGACAGAAAAGCTTGCATGTTATTTTTAAATATTTAGAATAAAGATGAACAGCTGCTCTCCTAATTTTATAGGGCTTTTTTAAAGCCGTCACATTGACTTCTCAGATCCCCATTAAATATCTTTGAGAACAGATTCTTAAGCAAAAGATTTATCCTTTCTGGAGCATTTTTTCAGTAACTTTATAACATTTCAACACATGCTAACTTCCATATTAAATATATATCCTACTATATCAAGAGTTCTAGTCTTTCAACCTGACAAGGGATTTGTGAACCAAAGTCAGCACTTAGGTGTTGAAGAGAAAAGATGATTCAGAGCCCATGAGAATACTCCTTAAAGCAACTGTGATTTTTTTCCCTGCAGTGTGATCCTAAGAAAAGATCCATTTGGTTTAAGTACTTGCCAACAGGTGCCCATGCCTTTGCCTATTCTAAAACATTTTTCCCTTTGATAGAAAGCCCAACCCAGCCCAAACAGAGTGCATTCCATTTAGCCGCTGCCTTCTGGGGATAAATTTCCAATCTGTATATTTTCATTCCAAGTTCTTTATTTAAAAATATAGAGTAAAAAAAAATCCCTTTTAAAAACCCCGGTGCATTTAAAACGACCCTAGGCAGTTTGAAGCTCTTTTTGCAATGTTAATATGGCTGTCGTAAAGTTTAGTTGATAAATCCCATCCACCAAGACTTTAGACCTTTAAAATCAAATACTTTGGGATTAAGATCTCTTTCACAAGGCAAATCCAACAAACTCATTCTCAGTTTCATTATTGTTTAGGTTTCAGTAGAAGATATATTTTACAATAAAAGTAGGATGTACTTTGTAAAGTAAACAAAAGGTAAAAGGCATACTTCTCTCATACGTGAAGTTGAGAATCAAGAGTTTTATATGTTGCAGGAACTCCAAAGAGTTACTTGTTACTACAAAACAACTCATGGAGGTGCAGAGAAAGTCCAGAGAAGATGTCAAAAACTTTTAGTCACATTTTTACATCTCTCCATCTTTCACGAAGTTTCATTATATAGTCTTCATTATTCATTTGAGTTCATTTTAGTGTTTGAATTGTTAAGGGAGGTGTATATATGTACACAAAAGAGAGGTATGATGGCAAAAAGGAACTCTTGTTATAAAAGTCTTCTCTAGTTCTTGCTATTTAAATTACCAAAGAATAAAAGAGGATTGTAGATTTCATAATATCCTTCTTTCTTTATTACGAGTTTAGATCCCTAAAGAAATAATAGCTATCACAATATCATTTCACAATATTCTAAAAATAGAACTTCCAAGGATAAGATATTTCAGTTCTTGATACAGAAGCAGTCTATGATTACATTATTGAAATAAATAATCTTTGTTGAATTCATATATTATCTGTCTATAATAATACTTAACATTGATTTGTGCATTACAAAGTTAAATAGAAGATCAGAAAGTTAAAAAAATGTACCAATTATCAGTCTATAAAGCATATTCTTGACATCTTGAAATATGATTGCATGATAATAACATATGTATGGGATAATGTACAATTGCAATTTGAATACAGTATTTTTTTATATAACACAATCTGTATAAAAGATTTGAAGAACGTGTGCATGTATGTGTGTGTGTGTGTGTATGTATCTAGTACATGTTCAATGATCCCAGTTCTATTCTTACATAAATATGAATTTGATCTTTTATTAACCCAACTGTATTTTTGTTTAAAATTAGCTGAGCTCTTTGTTAGGCTGTTCCTGATGCCATTCTTGTATTCTTGTTTTATAAAGATTTTGGATATTCCTTGCAATTAGTCAAAGCAATATTGGACTTTGTTATTATTAAGTCTTTATATGAATTACCAGAGAAGTACAATTTTTATGATTTCATGTGGTTTGTCAATATGAAGTAGAATACACACTGCAAAATTATCCATAATTTTGTTTTGATTCTACTTAATGTTTTCTCATATTTTTGCTAGGTGTCCATCTGAACTAGCATGTGGAGATAGCAAGAAGCCGGATGAAAACTGAATCTTTACTTCAACATAATAAAGTGTTGTTTTATTGTCTAAATTAATATTTTCTTTGGATTAGGTTATTACAAGAAGTCACCTTACAAGATTTCCCATGAAAAATGCATTTTGTTAATTTCATATGAGGCCAAAAATCATCACATAGAGGCTGTCACTTTGAAATTATTCTACTAGATTGTACTAGGTTATAATTTTGCTTTTTGATGTAATATTTAAAGCACCCTTGTCATTTGTGTAATAAGGCCTTAAGTGTGATGTTATTCCACATGCCATTTTGATTGCAATAATCATCTGCAATTAGTATTGGTATTTATTAATATAAGGTTAATCATGTAAGTGCAGCAAAATGGGCAATTCTGTACTGCCAGAAGGTCATTTGTATTTTTATTTCTGATGCTAAGTATAAATGAGAGAAAGATTAATTTGGATAATTTTTAATGTAAATTTACATGATCTGTGTTTCTTGAACTGCCATGCAATTATACATGGATAATCTTAGTTTCTTTAATTTTATGGTACAATTTATACATTGTACATAAAAGGGAAAAGTGGTGTTTAAAAAAAGAAAATAGATTGTAGCAAAAACAAAAGGGATGGGATACATGCATGTAGTCCTTGTTCAATGACTACTCATTCAGTGACCATTTGAACTTATGTCTTATGTCCAGTTCTTGAAGTTCCAAGTGTCACAGCATCCATGAGGTCACATGACCTTGATGCTGGTTCTTGGTGCCCAGCTCACAATTATGATATCATAGTCACATGGTCACAATTACCCTCTTTGCCGGCTTCCTACATATAAAGACAATGTAGAAGCCAGTACATGACTGCAAATGATTACCATATGATTTCTTTGCTTAACAAAGAATTCTCTTAAAAACAGCAACTGGGGAGTGCAGGAACTGCTATGATAAGTGATGTGGCCATATGACATCAGTCTTTATGACCACATTGCTTGGTGATGGAAATTTGAGTCCAATTGCCATTATTAATCTATACACATAATTGAAAAACTGAATGAAATTGAACATGTCAAAGTCACTTACTATATATTATAGTATATATTACTACATTTTACCCATTTAAAAAATAATTAATTCCAGTATTTTAAACTGTTTAAACAATCTATTGTTTTATGTGTGTGTGTGTGAGAGAGAGAGAATTACTTTAATTGCTTAATTATTAATGATAGCTTTATTGCTCTTCTTGTGTTGCTATTGCTATCTATTTTGAGCTGCTCTAATAAGTGGAACAACAGGATATAAATTATTGATACGGGTAATAAATAAAGATAGATCAATGGACTAACTGAATATGACAGCTTTAGATTTTTAGGCATTAATAAAGTCATCTAATGGTTTTGATGGAACTGATACTCTATGATCCCAAACTGAATCTGACTAGGGAAAATTAGTCCAAACTAAATAAAACCTCATATAGTGCTAAATACAACTGCATTGCAAATGCATTTAACAATTTGCAGAATTGCTTTGGCTTTTGATTCAATTGTGATGTGCCATCAAGTCAGCAGACATGATATTTTCCAGGAGAACCTGCCTAACCTGCTCCTTTAAGTCTTGTAAAGGTACACCAAGTGCCACTGTAACTTCTTTTTCTTGTGTCATATCCATCATTGGACATTGGTGATCATGTTGGCGATCCTATTTTTATCAACAGCTGCACAAAAACAAGGGCTGCTGAGTTTTGTCCAAACCAGTCCTTTAGAGTTTGAAGCCATGATGTTCTTCTGCCTAGACCTCATTGCCTTCCATCTTTCCCTGTAACTAACTAACTTACTGACACTGAAACTAAGCCCATCCATCTTGTTGTTAATTACCCTTTTTTTTCTTTCATTCCAGTTTTCCAAAAGCCACACTTTTTCAGAGACCAAGACCCTTGCATATAGTGCCTGAGGTATCATAATTTGAACTTGGTCAAGAACTTTGGGTAGATTTGTCTAATATTCATTTGCGCTTTTTTTTTGTTGCTACCATGTAGTTTCAAGAACCTATTGAATAGAATAGAATATAATTCTCTATTGGCCAAGTGTGATTGGACACTGAAGGAATTTGTCTTTGGTGCATATGTTCTGATTGTACATAAAGGAAAAAATACATTCATCAAAAATCATAAGATACAACACTTAGTGTTAGTCATAGGCTACTAATAAGCAATCAAATCATACTGGGAAACAAATAAACAATATAAGTTGTAAAGATACAAGCAACACGGTTATAGTCATAAGTGGGAAGAGATAGGTACTAGGAAGGATGAGAGGAATAATAGTAATAGAGTCTTAGTAAATAAGTTGACAGTGTTGTGGGAATTAGTTATTTAGTAGAGTGATGCATTTGGGAAAAAAACTGTCCTTGTGTCTAGTTGTTCTGGTGTGTGGTGCTCTATAGCATCGTTTTGAGGGTAGAAATTGAAACAATATATGTCCAGGATGTGAGGGGTCTATAGATATTGCAATACCAAAGTTCAAAAAGTATCAATACTGTTTCTGAACTGCATCTTTAAAGTCTACCACTGGTTTATAAATGATAAAATGTAATACAGAGATAACAAAACAAGCCGATTAGAATATAGACTTGATGATAACATTATACAAATTCTGGAAAGGAGATCAGTCAGACAATTTCCTCAAAGACTAAAAAATCATGAAGTTAGAGAATTCATTTCTAATAAAACAAATGTCTCTTAAGGAAATACTGTAAAATGAACAGACAATTTTTTTGTGGAAATGATTCTGCTACAAATAAATTAATATTTATCTAAATAATTAATAGTTATCTAAACAAGGAACAGATGGAAAGAATTCCTTTCCTTCTAATAGGAGCCAATTCTAGCTTTTCACATACAATGAATAGGAGAAACAGATACAAGAATTTGAGCCCTAATTGCAGTGTTAATATAATTTGCATATTATTTAAATATTAGAACATTTAAGAAAGGTAGCAAAAAAGCAGAAAGAATAGTAATGACTTCCAACTTTCTGCTGTCTTTCCCAGTGAATTTCTTTGTGGGAAGCTGGTAGGAGCATTAGAAATCTTTCTTTCCTCCTCCTTGCTTCTTTCCTCCCTCCCTCCCTCACATCTTTTCCTTCCTTCCCTCCCTCTCTCAAATTCCTGCCAGCTTTCCCATTGACTATGCTTATGGAAAGCTTGTCAGGAGAAAGTCAGTGGAGAAGCCAGCAGGAATTTGCAAGGCCAAAGCTAGAAGACAGGTAAATGACTGCTGCTGGATGGGGACAGAGCAAGGTGATACGTAGGGGTTTGGGTCGGGAATGGCATGTGCATGACAGGTGCCACAAAGGTGTGTGGCTTTGCTTGTGATTCTTTGTCTTGAAATCAATCAATGTGGTGGGAAATATTTGCATTAATACAAGATTACAGTAGATTCGGTTCCATTAAATATGATATGAGTAGCTCTTTAAATTCACTTCTGTGACTTGTTGAATGTAGAAGATGCAGAAATAATGCTACAGTGATACAAGATGTGGCAATTTTATTGGAAATATTCTGGTAAGGTCACAGTGAGTGACCTAATAATAGGTTACTCACTCTGGCTGTTATCTAAACAAGGAACAGATGGAAAGAATTACTTTCCTTCTAATAGGAGCCAATTCTAGCTTTTCACATACAATGAATAGGAGAAACAGATACAAGAATTTGAGCCCTAATTGCAGTGTTAATATAATTTGCATTTGAGAGTTTTTCTACAATAAATTATATATCACAAAATGCCTGTTTGTCAGTGGTGGGATTCAAAATGTTTTACTACTGGTTCTGTGGGCGTGCTTATTTGGTGGGTGTGGCTTAGGGTCACATGACTGGGCAGGCATGGCTTTGTGGCCATGTGACTGGGTGGGTACGGCCAACTCAATGTCACTCATGTCAAGGGGTGCCTTGCCTGGCCCCTCCCCTCCCAGCCATTCCTTGTCACACCCAGCCTCAACATATCTATAGTTCTGTAAAAATGTTGTCCACCTTTTTTTGACTTTGTTATCTACGTACTATAGATGTACTTTCATGGACCACTGAAAGGAGGAAATGGCTCACATGCTTTCACCAAGAGGGTGATAGGCAACAGGCTTTTAGGGAGTTGCCAGAAAGAAGGGGAGGCAATATATTTTCCAAAGCACCAGAAGGCAAACAATGTATTTTCCAAAGCACCAGAAGGATAGAAACTGAACAGAGAGAGAAGCAACCTAAAAGTAAGGAGAAACTTCCTGACAATGAAAACAATTAACCAGTGGAATTGCTTGCCACCAGAAGTTCTAGATGCTCCAACACTGGAGAATTTTAACAAGAGACTGGACAGGCATTTCTCTGAAATGGTATAGGATTTCCCCCAAGGTCCCTTTTAAGTGTTATTCTGTTATTCTGACACCTTTCCCAGGACCTCTAGTCAGATTTTGGCATCCTCAGAGTTTCCCTGCCTCAGCAGTGGGTTGGACTAGAACAGGGGTCTTCAAACTTGACAGCTTTAAGACTTGTGGACTTCAACTCCCAGAATTCCTCCTCCAGTCATATTATCTCAGGAATTCTGGGAGTTGAAGTCCACAAGTCTTAAACTTGCCAAGTTTGACTAGATCCCTTTCAGCCCTAGATTGCTGTGCTGTTTCAAAGAGTCTTCTGAAGCCAGGGTTTGTGTCCTCCCTTCCTCTCCTTTTTTTCTCTCTCCCTCCCTCCCTCCTTCCATGTATCTATCCATCCACTCACCCATATATCTTTCATTTTCTCCTCCCTCCCTCTTTCTTTCTCTCTCTCCCTTCCTTCCATCCCATTTTTCTTTGTCTGTCCCTTTTCTTCCTCTCTCTCTCTCTCTCTCTCTCTCTCTCTCTCTCTCTCTTTCTTTCTTTCTTTCCCTTTTCTGTTTCTTTTCTTTCTTCTCTCTTCTCTCCTGTCTTTCTCTTTCTCTTTCTCTCTCCCTCTTTCTCTCTTTCCCTCTCTCTTCCTCTCTTCTTTCCCTCTAGGAAAGGAGACCCATCTGAAACACACACAGGCTTCCAAGTGCCCGGCAGAATCTCTCATTACAAGGGTTCTGTTCTGTTGTGGAACAAAGACGGACTCGAGACTGGAGTTGAATTCAGCTCTTTATTAACTGTCAGTAACTTCAACTAAACTCGAGCCATGGCAGCCTCTTTTATAGCGGCTGCTCGCAGCTCACGGCCAATGGCATCATTTGGCCAATGTATTGATTTTGTCTTGAATGTCACCTGTGTCAAGTTTTTCCGATGCCTCTTTTGTATATCAAACCATGCGTTCCGCCCATCTGTTTGAAGCCGGGTGAGCTGGCGCTGTCAGGGCATGTCGTATGCCCTGTTCTGTGAGGAATTGTTCAAAAGCTAAGGTTGTGAACTGTGGGCCATTGTCCGAAACTAACAAGTCCAGTAAGCCATGCGTGGTGAAAAGTTTTCTTAGTTGTTTGGTGACGGCTTCAGTCATCATGGAATTCATGACCCTGACCTCCAACCAGTTTGAGTAGGCCTCAACAATGATTAAAAATGTATATCCTTTTGTGGGTCCAGCGAAATCTATGTGGATCCTCAACCAGGGGCCTCTGGGTGTCTCCCAGTTGAGGACCGGTGCTAGAGGGGGGGTAGGTCTGGACTTCTGGCATTTATTACATGTTGTCACCCATGTTTCAATGTCTTTGTCCATCCCTGGCCAGCAGACATAGCTTCTGGCCAGGGATTTCATTTTTACTATACCCGGGTGTCCTTCATGTAACATGCTCAGCAATTCTTCCTGTAGTTTTTTAGGAACAACAACTCTATCCCCCCACAGTATACATCCTTTCTCAACTGACAGCTCAGTTTGCCAGGTTCTGAAAGGTTTAAAAGTCTCGTTCTTGTCGTTTTCCAGCCAGCCCCTTCATACCCAGTTCAGGATTCAGGCCATCAGTGCGTCTTTTGTGGTTTCCTTTGCGATGTCTGATGCGGTGATATGCAGGTTTGGTAATGTTTCAATTTGTAGGGTGGACATGGTAGGAGCTGGGTCATCATCCCGATCTGGTAGAGGTGAGCGGCTCAGTGCGTCGGCATGGGGTATGGCTTTTCCTGATCAGTGGATAAGCTTATAGTTGTAGGCTGCAAGGAATTCTGCCCACCGTGTCATCCTTGGTGACAGGATGTTGGGTGTGGCTCTGTTTCCCGCCAGGATTCCCAACAGTGGCTTGTGGTCAGTAATTAAAGAAAATGTCCTACAATAAAGGTATTTGTGAAAACTTTTGACCCCCGATATGGCGGCTAGGGCTTCTTTATCCAGTTGGCTGTAGTTTCTTTCAGCTTTTGACAGCGTTTTGGAGTAAAAGGCAATTGGTGCCTCTCTGCCATCAGGTAGTGTGTGGCTAAGTATGGCGCCCACACCAAATGGTGATGCGTTGCAGGTGACAGTCAGTGGCAATGTGTCGCTGTATTGGATTAATACAGATTCAGACATTATTAAGTCTTTAACTCCCTGGAATGCAGCTTCTTCTCGTTGGCCCCAGGCCCAGGTGGCTTTTTTTTTTTTTTTATAAATTTTTATTATTTTTTTAACATAAAAAACACAACAACAAAACATAAAAGTATCAGCTCCCCCATATTTTTGTACACACAGTAAGTCGGTTGGTCCATCGGTTTTGTGCATTCACCTCATAGTCACAATTACAGTTACTTTATATAATACTCTTATCAATACAAATTTATAACTCCTAGTATCGCTATTAAAGAAAAAAAAAATTTGACTAAACTTTTATTCGGTCATGCCTTTATGAGATAACTATATTTTAAATATTTTATTCTAAAACAAATCTTATAATCATACCAATTCTATCCCAAATATGAAAAAGAAAGAAACAAAGAAAACTATTATATAAATATAGTATCAAAAACCAATAAAAGGAAAGGGAAAATAAAGTCATTATTATTCCTTATTATCTAACTTTTATATTTTAATATTTCATCATTCAACCATTGATAGAAAAGATCCCAAACTAAATAAAATTGTTTATCTTCTTGCTCTCTAATTTCAAAAGTCAATCTACTCATCTCAGCACATTCCAAAATTTTCTTTACAACTTCTTCTTGCAATGGAATTTTCTCATTTTTCCAATTTTTTGCAAATACAATCCTAGCAGCAGTCAATACATTTACAATCAAATATTTCAACTCTTTACTATAAGTATCTGGTAGTATTCCCAATAGAAAAAACTCCGGTTTCAAGTCTATATGCTTCTTTGTCATTTTTTCCAGCCACATGTGGATTTTAGTCCAATATTTTCTAGCATCCTCACAAGTCCACCACATGTGATAGTATGAACCAGGTTTCCGATGACATTTCCAGCATTTTTCGGATTTGTTCTTGAACATTCTTGCTATCCTTGTCGGGGGAAAATGCCACCTGTAAAACATCTTATACAAGTTTTCTTTATAGGCTGTAGACATTGTCATTTTATAATTTTGCGACCATAATTTCTGCCATTTCTCTAAATCAATCCCATATCCAAAATTCCTCCCCCACGCAATCATAGTTTCTTTAACTTGTTCTTCCTCAAGCTTAATTTGCAATAAATAACCATACAATTTTTTAATCACCTTTTCATCAGTACCCATCAAAATCTTATCCAAGTCAGTTTGCTTATCATAAAATCCCTCTGCTTTGGAATCCTCATAGTACTTTGAATGTATTTGCAAATATGAAAACCAATTCATCTGTATACCTTGTTCTTCCAATTTTTGCATCGATTTAAGTTCACCCTTTTCATCTAATAATTCCCCATAGTTAACTGTTTGTTCCTTTTTATAAATTATAGGATAAGAGAATGCTTCTATCGTCGATAACCAAACTGGAATTTTCAAATAACACTGTTTTTTTATCTTCTCCCAATTCAACCACAGAGACTCCCGTATATAATGTCTTCTAAAATACCCCTGTGTTTTAGTTCCCTTGTACCATAAAAAAGCATGCCAGCCCAACAACAAATCATGACCTTCTAATGTCAACAATCTGGTTTTCCTTAATGTTATCCATTCTTTAACCCACGTCAAGTTTGCAGCTTGGTAGTACAACTCCCAATTAGGCAGACCAAACCCTCCTCTAAATCTAGCATCCTGTAAAAGCTTTAACTTTATTCTTGCTTTCTTGCCTTGCCATATATACTTCAAAACAATTTTATTTAAATCCTCAAAGTATTCTTTTCCAAGCCTAATTGGTATTGTTTGAAACAAAAATAAGACTCTGGGTAAAATGTTCATCTTGATTGTTGAAATCCTTCCTATTAATGACAATTGTAAGTTCTCCCATTTTTTCAAATCTTGAGCTATCTGTTGTTTAAGTTTAGTATAATTATTCTCCTTCAATGTACTACATCTTGATGTCAAATATATCCCCAGATACTTAACCTTGTTTGTAACTTGAATTTTTAACAGTTCTGCCAACTCTTCCCTTTGTTTCAGCAACATATTCTTTGACAAAATCATTGTTTTATCTCTATTTATTTTCAAACCAGCCACCTCCCCATAGACCTCTATCTTTTCCAACAGTTTCGAGGCTGTTTCTATAGGGTCTTCCAAGATAAAGACTAGGTCATCTGCAAAGGCTTGTAGTTTAAATTCTTCCTTTTTAATTTTCATTCCTTTTATAGTTTTATCTTCTCTGATATTTCTATTCAACACTTCCAAAGTCAATACAAATATCAAGGGAGAAAGAGGACAACCTTGTCTTGTGCCTTTTCTTATATTAATAGGATCTGTAAATTCTCCCTCCATCATTACCTTAGCTGTTTGTTCATTATAAATTGCTTCTATTGCCTGAATAAATCTTCTAGCAAAGCCCATCTGTTCCATTAAAAGTAACATAAATCTCCAATTCACGTTATCAAATGCCTTTTGAGCATCTAAAAATATCAAAGCCATTTGCTTTTCAGGATGCGCCTCATAGTATTCCAGGGTGTCCAGAATTACTCTCATATTGTCTCTGATTTGTCGCTTTGGCAAAAACCCATTTTGGTCTGGGTGAATAAAGTTATTCAAGTACTTTTTAAGTCTTTCTGCTAATATTGAAGCAAAAATTTTATAATCTGCATTTAGTAAAGAAATCGGTCTATAATTCTTGATTTGCAGTAGGTCCGCCTCCTCTTTTGGAATAAGTGTAATGTAAGCCTCTGACCATGTTTTAGGTATCATCTTTTTTAACATAACTTCATTCATAACTTCTAACAGTGGAATGCACAGTGATTCTTGAAAGATTTTATAAAATTCTACAGGAAACCCGTCTGGACCTGGTGCCTTTCCATTATTTTGTTTCTTAAGTGCTTGACTTAACTCCATCATTGTTATATTACTTTCTAGCATTTCTTCAATCTCTTTAGATATCTTAGGTAGATTTGCATTCTGCAGGTATTGTTTAACTTTCTCCTCATCAATGTCTTCTTTCTTATACAAATGCTTATAAAAATCATAAATAATCTCTTTTTTTTCTTTGCTGCCATAACAAATTTTACCTTGGTCGTCTATTAACTGCGGTATTTTCCTCGACTCTTTCTCCTTTCTCAATTTGTATGCTAGCCATCTACCTGGCTTATTTGCATCCTCAAAATAATTCTGTTTAGCATTCCTAATTTTCTGTGCCAGTTCTTCTTTCTCTATTAAGTCCATTTTATGTTTAGTTATATCCAGTTTCATTTTAACATCTTTTCTGTGTGGCATTTTCTGTAATTCTTTTTCAAGTCCCTTATATTCATCATCCAAGGCTTTAAAAATCAGTTAAATCAAAATAAAATATAAGTAGAAAAAAGAAATTCAGAGGCTTCCCTTTGCAAATAAATCAAGCTTAAAAGTAAGGACCTTGATATTAGTGAAGGGGTTGGCAGAACTCAAAAAAAAACAACAACAACACTGCACTCTATTTAATTATCCAAGGCTCTAATTATAACTCCCTTCTCTTTCCCACAAGCTTCAAAGCTGAGCCATGTATATCCAGAAAGACACCTGTAATAATATTCCACAAAGTGCTTTCCTCTATCTTATCAGGGGATGTCCTTGAGAAGAAGAGTCTATTTTTTATTTTTTTTTAAATATTTCCGAGCCTCTAGGTGGCAGTGTTACAAAGTATCATAGTTCTCACTTTCCCCCCTCCTCTCTTAAGGGAAAGCCAGCTTGCAATACACAAAACAGAAACCGAAAAATCAAACAAAGTCAAGAGAAGCCTCTAGCCCAGAAAAAAAAAAAATAAAAAGTCCAGAAGAAGAATAAAACATATGAATATATAGAAAAAAGAAAACAGTCCAGTTATCCAATAAATAACAATAGAGTCCGGAAGCAAAGAAAAGAAAAAAAAAATGGATTCTCTCTTTGACGTTTCCCTAAAAAAACGCCGCTAAGTCAATTTTGTCAAAAAACAAAACAAAAATCACACAGGTTTCTTCAGATAATTAGAGTAAACTTTCAAAATTCAAAAAATTAAATAAAAAAAAGAAGTTCTCACCCAACCGACAAACTCTTTCTCAAACTCTTTCCGTCTGGAGTCGCCCCGGCCTCAGCAGCATGGGGGCTGCCTCTCCGCCGCTGGCAAGAAAAGCTTCACCCGGGCTCTCCAGGGATTTTGCGGTATCCCCGGAATCCTCAGGATATGCTCTTCACGATGGCTGTCCCTACGGGACAGCGTAGGTCCGTTGGACCGGCCAGTGGCGGAGATATCGGCTGCAATCGAGGAGCTCGATTGCAGACCGTATCGCCACGGCGCAAGCTCCTCCCATCTCCCCAGGCCCAGGTGGCTTTTTTATTGAGTAGTCTGTGCAGCGGTTCTACTATTGTTGCCTTCTGCGGCAAAAAGACATGGTAAAAATTAATGAGTCCCCCAAATGCCTGTAGGTCTGTTTTATTTTTGGGTCTGGGTGCTTCTTTTATGGCTCTTTTTTTTTCTGGTGGGGTGGATCCCTGCTTCATCAATAAGGTATCCCAGGAACTCAACCTGATTTGTAACAAGTTGGCATTTTTCTTTTTTGACTTTGAGTCCTGCTTCTCTAAATCTTTGCAAGACTTCCCTCAGCCGGTCTTTTAGTTGCTTTTTATTTCCGGCGGATACCAATACATCATCAAAATAAGGGACCACCTTTTTTAGTCTTTGTAGGAGGTGCTCCATCAGGCTTTGGAAAACACCTGGGGCCACGCTGACACCAAATTGCAGCCTGTTGCATTTGAATGCCCCCCTATGCGTTACAATAGTCTGTGCCTCTGCCGTCTCAGGATCAACCGGCAATTGTTGATATGCTTGCACGAGATCGAGCTTTGCAAAAACTTTTCCTCCCCCCAACGAGTGCAAAAGATGCTGAACTACTGGAACGGGGTATGCACTCTGCTGTAATGCTTGGTTTAGGGTGGCCTTATAGTCACCGCAGATGCACACGGACCCATCTGGTTTCACAGGGCTCACAATCAGGGTTTCCCATCTTGCATGGTCGATTGGCTCTAGTACCCCTTGTGCAATGAATTTGTTCAGCTGCTCATCAATTTTTGGCTTTAAGGCAAAGGGAACACATCTGGCTTTTAAATGGATGGGGGCTATGTTCGGGTTCAGACTAAATGATATAGGGGTCCTACAGTACTTGCCTAGTGTCCCATCGAATATGTCCTGGAACTCCTTCATCAGGCTTTCCTCCCAGTCCATCTTGGTGATGCTGTTGATTCCTGTCACGTCGATCCCCAAAGGTGCGAACCATTCTAACCCAAGCAGGCTGGGGCGATCTCGGTCAATGATTGTCAATGGAAGGACCTCAGTATGTCTTTTGAAATGTCTTTTGAAATGTCCCAATCCAACTACTGGAATCTTGTTTCCTTGGTAGTCTTTTAACGTCAGGCTTTGCTTTTTGAGTTCTTTTCTTTGTAAGTTGCATATCAGGTTTTTTATTGTGTTCCATGATACCATTGACAGATATGAGCCAGAGTCCACCTCCATCTCGCATGGTTGTTCTTCTATTTTAACATTTATACGAACTTTTCTTGCATCGGTTGCTCTGGCATTTCCAATGATGAAAGTTTGTTGTGTTTCTTCTTTTTCTATGATTCGCTTGCTTCTGTTTTCTCGGCTCCAGCGACTCCCGGTCTGTCTTTCTCTAGCTTGGGCGGGGGGTGCTGCCTCATCTTTTAGGACTATAGCTCTTTTTGTTTCGGCAGACCCTTGCAATATGCCCCCGTTTTTCGCAGTGTCTGCAGATGGTGTCCAAGAAATGGCACTCAGAACATGGGTGGTCTCCTCTGCATCCAGCACACTGAAACTCAGGCTTCCTTCCTGTTTTTTCTCGCCGGTTTCATTCTGACTGGAGCCTATGTATTTCATCGTCTTCGTCCTCGGTGTCGGATGAGGAGTCGATGTCTTCATGGTGGGTGGTTGCAGTAGTGTGTTTCTGGGTACCTTCTGCTTTCTTTTCCCGGCTTTGGTTTGGGCTGTTCTGTGTTTCTCGGTTAGTTGTATTCATTTGTCGCATTGTAGCCACTGATTTCTTTGCTGCTTCGGCTGCAGTGGCTTCAGCGATAGCCTGATTCATGGTGATGTTGGGTCGGTTCAGTAATTTGCTTTGTAAAGTAGTGTCTCTTAATCCGAGTACCACACAGTCTCTCATGGCTTCGTCCATGTTGAGAAACTCACATGCTTCTCCAATGTCCCTCAGTGCTGCTACAAAATCCCTGATACTCTCGCCTTCTCATTGATCTCTTTTATAAAAATTGTGTCTTCGGATGAGGTTGGAGACAACCAGTGTGTAATGTGCTCTCAGTATCCGGTTCAAATCTGGCCATGCCATATGCTTGACATCATGAGGTTTGGCCAATGCCTTGGCCATTTTGAAGATGGTAGGGCCGCAATGCATCAGGAATACAGCTCTCTTCCTCTGGTCAGTGATTCCTTGCAGTTCGTTACTCTCTAAGAACATAAGGAACCTGTCGATATATGACTCCCAGTCTTCTTCGGCTGGGTTGAATGGTGTGAGTGGCGAGTTATTTCTGGCCATCTCATCGATTGCTTGGTTCTCACTGCCACGTGCTTACAGTCTTTTTCCTCTCGATCCCATCCTCGTCGCAAGTGTTCTGTTGTGGAACAAAGACGGACTCGAGACTGGAGTTGAATTCAGCTCTTTATTAACTGTCAGTAACTTCAACTAAACTCGAGCCACGGCAGCCTCTTTTATAGTGGCTGCTCACGGCTCGCGGCCAATGGCATCATTTTAAACCTCCCGCTATTTGGTGGACCAATCGCAACAGTTGTTTAACCACCAATTGCTAGGCGGCAGTGGTCGTCCAATCAGAATGTAGTATTACGAGTATGCAAATGTCTATATACAAGAGGTTCATCCCAGCCAGTCTCCTGTCCTATATTGCCCGAAAAAGCCTTCCTCCCCTCCCGCTTTTGGGGCTGGAAAATTCAAGCGAGGTGTTTGCTGCAGCCTCGCCCCTCCCAAACAGTAGCTCTGGGCTTCCTGAAACCTTACCTTCCTTCCTTCCACACTGAAAAAAACATGCAATGGCTATAGGCTTCTTCAAGAAGCTTTGCTGCACTTCTCCAACCCGCACTGCTGAATCCTAGCCACCAGCCACACAGGTCTACCCAATTGAGTGTGCTGGTGTAACACTCCAAAAGAAGTGGTTAGAAATGGCTTTTTTTTTGCTCCCAGCCACCCCTTTTTTCACCACAACCAGAAGGACGGCTGCTCCCTTCCTTCTCTGCCTGCTTGTTCTATATGGATGAGGAGGAAGAGAGTAGTCAGCCGGTTGGGAGAGGCTTCTGGCACTGCAAAAGAGGTGGTTGGAAATGGCTTTTTTTTGCTCCCAGCCACCCCTTTTTCAGCGCAACCAGACAGATGGCCACTCCCTTTCTTCCATGCTCCGGGCAGATAGGCAGGTGGGCGGATGTCCCAAGGCCGCTGCATATGCACACTGCATATGTGCACTGCATATGTAGTGGCTGCACTCACAGTGCGCATGTGCAGCAGCTGCAGGACATCCACCCGAACTGCGCCTAGCCACCATGTGGTAGGAAAAGCTAGGAGAGCGACCAAGGCAAGTGAGCAACTGGGCAACCAGGTTGGGGACATGGCCAGCCAGGGGTCACCACCGGTTCGGCGACCTACACCAAATCACCGCTACTGGTTTGCCCGAGCCAGTGCGAACTGGTTGAATACCACCTCTGCTGTTTGTCCCAATCCAGCTGAGTTCAAATTTATGTCTGTATTTAGAAATAACAATTGGTTTGGAAGTGCTCAAGAGAGAAATATAACTGGATCAATACCCAATGAAAATTTTAGACTGGAGCAATCTAAACAATATTCTCTTTCTCCATATAATTTTTGCTTTACCATCTTTTCTTCTGTTCCTAATGCTCACCGAAGATATCGATAACAGGTTGGCAGAGAAGAGGAAATCCCCAAAACTCTTTTTTGTCCTCACTTGCAGCAACAGGGAACTGGAAGCTGAAACATACAATGAACAGTTGCAGGAACTGGGCTTGGCTACTCTAGTAAAGAGAAGGACCAGGGGAGACATGATAGCAGTCTTCCAATATTTGAGGGGCTACCACAGGAAGGAAGGAGTCATGCTATTTTCTAAAGCACCTGTAGGCCAGACAAGGAATAATGGATGGAAACTGAACAAGGAGAAATTTAACTTGGAAATAAGGAGAAACTTTCTGACAGTGAGAACCATCAACCAGCGGAACAGCTTGCCCTTGGAAGTTGTGGGAGTGTCATCACTTCAGACTTTCAAGAAGAGATTGGACTGCCATTTTTCAGAAATGGTGTGTGGTCTCCCGCTTGGGCGGGAGGTTGGACTAGATGACCTACAAGGTCCCTTCCAACTCTGATTATCTGTTAACTGGAAGAATACATCTCTCTCTGTCTCTCTCTTTCTCTCTCTCTCTCTCTCTCTCTCTCTCTCTCTCTCTCTCTGTGTGTGTGTGTGTGTGTGTGTATGTTGCTGAATTTGTTTTGGAGACTGTTGGGTAATATATTTATCTTTATTCTTAGTACAGAAATTAATGTGTTTAATATCAGGAGTCAGGTCTCTGACTATTCCTAACCACCCTATATATATGTTGTTGTCATTCAAATTCATAAAAATCAACTGGTCATAAAGCAGGCTGGAGAGCTATTTTTGTCCAAAGCCATATTTCCTTGGAAGTAATTTGTAATTTGCTACGTTTCAGGAAAAGATTGGATGAACCAGGAGCAGAAGTAGATGGGCCTATAATTCTTTGTCCATTGTCTCTCTCTCACATTCTCTTTTTCAAACACTTTTCTTTCTTCTGTTTCCCTCTGTCTACCTATAATAGACCATGACTAATTACTCTTTACAGAGCTCTGAATTGCTTGTTAGGAAAGACAGAGAAACACATGTCCACTTCTGTTTTAGGGACAGACAGTAATTTTTATCCACAACTATGCACATCCATTCTCTTATATATCTGATTTCACTTTGGGTCTTTAAATTGAACCAATCATTAACATTTAATTTAACTGAGACTTAGCACTCTTTTCAGTAAACTACTTTAAAATTAGGTCAATAAATTATGGGTCATACACTGTCGTTTTGTCAATGACTATGACTTCTACCTGGCTTTGTTCACCACTTATTTTATAATCTGTTTTTTTTCTGTAAAAATTTTGTAAAACTATTCTGCAAAATTTTCACAGGATTCAATAATATGCATACTTTATATCCAAAGAAAGTCATTGCTTCATATTTCCTATTTCTCAATGCTGACACTAGCACAATAATTACTGTCTAAGCTATAGTGATAGAAGTTCAAGTGGAAGAATGAATTCCTATATTGTTTCAGATTAATGCAAGATCAGAAATTCAACTAACTGATTTATGACATTAAGTAACACAGGTAAAAAAAAAATATTCCTGACTCTTTCCTCCTGATCCCAGCTCTGCCATTATTATCATGATGTACCAAACAATTGTTAAATGAATTTTTTAAAAAGGTATTCATGTAACTTTGATATAATAGTAAAATGCCACATTTTGGAAATCTCAGGCAAACTTATATAGGAACTGTATATCATACCCTCAGTTTGATATATGGAACCACACTAAAGAAGAGTGTATAATATAAAAGGCTTTGTGATATAAAAGCATCCAACCAAGAAATGCAGTGATAGGAGAAAGACATCATTATCCCAGAGCATTTTGCAGGTTCCCTTGGAAATTTTAATCTTTGCTATAGAGTACATATGGTGAAGCCTAATTTATAATGCCAAATTTCAGAAGTGTAAATAGTATTTGTTGTGATAAACCAGACAAATTGAATTATATACAGGTATAATACAATTTATATAAAATATATTTACACATGCATACATCATCTATATATATTTATCATAACTGTGAGAATGTAATAATACTATGCATTCATAATACTATGCATGCATTAATTTACTAGAATGAAGTCATTGGAGAAAAAAATAAATCAATGAAAAAAGCCTACCCAGAGATCTTTTACCAAGTTTCCAAAATACACAAACCAAGAAACATAGGTAATCATAAAAGAGTCCCTGTGGCAATAGCACTTAGACTTATATCACAGTACTTTACAGGCCTCTCTAAGTGGTTTACAAAATCAGCATATTGCCCCCAACAATGTAGGTTCTTATTTTACCGACCCTGGAAGGATGAGTCAACCTTGAGTTGGTGAGAACTGAATTGCCAAACTTCTGGCAGCTGGCAGTCAACAGAAGTAGTCTGCAGTACTGCATTCTAACCACCGCACCACCATACCTCTTAATGAAAAGAAAGACTGGAGTGACATGATAACAGTGATCCAATATCTAAGTTCTGCGACAAAGAAGAGAGGTCAACCTATACTCCAAAGCCTGTGAAGGCAGGACAAAAAGCATTGGATTGAAATAATCAAGGATAGAAGCAATATAACAGTTAACCAGTGGAATGGATTGCCTCCAGAAATTGTAGGTGTTCCAACACTGCAGATTTTAAAGAGATTGGACAACATTTATCTGAAATGGCATAGGGTTTTCTGCTTGATCAGGCAATTGGACTAAAAGACTTCCAAGGTTCCTTCCAACTCTGTTTTTCTGTTTTTTATTATTCTGTTATTTTACTTTGCTAGTTGTTGCCAAGTTGGAATAAAGTTCTATATTTTCACAAAGAAACACAAGAATAATGTAAAGTGGCATCATGAAGAGAACCTGAAAACCCCAAATTTTATGAAATGCCTGCAACATAATGATTTTAAAAATTCAGGTTTTGAAAGCAATACATTATATGAAATAATAAAATCTAACAAGAAATCTGAATGGAATGAACTGGAAAACCAAGGAAATGCTACTATAGGAGTAGACATGAGTCCGTATGTAACAAGAACAGATGTTGTTATACAAGCTATAGTGTGTCAATATTGAACATTTAAGTTTTTGAGGAAGAAAACTGGCGTACATTAAATAGAAATTGGAACCAATGCTTTATATTTATTTTACCTACCACTTCCAAATTAATAGACCAGTAAAATTAAATAATTGAATCCTGTTCTTTAAAATATAAACAGGCTCTCAAACTTGGCTTTATTACTAATGATTACATGAGACCAAGTATGTCATTTTCCTAGCAACAGAGCTTCAACATCTCAACTGGACTGCAAACTTAAGTTATAAAAGTAATATAATTGTACTTTCCTCTAAGTTGACTTACACATCATCTATAGTAGGGGTGTGTCAAACTCACAACATCATGGTGCCATCATATGATGTATCCATATTTTTTTCTCCTTTGATAAACTGGGTGTGAGCATAACCAGCACATGACACATCCAACCCACAGGCCGGGAGTTTGAGGGTTCTCATCTACAGGGAAAGAGCTACACTGATAAATTAAAAATAATCACGGCTACCATGCCAATCAGCTGTTTGGCATCTAGCAGTGTGATGGCAATGCTGGTAATTTTGTTGGAGGTGATGGAGGTGCTCAGCAACATGAATTTCAGGTGGTGACAGAAGATCCTTTTTAGAGCAATGTTTAGCTGTTAGGTATATATTGATTCTTTTTAAAATGTGAGCAAGTTTAATACAGCTGCTTGTTGTACACGCCTGCTCTAAGTATATCTCAGCAATTATTTAACTGTAGATGCAGACCAACATTCCTTAAAAATGATCTGACCAAAAACATGGGTTTTTGGGGGGATTTATTGGAGAAGTCACTGATGCTTCAGCATTCTTTGTTAATTTTAAAAGTATGGTGTATGTACTGATTCAAATATAATGTATTATGTTGAGAAAAGAGAGTCTTACAAATCAGAGCTGTATGCTGCTGGATTCTATTACAGCTAGAGGGAACCAGTTTTCTAAGGCTAATGCTATGGGAGAGATGGTATGCTGAAAAGAAAAAAAAAGTCCTCACAATAGGCTTACTACTCAAATTATGTACATGTTTGACATTTTTCTTTTTGTGATGAAGAAAAAGTCTAAAAAAACCCACAATTTCAAACTCAAGAAATTATTTACACTTACTGAGTGAATGCTGCTTGAACAGTGTGACCCTAAGAAAATATATTAAATTGCTTTCAAGAATGGAATTAAATAGATTGCGCCTTTTCGGAATACATATCAGAGATCTCGCCTGGAATAGTAAACTCTGTATGAAAGAAATGGATTCAATATTCATCTTCAGTTCACTTGAATGTAGTATTATTTCAACTAAAGTTATAAAATTCACCGCAGTTCTGCATCACAGAATCTAATACCTATTGGCAATTTCAAACATTTGTCTTTTCAATTTGATATTTGCCATAATATGGAATGTTCCCAACATGATCATAAGCACTTTTTAAAAAGGAAGATGATGAAAACTGGTCAACATTTCATTTTAAAGAATATATCCAGGTTGAATAAAATTGAACAAATGTGTGTATGACAAACTGTTAACTTAATTGCATTAGAATTTTACTGACTATGCAATTACATGCTAATATTAAACCTATTTCCCAAGGAAAAAAAACATAAAGTTGTATTTAAACTACATCTGCATATAGTTATGGATACAAGTTCACGGCCACAAGGATGACATTACTATAACATTGGAAAAGAGATACATTACAAGTCCAAAAATGCTAGAGAGTTTCTAAAAGCATGGCATTCTGACAAACCAAACATCAATAAACACATAAACATAAACAATACCTATAGACCAGGGTGTCAAACTCAGGTTGTCGCAGTGGTGTCATGTGATGTATTGAGACTTTTTTCCCCTTCACTAAATGGGGCATGGGTGTGATGCATCCGGCCCATGAACTGGGAGTTTGATAGCTCTGCTATGGACTATGCAAAAGAGACAATCAACAAGCCAAAGGGAACAAAAATATCTAAGCAGCACTTCACCACAATCAACACCCAGATGATAGATAAACTATCAAATAAACAATACACCAAATTAAGATAAAGTCAACAATAAACAGCCCAAACAAAAACCTCTAGGATGAGCTCCACCAACACTAACAGAGAAAGCCACTAGACTAAACTGAGAGCAAAACCTACTATTTGCTAGTATTGATGATGCTACCTAGTTTGGATGATGAAACAACTGCAAGAAAACAACTAAGTTCAGAGAGCACCAACAACCCCTTAGATAAATTACTGACAGTTTATTTACTTTACTTTTATTTGTTTTTATGTTATTTATCTGTCAAATTTATATAACCAATTACTTGACTGAGAACATACACTTGGAGAATATGCAGTAATGGCAAAATTAACAGCATATTCACAAAAGAAATAAAACTTAATTTACGGAAGAATGTCTTCCATATATAAACCATATATCATGCAGGAAGGCAAATATTTACGTATTCATTTAGGTGTATCCCATCTTTATCATTTTTACAAATAATTTCAAGGTGGCAAACATATCCAACACATCTTCCTCCTCTTATTTTCATCCACAACACTACAAGGTAATCTGGGCTGAGAGAAAGTCACTCATGGTTAAAGCAGAATTAGAACTGAAGGGCCAGAGATCCACCCTTCAACATCTTTGCATCTTTACTATCTCAAAAACTCAATCTACAAAACAAGAAAGAGAGTGTAAACCCTTGCTCATTGATTGTTTTCAATCAGTCCAGGAAAAGAGACCTCCTGCTAGTTTATAAAGGGTTATAAACCTATTCTCAGATATCAGCAACAGCTAAGAAAAACAAAGCAAAGCATTAACCCTTTACTTACCAACTCTCAATACTACTTCATACTACTTACTTTCATTATCTCAAAAAAATCAATAAAATCAATGAAATCAATGCTTTAAAATAATTATTTTTTATCAAATGATCAATTAATTTATTGCTTTTTGCTTGGAATGATTGAATGTTTAGTGCATATAATGTAATTACTGAATATCTGATTAGTAAAATCAGTGATTTAGTGAGTTTAATTGACCAGTGTGTTTAGTAATTACTGTAATAAATTAGCCTGTTTGTCGCTTAGCAAAATATGATTAGAGTGATTTGAATAACCAATTGATTGATTGATTTTTAGTAATAAGCAACCTTACTTTTGATTTGTTCTCTAACATATCAATTAACATTTATTAATTACCAACATTCATTAAGTAACTGTCTACCTATCACATTAACTAGCTATTGTAATTGATTACTGTACTATTGCCAATGACCATGCCAGCCAAAAACTCCAAAACAAAAGAAAAATATCTCTAGCAATGACCTCCCAGACTCCTGCACATGTTTCAAATGTCTTGAAACCATAAATGAAAGTGCAATTTACATCAAATGCCACCTATGCGATAATCTAGCCCACCCTGTCTGCTTAAATGCAAACAAAAATCTAGCTGATATGGTTAAAAATTCAGATACATTCTTTTTTCTATGTCCATCATGTTCTCCAAAGCTAAACAAAATGAGTATCCTACCTGACAGAGCTGAAAGTATAGAATCACTCATCCACTCAATAGAAGAATGCTTAGCAACACATTTTGAAACAACTATACAAGCAAGCCTAATTTCTCTTGAAAAAAAAATACAGCACAGATAAGTGAGTACCTATCAGCTCAAAATCAAATCCCACAACAACCACAACCACTACCTCAACTATAATCACAACTACAACCAAAAATAACCACCAAACCACAGCCACAAACAATTACTATCCCTTCAAATAATTCCACAAATAATATCTCCTTACTCATCAGAGACACTATGGAACGTGAACTGAAAGGTCCAAATGCCATCTTATTTGGTCTCGAAGACACCAATGAATCAGATGACATCACCAAAGTTTGTGATATCATAAGCAACTCAAATAAAACAAACATCTCTCCTGAAGATGTCATTGAAATAACCAGAGATGGCCATGGGTACAAATACAATGATGGCTCTGTGGCCCCAAGATTTTATAGAGTTGTATGCAAAAATAAGTCCAGCAAACGCATATTCATTCATACAATAAATGCCACTGCAAAAGCCAATCCCAACCACAAAAAACTTCGCTCAAGACCAGACTTATCCATACTGCAAAGAATCCACTCCCGTGAACTCTGTGCAGAACTCAAAAACTGGCTAGACAATGGAGAAAAGGACCTATACATTGACTACAGGGCTGATTGCATCAAAAGAAAGTCACACAACTCACAACTCTGCATCCAACTCCACCCCATCCAACATCACTCAAAACTAGACATGCACACCCCAAACTACCTCTATTCCAACCACAACTGGCCTTAAATGCTACTCAATGCAAGAAGCCTTGAAAATAAAATACCTGAATTTCTCCTCTTACTAAATACGGTTAAATTCAACATTATATTTGTCTGTGAAACATGGCTCAACGCATCTCTCCCTGACTCCCTTACCACAATAAGAGACTATCATGTTTATCGATCAGATCGTGAAATCAATAGAGGAGGTGGTGTTACTATCTTCTATAAAAAGTCCCTACATCTAAAAAACATCCAAGTAACCTAGGAGCTTGCTATTGCTGAGACCATCATTATGGCATCAAACATGCAAACAAGCTAAATACACTACTAACATGGGCAGCATCCTGCCCATATGCTTTTATCTTTCTTGGAGACTTCAATCTACTGATATAAATTGGACCCTTAATGAATGTACAACTGAACCCACACATGCAACCTTCTACAATGCAGTAACAAGTCTAGGACTAGAACAACTAGTAACTAACTTAACAACTGCCTCAATCTCATCTTCTGCAATAGTTTGATTGATCCCTTGATTGGCAATTTCTATTCTCTGGATGCAATACTGTAGAAGACCATTATAACATATTTTTACTTGAAGTCAAAAGAGTCATCAAACTATATGTACCATTAACAACTCCCAAAACCAGAAAAAAATTATCCAAAACAATAAGGAAGCTTCAATACAAAAAGAAATCACTTGGGTGGAAAAACAAATCTGGTCACATTGCCAACTTCAAAAGCCGATACAAAAATTTATGCCACCAGATAAAAACTGAATGCACCAATTATCACATTAAACAAGAAGAAAACCTTATATGCACCAATTCCACCCGCACTTTGTACAATTTTATAAACAACAAACTAAAAGACTCAAGGTCTATCCCACCCCTGAAAGGACCTAATGGTAAAAACTGCAACACTGATGACACTATTAAAGCCAACCTCTTTAACACATTCTTTGGCTCAGTATTTGTAAACAGCAATGGATCATGCCCAGTATTTCCTAGTCAAATCACAGACAACTACAATGATCTAATACATATTGATTTTACAGAAGACAATGTTGATAAAGCACTACGCAATCTAAAACCATCTCTATCTATTGGACCGGACGGAATATGTGCCTACTTCTTAAAAAAGCTATCCACATACAGAACCTAAGCATAATCTTTGAAAAATCTTTCAGGACCAGCTCCTTGCCAAAACTATGGTAACAAGCCATGGTCATCCCTATCTTCAAAAAGGGAGACCCCAGCCTACTTGAAAATTACAGACCAATCTCTTTATGCTGCATCACCTGTAAAGTCATGGAATCAATTATTAACCAATCTATCATCCTCCACTTAGAAACAAACAACCTACTCTCTAATAAACAATTTGGTTTCAGGAAAAACTATCATGTGATCTGCAACTCTTACACTGCAAAAACATATGGACTACACAACTCGATCAGGGCAAAGCAATAGATGCAATCTACATAGACTTCTGTAAAGCCTTTGATTCAGTGGTACATGACAAACTACTCCTAAAACTAAAATCATATGGTATCTCTGGACACCTGCATAACTGGATAGAAGCATTCCTGTCAAACAGACAACAAATGGTCAAAATTGGGGGTGTCCTATCAAATTCTGTACCTATCAACAGTGGTGTCCCCCAAGGCAGTGTTCTAGGACCAACTGTTTTCATTCTCTACATAAATGACCTCTGTGATCATATCAAGAGCAACTGCGTTCTCTTCACTGATGATATAAAGCTATTCAACACCACAGACAATACTGCTACCCCTCAAAAAGACCTTGACTATGTATCAGAATGGTCAAACAAATGGCAATTTCAAATCTCAACAAATAAATGCTCTGTCATACATATCGGCAAAAGAAATATATCAGAAAATAAAATACAGGCTGAATAGTCAAGACCTTGTTGATAATCCAAACTCTGTGAAGTATCTTGGAGTACTCATCTCAAATAACCTAAGTGCTAAAGCCCACTGTAACTACATAGCCAAAAGGGCGTTAAGAGTTGTTAACCTAATCTTATGTAGCTTTTTCTCTGGTAATATTACACTAATAACTAGAGCGTACAAAAAATTTACTAGACCAATACTCGAATACAGCTCATCAGTCTGGAACCCACATTACGTATCTGATATTAACACAGTTGGGAAAGTCCAGAAATATTGCACAAGAAGAGTTCTCCATTCCTCTACTTGTTGCAGAATACCTTATGCCACCAGACTCGAAATTCTAGACCTAGAAAAGCTAGAACTACGTCACCTTCGGTCCGATCTAAGTATAGTATATAAAATCATACATTGCAATGTCCTACCTATCAATGAATACTTCAGCTTCAACCATAACAACACTACAGCAAACAATAGATACAAACTCAAGGTTAATTGCACCAAACTTGATTGCAGGAAATACGACTTCAGCAACAGAGTGGTCAATGTATGGAATACTCTACCTGACTCTTTAGTTTCTTCCCCAAACCCCAAAAACTTTAACCTTAGACTGTCTACTATTGACCTCACCCTTTTCCTAAGAGGTCTGTAAGGGGCGTGCATAAGCGCACCAATGTGCCTACCATCCCTGTCCTATTGTTTCATATCTATCTATCTATCTGTCTGTCTGTCTGTCTGTCTGTCTGTCTGTCTGTCTATCTATCTTATATGCATCCATGTATTCAAAACTATGTTTTTACTTATACCTATTATTTTGTAAGCAATTGACAAAAATAAATAAATAAAAAAATAAAATAAAATAAAATAAACTTTCTAGCCTGGTTCCTTAACCACTAGACCAAAATGACTCTTTTTTTTTAAAGGGCTAAACAACTGAAATCAGAAATACATGAAAAATTTAAATGTTAATGAGTGCTTTGAATTAGGATACAACAAAAGGGAAGTCACTCAGACATTTAATATCTATTTATAATGTTTTTTCTTCTCCTTTTTTCAAAAATATTAAAATTTTGGCACTTGCCTCAGAGAATCACATCCTATCTTATATTGTTAAAATAATTTATTATAATTTGTTTTTTTGATTAATTTCTTATTACTAATATACTGAACACTAACTGTATAATGGATAACGCCTTTGTAGAGTTATTGATATTATATTATTACATTTCTGCATCAATTAAAAAGGTACAGTCTTAAATGGAAACATTTAAGTCACAAGTTGGATACTCCTATTTCTCACCAGAGGTAATGTATGAATGGAAAAAGCAGAACTGAAATAAAAAGGAATTCTGGCTGTAGATAAAATGGACTTTATTAAATGAGTGCTTGATATTTCATTTTGCTGTTACATCTTTTCTCTGCTTTAGTAACCAACAGACTAATGTACTTACTGTGCAATTGGTACATGCCAGGATTTCAGAAAAAGTTTAAATTCTTTATAAGAGGAAACGTTCAGCACACTACAGAACCCATCAGTGCTCCCTAACGTATAACAAAACACAATTTTCCAGACCAAAGCATTCTCACTGCTTATGCTCTTCAGGCAAAATAATGTTTTAGGTTCAGAGTTCACCTTGTATTGCAAAACAGTAAGTGTGAAGCTGGGGAGAGAGAAAATCAAATTTTAACAATTATTCAGCAGCAAGGCAGTACCTTTTCCTACTGTTTCAGTCGAATGGCAAAATCAATATGGCCATCTCTTTTGCAAATAAATCATTTATCAAGGGTAGGGTATGGATTTTGAAGCACTGGATACCTACAAACTCATAACATACTGACTTCATTCACTGTCTTTATATACTATGGGTGTCAAACTCACGTCATCACATTTCCATCATGTGATGTTTCATGAAGTTTATCCCCTTTGCACAGCTGGGGTGGGCGTGGCCTGCATTTGACACATCCAGCCCATGGGCTTCTAGTTTGACACCCCTGTAGCATTAAAAATGAAAGGACTAAGTAAAACTTGTACCTAGGTTTTCCTTCCAACAGAGATTAGATGGTAATGTGTAATAGACACATTTGTGATTATTTTCAATGACATTTCATTATTAATTGGGATTTACTTTTGATTCTTTGAAGAGAGGTGCTAGAGAGTTTGCTTGAATGGAAATGCACAGATAATTATTTAAGTTGTTACTTCTGTACTCTTTTATTGGATTTTTGATGATTAATAAGAACTGAAGATTTAGATATGAGTTTATAGAAAAGGTGGGGAGATTTTTAATGAAGAAATATTTAGTTGTACCTTGAAAATCAGTGATAAGATGTTAATGTTCATTATACTTGCTAGAAATGAAGGAAGAATTTTTAAAATTGTTTCTCTCTGTGTGTGTGTTTGTACTGTTTTTTTTTTACTTGCACATTTTAGATATTTATTTTTAATCTATTTCTGCATTGGCTTTGTGCGCTATTCTTATTTGATATAATCCCTTGTAAAATTACTGCAAAAAAGGTATGTATGTAGGTCATAGATTTGTACAATTTAAGATGTGCTGTAATCCTTTGTTTAATATTGTGTATAATCCATATGTGCTGTCTCTTCAGTTAAATAGAAATTACAATTCTAAATAATCTGAAAATCACTGTCTTTTTAGTTTAACAGACAGTGAATAATTCTTTGGTGGCTAAAATCAGCATTTAATATTTTTGGAGGGCTCAGGGCTGAAAAATAAACAGGGCTCATAACCTTGGGAGTATTGCATTGTAGAAATAGTACTTGGACTTATATACTGCTTCACAGTATTTTACAGCTCTCTCTAAGCGGTTTATAGATTCAGCATATTGTTACCCAACAATCTGGGTTCTCATTTTACTGACCTTGGAAGGATGAAAGGATAAGCCAATCTTGAGTTGGTGAGAATTGAACTGCCAAATGTCTGGCAGCTGGCAGTCAGCAGAAGTAATCTGCAGTACTGCACTCTAACCATGGGATATGGTGGGAGGAATATGGGAGGAATTTGGAAGTCTGTTTTTGTTTTATCAGTTTCCTATCCTAAAATAGAGGGGAGTTGTACCCATTTTGTTTTCAACATAGTCAGAGAAACTCTAGTGTCTGCAAAGCCAGAAAAAGAAAAAGAAAGCCTCAGCCCCACAGGTTGCCTATCCTGGTAGAACTGTAGCTCAATTTATAGACAAATGGTACATTCTAATTGTGACCAAAGTAATTGATTAGGAAAATCAGCATTCCAACATTTTTTTCCAGGAGCATTCACTATTCCATGAATTCTTGAGTCAGGAAAAAATTAGTAAGGTTTTGTTTTTCAGTCGTCCCTTCCTAATGGGTCAGACAATCAACAGCAACTATAATTCTGCAGGAGCTATAACAGGCTAGGTTAGGCAGTGACAAGTTTGTTTCTTTTCTGTCTCCAAGTTTTTCTCTTGTATACAAAATAAAGCAATGGACAGAATTGTGTTATTCCCATGATTTGGCCAATTGGATAGAGTGAGTTTAATTCTATGCAAATTCTGTATGAAGCTAAATCAAACTACCATGGAACTAATTGATTGAGAAAAGTTTCCTGTTTGATATTTCTACGAATCATGAGATAGGATACTGGACAGCAACTGCAGGGTTTGGTCTATCAAAAGGCTACAAGAAACATCATTTCAAGTAGCACAAATTTGATTCAAAATTCACAATAAAATGAAACCAGCTACTTATTCCACAAATTCTCTTTGCATCTTTCCTGAAAGCTATTTATCATTCTGTATTATTTTTCTTCATTCCTTGCTAGTTAATCTGTTTTTCTACCTCTTTCTCTTCAATTCTGCATTAATTGACCAAGAATCATGGTCACAAGAAATTAACTGTAAACTTAGAGAAATTTGTGACCATGAATGGAAAAAGGGAGTGACCCTTCTTACAACACGGGAAAAGGCAATTTCTGACGTAGAGGTAGAGCTTATTAGAAACAATGATATGGTCTTCTCAGCAGCCAGTCCCAAGTAATAATCTTGCTGGGTGGAAGCCCTAGGAAACGATACTGGTAAGTGCAAATAATGCATTTACACTAAAGGATTTGTTCTGAGTAAGCCCAGTGCTTGGTTTTAGGGTTAGGACCCAGTCACTGGGGTTAAAAAAAGAGAGAGCAATATTCAGATTTTTAATAGGGACAATATATTTGTAGTATAAGTACTCCTTGACTTGCAATCACAATTGCATCTGGAACCCTCACTGGGCCCAATGTGAGTTTGGCCCAATTTTATAACCTTTTTTTGCCAGTTTGCCACATTGACTTTGCATGTTAGAAGGAACTAGGAAGTTTGTAAATGGCAATTATGTGGCTCTGGGATATTACAACCATTAAAAATACAAGGCTGGATTTTGATGTGACCCTATGGATGCTAAAATGATCATTAGTGTGGGGATTTGTCATGTCACTTTTTCCAGAGTGTAACTTTGAACAGTCATTAAATGAATGATTGTAAGTTGAGGACTTCCTAATACAAAAGAATAGCTCCTAAAATAATGGATGACAAAGAAATGATATCATATAATCAGGAATCAAGAAGTTAAAGTACTCCAGATACATTTCATTCAAGGACAAGGGATAGTTTATGAAAAAGACTCTTTTGCATATAATGAGCTATTTCCATACTAAGCACTTACTAATATCAGTGTTTAGAAGATTGTATTTCCTCACTGTGGTTACTAACAGTTAACTTCTACGACAGGCTTGTCCAACCTTTCACCTTCCCTGGGCCACATTAGAAGATGAACATTTGGTTTGGGCCAAACATAAACTAAAATAACAGTAACGATACCTGATCATCCAAAAAAACCATAGAAAACATTTTTTTCATAAGATATCATAAAAAATAGTCAACCAAGGAGAAAGGAACGCGGGGGGGAGAAAGCTCGCCCGCCTTGCGCCTACCTCTCCTCCTGCAAATGGCCTGGCTGGATACGGCAGGACTGGAAGGCGAGGACCGGGAGGCTCGGTGCAGCAGCAGCAGCAGCAGCAGGGGCAGAAGCCGCTACAACAGCTCCAGCGGCGGCAGCAGTGGTGGCGGCTGTGGCAACAGCAGGAGGTGGCGGAGCGGGACTCTTGGGCTGTGGCTGCTTCGGCACAAGGAGCGCTCTGATGGCGCCCGCCTTTTCTGTTGCTGCTTGGCATGGCGCTCGCCTCGCCCCGCCTCACGCCTGCTTCTCCTCCTCCTCCTCGCTGGCTCATCCTCTTGCACGAAGGTTGGGGTGGGCACTGGGCGCATTATGAGCTGACCTGGGCCGCATGCGGCCCGCGGCCCGCGGGTTGGACAAGTTTGTTCTACGATAAAACTTCCCATTAAATAAGCTGAAAAATAATTTACATGGATTCTCAATAAAGCAAATATCCTTCTTAATGTGACTTATTCATCAGCATTCTGATTGCTTCTTCTTGACTATAAGGTCAGAGCTATTTATTTTGTTAACAAAATGTAATGATTCAAGTAGAGGGCTTAATTCAGTTTTATAGGACAGTTATATTTCTCAAATATAATTTTGTTTAATTTGGTATATTTTTAAATTTTTTAATAATCCAAATGTACATGTATTACACATAGACATACTTATTGAGCACATTTACAGATTAACTAATTTACAGACTAATACAGACTAATCCTTTGGACTGCAAGGCAATCAAACCAATCAATCCTAGAGGAGATCAATCCTAACTGCTCTTTAGAAGGCCAGATCTTGAAGATGAAACTTAAATACTTTGGCCATCTAATGAGAAGGAATGACTCACTGAAGAAGAGCCTAATGCTGGAAGGATTGAGGACAAAAGAAGAAGGGATGACAGAGAATGAGGTGGCTGGATGAAGTCACTGAAGCAGTTGTTGTGACCTTAAATGGACTCCAGGGGAGGATAGAGGATAAGAAAGCTTGGAGGAACATTGTCCATGGGGTTGAGATGGGTTGGACACAACTTCGTGACTAACAACAACAGACTAATTTTCTTTAATATAATGTGATTTTATGTACTTTTTCTGAATGCATAGCTTTTGTTTGTATTTTATCTAAAATTTAGTTTTTTAATTGCTTTTTTCTTTTGTAATGGTGAATTGCATCACAAAATTTGGAAAAGTACAAATTTGATGGACGTGTATTGTTGGAAAAATTTCCTGAGTTTGTTTCCCAGCTGGGCAGTCACCGATGCTGAGAAGAAATAGACATGAAGACAGCTGTCAGAAAAGGGATCCTTTAATTCAGGAAGACAAGAAAAGTAGTGACACAGCTTGAGCAGTCCTGGTGAATCTGAGCCTTTTATTCTTAATTCGCTTTGAAACTCCTGCAGATTGATGGGTTTATTTCTGTGCCTCTAGTTAAAATGATTGACCTTGATCCTATCTTCCTGCCTTAATAGGTTAATCCTGTCCCAGGACCTTTGTCTTTCCTTTTCTGGGGGTTAAACTTGTCAGGGGGCAGGAAAAAGGGAGTTCTGGTTTTGCCTCGGTGAGTTATTTTTAGCCTGTTTCTCCTTATCTTAATGGTTCTACTTAAGTATTTCTATTGTCAGCTCTATTAGTAGAGCTGCTCTGATTTTTTTTTCTTTCAGCTGGTGATTTTTGGTTTTCTTAAAGGAGGAAGGGCTGGCTTGAGTTTCTTGGCACTGTTTTCTGAAGTACTTCCCACAGTACTATACATTTTTTTTAACAAATCTCTCATCCAGTCTTAGACTTAGGACATTTTAAATAATATAACTCAGATCCATTCTAACTAGAATTAGCTGAGTCTTCAGGAATATAGTGTCATCTATTCAATTTGTGTCTAGAATCCGTATGCTACTTCATTATCTACATTGTTGGTAAACCTATTGGCATAACTTTTGTGGCACTCAAATTTTGGAAATTGATCAAGTACAATAAATTAGCTGCTCATGGCTAAATAAAATCAAGAAACCTGCCATGGAATAGTATCTGCCATAAGAAAAAAATTGTCAAGTAAACTAGAAGTGAAAATTAAATGTTCCCTTGAAGCCTTTATATTTTCTTTAAAAAATTCTGATTATGGTACCCAAACAACAAAGTGTAAAAGAAAGTTGGCAGGTTAAAGAGAAGAACAGCCAGCCATTACACCAAGGAGTTGCCATATGCTAAATAAATAAAACACCAAGTAGTATAATAGAACAATATCCAACATCTGTTCCTTTGCAAAATTGGGGGGAAGGGAAAAGTGACATGTTCTTGAATGAGCATCAAAAATTAGAGCAAAAAATTTGAGTAATACTTGTAAGTATGAATATCTGGAACAAAATATGAATAACTGCAAAAGATAAGTTGAAGTTTTTCATTATGTTTGCTATTTAGTGCTGATTCTTAAAATCAAGTTATTGTTGCTGTTTTTATTTTTAAACTGTTTTAAATATTTTATTCAAGAAGCCCTGGTGACACTGTGGTTAAAATACAATATTGCAAGCTAACTGTCCACCCAGCCTTCTATCCTTCCGAAGTCAGTAAAATTAAGACACAGATTGTTAGGTGCAATATGTAAACTGCCCAGAGAATGCTATAAAAACACAATGGAGCAATATATAAGTCTAAGTGTTATTGCTATTGCTATCCTTCTTTCTTCTTCTTAAATGTGCTATTTCTTTAAAGGCTTGGATTTCATTAGGGTGGAGCCAGATGGTTATGATTTTTCAGGTATCCAATACTTAAATATATTTTAATACTTAAAAATGAAGTGTTGTACACAGTAACATGCTCAGATATTAACATTTATGTTAATATTTAAATCTCTAATTAATATTAAATTAATTAAAATATTTAAACAGTTGATCTTCAGGAATGGGCATATATGTATATTCTACTAGGAGTGAAATGTGCCAGTGGCAGTTTGTAATTTTATAAAATAGAATAATTAACGGCTCTTGTCTTGGTCACATAATGTTGTTGAAGACTAATAAACATTTAAATAATTTTTGCAGTTATTTCCGAAAGCTATTCTGACTATGAAGTCAAATCTTCAAAAAAATAGCAGCTTTCTAAGCTGCTAAGTGACCAGTTTGGGGATTCTGAACCTAATTAATTCTTCTGAGCTGTTTACCAAGGAAACTTAATTATGAGGCATTAGCTTCAAAAGTCTGAGAAGTAATGTATTTTAAAAAGTAATGAGACATTTGAAAGTTACAAATTTAGATTCTGTCAACTTTCAAAGACATTGAAATGCTTTCCAAAACTTTAACAGTTGAAATATTCAACTTGCAACTTCAAATAATGTGAAGCATTTATTGATTGTAGAAACATTTATTTTCATATTTTAGACGTTGACTTAACAGAAAGGGCTAACCTAGATACAGCAAGGTGATTATGTGAATATGTTGAAGTAAACTGGAAGACTTTTAAAGTAACAGGTAATCAAAAAGAAATTGTTGAAAAAGAATGTCTAAAGCAGGAGTGTCAAACTCACAACATCCCAGTGGCGTAACGTGACATACTGGGACTTTCTCCCCCTTCACTAAATCGAGTGTGGGCATGGCCAGTACTTGATGCATCCGGTCTCTGGGCCAGGGTTTTGAGAGCCCTAGTCTAAAGATATAGAAGGACCAGATTCAAAAATTATAAAATATGATTATCAAATTTTCTGTTGTTTTTGTGCTGATCTGGATGCTCACTTATTCTTTGTTTCACTTCTTGTTTTTTTTTATGAGAGGACTTCATTCTTTCTGAGAAGGCAGAGGAGAAGATGCCTGGTTTGGGAATGAAAATGATTGGCTTCCTCTACTGGCAACTACCCCGGTTTGCCTCTACAGATTGAGTTGCTTCTATCAAGGTTTCTATTTCTTTGCTGTGGGTAGACCTTAGCAATTCTTCCAATTCTACTTCCTGTGAATATTTTATTTAGTATTATAAACAAACATTGACCTACTAGCCTCTGTTCTGTTATTTCTGATTCTGGATAGTGTCTTTTCAGAACTGGTTGCAAAATACATTCTCTTTTTGTTATATTTCATTGTTCAGCCAACATTCCCAAGTCTTGTAGCACATTTGACCCCAGCTGTTGAGAAACTCTGACACCCAGCTGACCCGAGCAACAATTGATCTGTTATGGGTTTTGATAAATGGAAAAGGCACTATCCTCTGGCTCCTTCGGTGAGACAAGTCTAGTATGGTTGAACTTCTGGCTGTCAGCTTTGAAATTCAGCTGCCACATTTTTTTAGAGAGTTAGAGGAGTTGAAAAGTTCAAGGTTATTCTGTATGTCGTATTAAGAATTTCCAGTTGCAGTTAATTGGTTCTCATGATTTATGAAGTGTAGAAGTGGGAGGAGAGAAGGTGGGTTCTGTGTAACTCGCCAAAAAACTTTCACTGGGAAATTGCTTTTGAACATGCCAGATCTGTTCCTAATAAATCAATTGGAGAGATAACTTCTTGGAGTGATTGATATCATGAATACTTTCTGGATGCTTGACACTGGCATAGTTGTCAACCTTTTTGGAGCATGCCCCATAACCACATCAAGGTAATACCACAGCTGGCAATCTCTTTTATTATTATATGCAAATTGTGAAATCTGAGCTGTCATTTCATCAGCTGATGTGGCATGAATCAAATTGTTCCCAGGATCCTAAGAAGTTGTAATGTATCAGTACAGCATGTGTGATCCAAGCAGGATGGCTTTTTGTAATTGACAGGTTGAAATTTTGTCAATGCACAGATTTTCTCAGTGCCATCCAAGATTTTTTGATATGGCACCCAGCATACTGATAATCACTAGTTTATGCCATAAATTTTGATCTTCTCCAATTCTTTGTCTTCTATTCTACACTAGTATTGTCACTTCAATTATCCACACTTTATTCTTTTCAACCACAGTTAAATCTGATGTGTTATGATCCAAATCTATATCAGGTTGCATTAGAAATCCTACAATATTTCAACCTGCTCATTTTTGATTCCTTTTTCAACTCTATGTTCCCATATTTTTTGTTACTGTTACATAATTTTTACAGATTTGGTAAACATGTAACTTTAGTCACACATTCAGCCAGATATATTATTATAGTATTTTTATCCCATCTTTTATTAATATAAAAGTGCCACATATGCAAAATGAGCAGCTATATACATTTTAATAAATAAATAAGTAATAAACAAACTAACTAACCAGGACATGTTATTCAGATTTGTTCCTGAAGACAGGAAGAAATATGCTTAACATCAATTTAACATCAGGAAACATTTCTTCCCAGGAAGACTTGTTCAGCAATGAACAGGCTGTCTTGGAAGGGGTCCAGGATAAAGTCAAAAGGTGGTGGAAATAGTTAAGCTGGATAGCAGTCTTTGAGAATCTTAGTAGGGAATTCCTACATTGGAACTAGAGTTGGAGTAGATGATTTCAAATTTACCTTTTATGATTCTATGAAAATTTCAGTTACTAAATTACTCTGGTAAAGTTCTGTAGAATAAAACATATTCAAATAACTGTTTATGATATGGACATGCCTAGCACTATTGTAAAAGAAGCTGTAAATATTACATTTATTTAGCAACTAGAGTCTAAAACATTGAAATTCGGCTTCATTAGGATTTAGAAGTTAACAATGTCTTCTTTGGGACTCACAGAAGCATCAAAATCTGTATTAATTTGACCATACTTTAAAGAAAAGTGGAATTGTAGTAACATATTTTCTTGCCCCTGGAGTTCAGGCAAAGATAATAATCAAATCTGACGTAGAGGTTCACTGTACACTCCTCCAACAAAACAGAATTCTTCTTCAATCTTATGACTCTATAATATTAGTGTTACTAGATATTGAGAGTTATAGGTTTGATTAGGAAATGGCATGTGTGGGTTTTTTCAAATAGTTTCATCTCTCTCTCTCTCTTTTCCTACCCCTCTCTCTCCCTGTGTTCCTCTTTCTTTCTCTCTCTCCCTCCCTCTCATTGGCTAATGTTTTAGTTATGGCCAATGCAATGATATATTGCATTGCAATGACAATACAATGACATATAAGATATCCACAGTTAGAATGCTTAAATGATTAAAAACAAAAAGTTAAGAAAAAAACCAGAAGTTTAAAAAACTTTGAGAAAGGCTCATTGTCCTGGCACTTTTTAAATCACAACACCACCACTGCAAAACTATATCACCAAAACTAACTCCAGCAGCTCTCGCCAAGTAATTCATAACTGCCTGATACATTTCACCTTGAGTTTGGCAAAACCTAAAACACAATTGTTTGTGTTGAGCAAATTGTTGATATCTAAGGATATTTTTGTACTGTGGCTGACATCTTGAATATATAACTACAGAATTTATGATAAAAGAAGCTGTAGGAAAAATGAAGCTGTCACTAATGTCAGGTTTATATCAATAACTCCAAGTAAAGGCAACAGTATGACCTTTCCCCTCCTGTTTTATAATTTATATTTCAAAAAAGCAATGAGTCATTGCAAATCAAAGTTAAATTGCAGGCTTCCTTGGTCTATTTATGTAAATCATGTAGTCTACTGGTCTTTTACTGGAATATAATTTACTGGAAATATAATTTATTTAATATAATTTACCAGAAATATAATTTTCCAGGATTTGATACTTTCTTTAATCCATATTGTATATAACATTGACTAAAGCAAGTCTTATTTCCATGTTTTTTAGTAATATGTTTTTAATCTGTGGATGTATTTATTAATGATACTTTTTAATTTCATTATTCCATTTGAACCATATATCTATTCCTGGATATATATTATCTTTTAAAAAACACCTAGTGAAGAGATAATGGCTGTAGTATGGTTACTCAATAAGACTTCATGTCTAAACAGAAATTTCAATTTATATCTCCTAATTTATCAAAGTTAACCTTACACTAAACATCATATTGGTTGTTAATATACTGTAATGAATCTAATATTGAGAACAGAATCTAATACAATATTATTATTACATAGGTAATGCTGAACTGCAGAAGATAACTTAAACAGAAGCATTCTTAGGGAATAGTGTTGGAAAACATGGAAATGTTGCAAGCTTACATGCAATCATATATCCATATACAATAAATAAAATTATAGTATCAAGTTATTCTGAAAACTAGAACTGAGAATATGTTTCTTAGGGTTTTATAATCTTTGTTCTACAGGTGGATATTTAATGATTTTTTTCTTTTAAGGCTTATTTTTAAAACCAAACTCTGATCTTATAATCCAGGGCTGTCAAACTCATGGCCTGTGGATGTGCTGGCCATACCCGCACCTGCTTTAGCGAAGAGAAAAAAAATCCCGATATGTCACATAATACCGCCATGATAATGCAAGTTTGACACCACTGCACTAAACAGTCCATTTGATTGGCTATGATTAAATCAAATACAAATGTTGCTCTTGCTTAATATTCTATTTTTATCCACTTATACCGAGCAATAAAATTCATTAAATTTTGTGATGGAATGTAGTGGGCCAGATTCCCAGAAAGAAGGGGGTGTATTACAGGAGAGTAAGAGATAATTCAGTTCAGATAGTTTCTATGAGTGAAACAGGGTAAAAACAGCCCCTCCCTAGTAGTTATCAGTGTATATGCTTCACATACATAGTACTCTGCTTTAGTTTGGCAAGATTCTTTCTACAGGAGTGGAATAATAAAGAAACCTGCTGTCACAATTTTCTTGGTTTGTGGAGCCTGACAATTCAGTGGGATACATTTCAAGGTAATTGAGCATAGAATTGCATCCTAAACTAAGATATACTTCTTTTTTCTGTTCTACTAATGATAGGAAGGATTATTCTTTTGTTACATTTAGCATTGGCCTGTCAATAAAATAATACCTATATTGTACATTTTTGAACACATTGCAAAATGCTGTCTTCTGAAGGACTCTCAGTTTTGTGAAAAATGTGTGTATTTGTCTCTCTTTCTTGCTATGGGTATATGTGTATGTATGAGTGTGTGTGTCTAATTGTAAAATCAGCAACAGGTGCAATAACATTTTTAGATAATAGAATGGCATGTTTAGTGCTGAATAGCAGTTTCTCATCACATTTGGTATAAGTTACATGAGCAACAATACTGAATGGTCAATGCACATTTTCTTCTCTTTTGAAAGTGGAATAGCTAATGAAGAGATTATACTACAAAACAGAATCTCAATCAATCTGCCTTATTTGGAACAAGAAATAGGAACAAGAGCAAAAGAACCATAACACAAGAGCAAACAATAGATACAAACTCAAAGTTAATCGCACCAAACTTGATTGCAGGAAATACGACTTCAGCAACAGAATGGTCAATGTCTGGAATACTCTACCTGACTCTGTGGTTTCTTTCCCAAAAACTTTAACTCTCTACTATTGACCTCACCCCTTTCCTAAGAGGTCTGTAGGGGGCGTGTATAAGCGCACCAATATGCCTACCATCCCTGTCCTATTGTTTCTTTTATTTTTTTTATTTTTCTTATATGTATCCATGTATTCATAACTATGTTTTTACTTATACCTATTATCTTGTAAGCAATTGACAAAAATAAAATAAATAAATAAATAAATAAATATTTATGTGGGCAAATTCAAAAGGGCATACTATAATAGTATTTTGTGCTACTTTGCCTCTTAGATTCAGCACATTTTCTGTAATCTTTTCTTCATTCTAATACTGTACTCTGATTATGACAATTAAGTATAATTAAGTCACCCTTTTCATTCATATCTGAAATTTATTTATTTATTCTTCAAGAAGCTACAACTTCTGGGACTCCCATAAGCATTTTGGCTTAGTAGATACTAAGTCATAAAGCTGTCTATATATAGAACTAAGATATTTATATGGAGTTTGAACTGGATCGATGTGTCACCATTTATCATCAATGGGTAAATAGTAAAAACTGAAGGAACAAAGATGCCCAATGGAAATAACCTAAAGAGTTTGGATGAAAACATATTACATATTACAAATATATAGGAATCCTTCAAGCTGACAACATCCAATCAAGAAAAAGAGTAGAAGTAAATACATCAAGAGAGTAAGTCAAAACTGAGTGCAAGACATACCATCAAGACAATTAACACCTGGGCAATTCCAGTCATTAGAAACATATCTGAATAGCGCACTGGACTCAAGCAGAACTAAAAGAGATGGATAGGAAGACCAGAACAATAATAACAATGAATCACACCCTTCATCTTCACAGCAATGTTGACAGACACTTCTTACCAAGGAAAATAGGTGTGCATGTAATGTTGTAAGTATATCAGATGGTTGAAGAAGAAAAAAGGGCATTGGAAGAGTATCTGAAGTAGAATCAGGAAGATGCACTGAAGCTAGTATGCTAGGAAAGCTTACTGAGTACTGGAAAGACCAATCTGGCCTATAAGAAAAACCACATGAAGAATAGAAAAGAAACATAGTAATAAAAAATATTGAATGGCTTGTACATAAAAAGTATCAAGGAAAGCAGATAACAGAACCTGTCAATGGGTAAGAGCAAGAAAATTGAAATGGGGGAGCTGCACAAGACCAAACCTTAAGAACACATGCATACAAAGCCAGAATTGAGAGAACCGCAACAAACAACAAATGGCACTTCTGCAAAGAAGCTGAAGAAACAGTGGAAACCGCCTGGATATTGGACACTGTAGTACCTAGAGACAGTAAAAGAGGAAGAACTGGACAAAATACAAAATATAAAGACCTGCAAATAGAAATAGAATGACAGTGGCAAAAAAAAAGCAAGGATAGAAGCAATAGTAATGGGCACTTGGGTTCAATTCTAAAACATCTGGAGCACTACTTGAATATCATCAGCATTGACAAAATTACCATCAGTCAATTGCAAAAGCTTTATTTGGAACAGCTTAAATCCTGTGATGATATTATCGACACCCTAAATAGCATCTGTTTATCTCAGGTCCTTGGGAAGTACTTGATGTGTAGACAAAAATGGTAAATCCAGTGTATGACCAACCATAATAAAAATAGGATTCTCTGAAAAACAAGATGGACTTTCTATATCTGATTCTCCAAGCATAACAATGATAACATTCTCACTTTTTCTTCAAGAAACCGAGGAACTGTTTTCTATACAATTAATTTTTTTCATTAAACAAAATACTAGGTTTTGACTAACATAGTTACATTTTAACTTCATTGTGTTCAGGGATAATTTATGTCAAGAATAGGTGCCTATTCACCTATCATGGTACACCTAGTGAGAACCTCCACAGTCAATCCATACACCTTTGTCATTAGCACTGTCACATTATTATGGATGACTTGTCAACTGGAATCCATAATTAATATCTGGGCAAGTCTGGCAAGTCAATTGATACACAGCTGGAAGAGTGGAATGGATTCAAATAGAATGAAAATTCCTGGATTCTGCAAATGCTATTGCAAAGAAGGTCTGATATGGTCCGGTCCTCATACTGAAAATACATTTTTTAAAACAAAAAATCACTGTAGTGTGATCAGTATGAGCTGTATCCACTCACCCCCTTTTCACTGTATGTGGCACTGAGCTAACGGAAAACAAAGTATCTGTATATTTCTGAGTTTAGGATCCTGTTTTGATCATGGATGTTGATGACAAGTGAAGCCCCATTAAGTACTTTGCACAACATGGGGGAGGTGGATTTATCTGATTGGGGGAGTTTGTTTAGTTGCAAACATCACCATGTCTACTGAGTTAAATGAGATCCATCTGGATTAATGAGGAATTTTAGAATGTGACATGCTTATCTCACTCCCCATTATCATGATGATAGCATATTGTGCAAACAGAAACATTCTGTATCAAATTAATAGGTATCTGTGGAAATTTGGATATGCAGAGAAGACATGCTGTTGTATTTCTGGCTTTGGAGAAAGGCACACTTACTACAGCTGAATTGTTTGGCTTCAGATTGAGTTTTAGCCAGATGTGAGCGGAGCTTTTGTGGAAACAGCTGTCAACAAGCCATTATAGAAAATAAAAACTGCTGTTTAGTTCAATACTACCACTTAGATGCCAATGATTGTTCAGCAATCTGGAGATGAATGAGTTAACAAAGACTTCATAGTGGTCATGTCAGATATTTCTCAGTACAAGATGATGCTGAATGATACTCATGACAAAAGGCCAAATAGGCACAGCTGGAAATAGAAGACATACAGTAAAAATGAACTACATTGAGAGCTTTTTGTTTAGTCAGCAAATGTAAGAAGTAATTTATCATAAACACACAATATATACAACTCAGGATGGCAACTAGTTATCTCAGCAAGCCCTGAAAGATATGCTGCAATCTACAGAGTTTTTGAGGACATGAAGAAAGATGTTTTTATGCTACAGAACTCCTATGAAAGAGATGCTGTTATTTCAAAGGGATGAAATGGTAAATTGTAAAGATGTGGTACTGTGTTTGTTTTCATTAGTCTGTACTTTAGAGTAAATCAATGGAAGGGACTTTGAAGATTATGTAGTTCAATCACCTGCCCAATGGAGAAATCTTCCATCACAGCATCCCCACGTTTCACTGCTCCTTGCTCTCTCTCTCTCTTTCTCTCTCTCTCTCTCTCTTACACAAACACACACACACACACACAAACACAGAGTCATGTCTTTCTCCAGTCTTCTCTTGAAGGCAAACATACTCAATGCCTTAAGAATTCCTCAGATTTGTGTTTATTAGGTCCCTTATCATGACTTTTCTTATCACTCCAGTTTTCAATTTCTTAAAATGCTGTTTTATCTTTTATCTTTTCTTTTTAGAAAAATACTTTTTTAAACTAATTTTTTTGTTTGAAAATTCCTAATAAAAATATCTTTGGTTTCAATTCAATTTTAACTTTTGTAATTTCTTCTAGCCATTTCTAATTTTCCACCAATTTTTTTTGCTTTGGGGAAGGTCCACCACACATGGTAGTAGGTTCCCTGCTCATAGCCACATTTTCAACAGCTTGCTGAATTATTGGGAAACATTTTTGCAAGTCTTGCTGGCGGTTAAGTGCAAACGATAAAACATTTTATATAAATTTTCCTTATAAGTTGCTGATAGAGTTAATTTAGGTCTTCCCAATCCAAATTAATATTATATCCAAAGTTTTTGGCCCAGGTTATTGTTTCCTTCAGTTTCTTCTTCCAATTTATACCTTAACAAATACTTGTACATTTTGGTAATCATTTTTCTCTCTGGCTCCTGTAAAATTTTATCCAATTCTTGTTGGTCCAAATATATACCATACTGCTCTATGTCTTTCCTATATCTAGTACCTGTAAGTATGGCCACCAACCTACTTGTATTCTTTGCGACACAAGCTCCTGCTTAGATTTTAATTTCTCTTGTTCATCTAGTAGTTCTTTATAGCTCACTGTCTTATTCAGATCTAAAACATTCAGGTACACCACAGCTTTCATGGTTGACATCCAGATTGAGATCTTTCTATAATGGTTTCATTTTAGTTTTTCCCAAATCCCTAGTAATGTATCTCTAATTTGATGTCTTTGAAAGTACGAATAAAATTTATTTTTCCCTTCCCATATGAATGCGGGCCAGCCAATCTGCAGGTCATGTGCTTCTAGTTAACATGCTTTCATTCTTTAGATTTACCCAATCTTTAATCCATGTTGTTATTGCGGCATGATAATAGAGTTCCCAATCTGGAAGTCTGAACCCTCCCTTGTCTTTACTATCTTGTAGGAGCTTTAGTTTTATCCGGGCCTTTTTTCCTTGCAAATAAACTTTTTAATTGCTTTGTTTAGTTCTTCAAAGAAGGTTTTGCCTAATTTTATTGGAATTGTTTGAAAGAGAAATAATACCTTAGGTAGAATTTTCATCTTAATAGTAGCAATTCTCCCTATTGGTGATATCTGAAGCTTCCCCCAATTTTCCAAATCTTTTTGTATTTGTTTTAGTAATTTTTTGTAATTATGTTTTTATCGATGAACATTTAGCTGTCAGCCACACCCCGAGCTATTTCCTTTTATTTTTTGATTATTTCTAATCTGTGTTAATAGTACCTCTGCTGCAATGATAAATAGTAGTGGCAATAGCGGGCACCCATCTTACTCCTTTTGATATATTAAGTTTCTCCGTTAGTTCGCTGTTCAAAATTATCTTCACTGTTTGAGTGATTTATATGGCTTTGATCATATCTAAAAAAAATTATCCAAAGTTCATTAGATGTAATTAAAAAATTCCAGTTCAAATTGTCAAAGGCTTTTTGTGCATCCATAAACATTAATACCAATTGTTTGTCTGGGTGTGCCTCATAATACTCTAATACATTCATTATCCATCTGGTGTTATTTCTTAGATGTCTCTGTGGTAGGAATCCATTTTGGTTGGGGTGGATATATTCATGCAAAATTTTCTTAACCTTCTCTGCGATTATTGTAACAAATATTTTGTAATCCACATTAAGTAATGAAATCAGTCTGTAGTTTTGTATCTATTGGTCATTGGTATTCTTTTTTAAAATATGGGTAATATAGGCTTCTGTCCATGAATTTGGGAGTTTTGCTTGTTCTAATGTTTCATTGTACAGATCCAACATTAGCTGTTCCAATGGTGTTTGAATTTCCTTATATAATTCTGCAGGGATCCCAACTGGTCCCGGTGATTTATTACATGTTTGTTTACTAATTGCCTCTTTCATTTCAGTCATTGTGATTTCAGCATTTAACATTTCCTTTGTGAGATCTTGGATTGTAGGTAAATTTTTCTCATTCAAATATTGTTTGATCCATCTTGAGTGTACAGTGCTGCAAAATATTTATTGACAATGGTTTATTTTTCTTCTGTCTTATCTTTTCTAAGTATGGTATTGTAAGTGCAGGACAAGATTCATCTTGATCTTTACAGTATAGTTCCTAAGATTGCATTTGTTTTTATAGCTATATAACATTGTTGACATGCTCAGCATGTGATCCAAGACATCCAAATCCTTTTTGATTTTTTGAATGTATTCTATACCCTTGCTCACCATCCTATACCCTTGCCCCTCAGATTTTTCCTAATTAGGAATAAGGACTTTTGTCCATGTTGAAATTGGGTGGTTTTGCTCAGTGTCCCAGCTTGTCAAAATTATCCTGAATCTTGATTGTCTTTTTATCATATGAATTTTGACAATCGTATTCTGTAATTTCGCACTGAAATGTTGAGCAGCTTGCAAAACCAGCCTTTTCCAAGAAGAAAATCCGTAATCTTCTAAAAGTGGGTTAATGCAAGAGACAACCAATAATGAGAAAATGCATTTTTCAGACCAAGGGCAGAGCTTTTCCTTTCTTTTCTCCAAGGCTAAACTCAAAACTATATATATGCTTGAAGCTAGGTTAGCTAACCTAGGGTTGACCAATGGTTTTACCAATTTCTGAAGAAAAAACCTGGGTCACTGGCTCTGGTTTCTTGACACCCCATAGCCCATTTTCTTTGGCTGGCCAAGAAGAATCTGGCACTCTCTAGTCTAGACTGAACGCTGCGCCCTCCAGAGGCGTAACTTCGGAAGCAAGAAGAATTTTCCATGGTCCTTATTTAGGCTTGGAAAGTGTCGGAGATTTCTAAAAGTACCAAACCTCCACTTTTTGCGTTGCTGCAGTACAGCGAAGATGTCCAAGCCACGAGTAAAAGCAGCGATGCTTACACTGCTTTTCTTTCTCAGCGTTTAGGAGACACAGCTTCAGAAATCCAATCGGCCTCCCTTTAGGCGGGCGCCTTCGGACAAGGACGCGTGCCTAAAGCGGACCCGCACAATTTCCGCGCGCTTCGAAAGGAAACAGACCGGCTGAGCTTCCTTCCAACGGAGCGTCTATTTCCCCTCCCGCCTCCCCTTCCTCATGAATATTCACGCCTCTCCTCCCAGTGACGTTGCAGCAGTCCCGCGGTGAAAGCTGGAGAGCTGCTCCGGTCCTGGCAGTACAGCCTGCGAATGACTGAGCAGCAGCGGCGGTAGCCGCAGTAGTAGCAGTAATCATAATAATTGCAGACGCCGCCACGGCTCTTCTGGCTCTTGGCTCTTTCCGCTGTCTCCAGCCTCGAACGGGTTAAGGGAGCGCATCTCCGAGCCGCTTCTGAAGGACGGCTGCTGTTGCTGCTGCAGAAATAGTCCCCCGAAAATAAGGCACGTTCTTGTTGCTCGGGGAGCGCGGAGAGGATGAAACAATGCCGAGAGTGGGCGCTGCTCTTTTTGGGGGTCGCCAGCCTCCTCGCAACCAAAGGTTGGTGAAGTTTTTTTGTTTTTTTGTTTAAAGGGGAAACGCAGGGGAAGCTACGCAGGTGTAAGGGGCGCCGCCTCGTTTGCATTTGCGCGAGAGCCGCGGGGACAACTCTTCCAGTCACTAAAGGCGGCGACGCCGGGGGCGGGTGGTGGGGAGAGTTGTTATGTCTGCCTGCCTTGGGCGTTCTCGCTGCTGTATAATGTCGCACGGTCGTAGGGTTTTTAACCAGGCGAGCTAGTTTTGGGGGTCTCCCCCCCCCCCCAAAAAAAAATTGTTTTGAAGGAGTCTTCTGCGCGCTCTTTGGAACTGGGAAAAAGATTTCTGGCTTTTCGTTCCTACTGTGGGCGATGGAGGAGCTTTTCAGGTCGGGGAGAGAAAAGGGGAAAAGGGACTTCTTCGACCTGCCTCAGTCCTGGAGGTTTTGGGAGCCCCTGAAAGTTTGAGGTGTCGTGAGGGAGGCGGGTGGAGTTTTAGAGGTGAATTAGGTGTGCGTGCTGCACTGCCGCGCTTGGGTCGCTATTTAGCGCCTGGGAAGATTAAGCATCTGGAAGGCGACTCATCTTCGAGCCCCATGCATCGAAGGATGCTTGCTTCTTGTTTCAACCGATGACTTGGCTTCCCGTGGTTGTGCATTTGCGTCCTGAGAAGATTGAAGACAACAATTAAACTAGGAGTAAAATGGTTGTTTGCCTTGTATACCGAATGCCGTATTGGCTGGATAATATTACAAGCCCTGTGGCTTTTTCCGAAAGGAAGACCTGAAGATTTTTACTTAAATATATAACTTGTTGCATAGGCGAAGTTTAAAATATTTCTTGGTGTTTGTTTAAATTTTCTAGCAAATAAATGCATTTATTTATTTGCAGGGATTGTTCAGCTTGGTACTTCATTGTTTCTAATTCACGGTAAAGCCCCTTGAGATATTTTGTGGAAGTTTTGATACCTCTTCCTTTTAAAAAAGCCATTTTTCCAAATGTATTGGATTGAGAAAAGAGTCCTAGTTTCTGCAGCATAAAGCTCTTTGGATAATCCCTAGATACTTCTTGTATTCCCTATATGATGAAATATGTATTCCCTTTATGATGATGACGCTATTCATAGATTTTATTTGGATGTTGTACATTAATGTTTTCTGCTTTTAATACTACCAAATTTGCTTTGGAGAATTACAAATCATCTTGAAGTCTGTGAACTGCTTTGATTCATAGCTGTTATTTGACAGCATTTTCTCTAGTTTTCTTGCATTTTTGCTATGAAGTACAGGTTGTCCTCAATTTACAACCACAATTGATCCTAAAATTTCTATGTTAAGTGAGATGGTTGTTAATGTGAATTTTGCTCCATTTTACAACCTTTCTTGCCAAAGTTTTAGCTGAATCACTGCAGTTAAGTTAGTAACCCGGTTTGTTAAATGAATCTGTTTTCCCCGTTGACTTTGCTTGTCAGAAGATCACAATAGGTGATCGCATGAACCTGAGATACTATAACCATCATAAATATGAATCAGTGGACAAGCGTCTGAATTTTGATCATGGGGACACTGCATGGTTGTGAGTGTAAAAAACTCTCAACTCATTTTTTTTCAGTGCCATTGTAACTTTGAACAGTCACTTAATGAACTGTTGCAAATCGAAGACTACCCGTAACTGCTGAGTTACATCAACTGTTCTGAGATAAACAAAAATAGAAAAAGCACAATTGATTTGAAGATATTTTCTTGTGTGAAATAAATTGTTGGGTTTTGAAAAACAAAGTTTATATGCATCTAGAGGTTACATTTGCAAAAAACTAAAAGTTTTGCAGACTAAAAAACCAAAATATTTAATATTAAAACAAATATTTCAGTCGGTCTTATTTACTATTAGTCAAACTTTATGTAATTTGTACGAAGTTTGAGCTGAGCATAAACAACGCTTGTGGTGGGGATATGTTGAAATATACTAATTACCAGGTATTTATTGCTCTTCATTAAAACAAATCCCATTCCATTGAGTTTCTGTGGCAAATTCTTGAGTTTAGTTTGTAGGCATTTGAAAAGTGTTACAACAATTTAACCCCTAGTACATCTGAATTGTATCAAGAATTCCAAATTCTGCTTTACCACAGGGGGGCTGCAGAGTGCAACTTCTGACTTCAACAATTTTACATTCAATATTTGATATAAAAAGGTTTTTTAGAAAAAAAACCCTATAAAAATAGGAAATTCAATTAAGTTTTAAAATCCTTTTTGATATTGGTTATTTTAATACAAGGTTCTGCACTAGCATAATCTCTATCTTCTGTTGCTTTTGTTGTATTTGTATATAGTTGAAAAGTGAGTGATTTTGTATTAGGATGCATTATTTTACAAGGAAATGGTTTAATGTAAAAGAAGACATCATACATCCTTAGATGAACATCAAATAGGCATTATACTTCAGCTTCTTAGTAATTCTTCTGAAATAAGATCTATGAGTAGTGAGTTGCAGTGAACTAGAAAGCCTTAAAACTATAATCCCAAACTCCGTGGCTGTTTCACATTATTTAGAAAAGAAATAAAAGTGAAAGGAATGTCTTCAACATTCTGACAGTGAATTTCAGGAATTGCTGCACCAATATAAAATACCATGATAAGCACATATGATATGCCAAATCTGAGGCTACCTATTTTTTTAAAAATAAAACTGTATACATTGATAAAATAATGCTATTATACGCAAAGATTTATAATCAAGGTAGCAATTAAGTTGTAATATATCTACTTCAGTCACCTGGTTTTTCTTTAGATCTCATTAATCTTTTTGCCTTTTATTTTAATATAATATGTCCTTTAAGTTGAATATGTTTCATGTTCTGTAGTAGGACACTGCAGAGTTTTAGATTTGAAAGCTTAAATATGATATGGGACATGCATACAGCTATTGTTGGGAATGTGTTAAAGAAACTACTGATACATCTTTTCCTGGGTTTATGTGCTACATTGTGCAGCTGATGTTCAGTCCTGAAAAGAGATGCATTTGGTTTAATTTACTCCCATCAGATGTTATGCACATGCCTGTATGTGCTTCATATCACATTTTATCATTTGAATCTAATCTTTTCCTGTAATGTTAGAAATATAGGAAATGCCACTTAGGGGAATTAAGTTTAGTAGGTATCTTCGTTTTGAGAAAATCTACAGTATCAATGCTGCAAAACATCTACTGTAATTTTACTATTTATTTTAAAAGATTGTTCATAAGTTCTAATACATTGTAAATTAATATATAAATTTAAGATCTTGAGTAATGGGATAAATATTCCAATCAGTACAATACAATTAGCTAGAAGATGTCTGTGTTCTGCTCCTCCATTTTCTTATGTCCCATAATTTATATGCAAAACATTATTGACATTAGAATGACTGAAATGTGCAGTTGAGATTCTCTAAAATTATGATTGATGTTGCTAACAGTTACATTTGATGATAGTGAGAAATAGAATATTAAAATAATAACAGATATTGGTAGTGTAATCAATAATATATTTACAACATTAGTTAAGGAATATTTCAAATAATTTAATTAGGTTAATAGACACAATTGGTACCATCAATGAACAAAGTTTGCAAACAGTTTTATATAGTGTTCATTTAAAAAATAATAATCTTAAGAAAGCAATGCTTAACCAGTTTGGCTGGTTTGAGAGAGGATTTTTAACATGACTTATAAATCTAATGAATAATCTTGTTAATAAAGTATTCAGAAAGTGATTATAGTCCTTTATCTGGCTTCTTTTCTATTTTTTGTTACTTGGTATTGCACTGTAATCAAACAATACATTGTCTTATGCCAGTGTGATTGTAGTCCTTGACATAAAACCCCAATGAACAAAGTTTGCAAACAGTTTTATACAGTATTCATTAAAAAAAAAACTTAAGAAAGCAACGCTCGATGAGTTTGGCTCTTTTGTGAGGTGATTTTTAACATGATTTGTAAATCCATTGAATATCAGAACTGAACACTAAATAATCTTGCTAATATATAGGGAGCAATTATAGCTCTTTATATCGCTTCCTCTCTATTTTTTGTTACTTGGTATTGCACTGTAATCAAACAATATATTATCTTATGCCACTGTAATTGTAGTCCTTGACATAGAACCACAACTGAGACCAGAATTTCTGTTGCTAAGCAAAGTATTAAATGAGTCATGCCTATTTTTACAACCTTTTTTTTTGTCCAGTTAAGTGAATCACTACAGTTGTTAAGTGAATGACATGAACAGTAAGTGAATCCAGTTTTGCCCATTAACTTTTCTTTCCGGAAGCTGGCTGGGGTAGAGCTCACAAATGGTGATCACATGATCCTGGGATGACACTGCAACTATTATAAACATATGCTGGTTGTCAAGTATCAAAATTTAAGTCAAGTGACTGCGGAGATGCTATGAGGACCAGTCACTTTTCCAGAAAAATTATGTTCCTTACCCTTGTGTTTTCTGCACATACTTTTTATATACAGTACAATAGATATGCCAGAGATGTGTGACCTTGTGATATGAATCCTGTTTTCTGTTTTGAATTATGGTGCAAGAAAAGCTTGTAAAAATCACTGAACAATGGAGAACAACCGATACAATGCTGAACTGATACTTTGTATTGTATTGATACAATGTGTCAGGCTCCAAGGTGCCTTAATTGTTGTTTATTATTTTAACTTGTGTTTGCCTTTACTGTTTATGCATACAATACACATACTCACTTCAACATTAATCATCCCATTTCAGGATGAAAATCTTTTAACTAAAAGTTACATTTCTGTTATCTATCATGCTGATCTAAAGGAGGTTAGTAGGCAGGTGTTTTTCAACTTCTTGGTCTAGTGCTGAGGAAGAATTGCTGGTTTACAAATCATCAGCCAGCTTCTGTGCCCAAGGGAGATTTATAACTCCTAATCCAGATTCTTAATCACTACAGCACTTGGTCATGTTTGTGTTGTGTGTGTATTTACTTAAGGTAGTCATAGTGCGATCCTCATAAAATACTTAATAAAATAAGCTTTAGTAACAAACTTGATTGACTATTTATTTTTCTGGTAAAACTGTAAAACATGATGCAGTTCAAAATTGTGCATTTTTAAAACAGTAACTTTAGTATTGAAACAAAGGTAATTTAATCTAGGTATATTTCCCTTAGCAAAATATTGACTTGAGGTTATGTTATTGTAGATCAGAAGATTAGATTAGAGATCAATCTCTGGATTTTTTAATTAATTGCTGGTTCATAATGAAATCAACATTATATAGAGAACTAAATGCATTAGACTACTATTTTAGCCCAGTCTAACATTGTAAGAATACTGATGAGCTAGAAGGGGATAGAAAGGGGAAGAGGAGAACTGTGTAATTTTGGGAATATGGACATTCTAGTTGAGACCCCTCCCTTAGACACTGCAGCTATTCATTCTCTTTCCACAGACTTTTAGACAGAACTTTATTTTTACATCACATTGGTTTGGAAGATTTTTGTAGCAATTCAGCCTGGATCCACCTAAAAAGACCCTTGAAATGGATCAGATAGTTACAGCAAACAAACTTTAATGCTTACCTGAACTCAATTTCATTTATAAAATATGTTAAAAGTGCTGCTCAGTTGAGTATTAGCATCTCATAAATTTTGGCTGTTCAAGAATGCTGAGTAAAATCATTTGGATGAAAGACTATTTCGGACAACCAGCGCTGCTTTACATTTAAGCAGATATGACATAATCAAAAACATCCTATAATAGTGATTTTAACAATGTATATCTGTAAAAATTAATTTTCAGTATATAACTTAATGCATATTTTAATATGCTCTAAGTTTAGCTTTTTCTCCTATTTATGTTAATTTCTGCCTTGGGAGTCAGTTGTCATGCTTATCACTTGTCTTTTTTTTCCCTGGTTGCTGAAAAAGGAAGGATCAACTCCGGATTCTGCAATGCTTCTTAAAAATCATCACTATAATGAGGTTCTCTCTTAAGGACAAAAAACAAAAATACTTTTAATTTAGGGAGATGGAAAATTGGGAAAAAAGGTTTTATTTGTACTTGGAACTTCCTGTTGGAGCATTCAAATGTACCCAGGAGGCAACATTTAAAATGTTTCAGGTTTTCCAACAATGGGAATTTGAAAAAGCCTCTTGGTCCCTTGATTTTGTTATTATATTGATTCAAAAATAAAATGGGATGATAGTCCATACTGACTGATCATTAACATCCAGCCTTCAGAAAGGTTTGCCAGGGAATCGTTTCCAAAACACAACAAATAACATAATAGGAAAAATACACATATCTGATTGACTGAAGGTTCTTAATACATCATACTTTCATTTATTAATCAAAGAATTCTTAATATTTCATAGTTTTGCACTGTCCTAAAAAATCTTAATACTCCAGAAATTTCAACTTAAATTGTATAAATGAAACATAATATACACAAGGAAACCTTTATATTAAAACCATTTGATTTTAATGTTACCAATAATTTTAAATTCTTTCTTATGAAAATCTTAGGTACTAGATTATGTCAGTGTTCTTATATCCATAATTGTTCTCTCAGTCTCTTACTATATACTTAAATGTGTTACCCACTGTTCTCACCTAAATCCAGACAATGGCAACAAGGATAAATTTGTGTCTGAAATTTTATTGGATAATATATCTTTCAGATTTCAGCGGCCTCAGTTCAAAACACACAAACACAAAACAAAAAGATATGCCCTATTTTGTCCTGAGCTTCAGAAAATGTAAAATTGTTTTGAGCATAGGGTATACACAAAATTGTTATTTCAGTCTCTGTATTTGCATGCTGTATAGTGACTGAAATAAGTTTTGTTAAGAAATACAAATGGTGTAACAGTTTGTAACAGTATGTCAGCAAGTATAAAATACAGTATAAAATAGACCCTTTACACTGGATAATTTTGTGTTTTAAAAAGGTAATATACGGAATGGCCATTGCAATTATTTCTTTAGTTAATCATACATTGTAAGCAAACTTTTTGAAACTTAGAAAATACAGAGCAAAGTTTGTGCCTGCAGAATTGTATAGAGAACATCCATGGTTTCAAGAGATAGATAGGTAGAACAAGTTAAGATAGCTTGCTGAAAAGGTTGATTTATTGTCCTTTTCAGAAATACTGCTGGAGTTAAATATAGGGTAGAAGCCAGTGCTATTTATGGGACAGCTGAATAGCATCTTATTTAGAGATGAGTTTTAAACAAGACATGGTTAAGATATCTGTAGCAACTGAATTTGAATGGCAACATACCATTCTAATTCTTCCAAAAAGGAAGTAAATTTGTTAATATCATCTAATGCATTACTGCGAATCAACATATAAAAATTCTGCAGTATGACAAATGATGCACTATTTATGGAGATCTGTATTATTTAAATGGTTCATAAAACTAATGAAGACAAGAACAAGACTTTAGTACGGAAATAACTATGTAGATCTTGATTTTCTTTCTTCTAGGCATATAATATAGTCAACATGAGAAAACTTGTGAATTAATTCCACTTTAATCTGGTAAAAACATTTTTCCTACCTCCAGTCTTGTCCTACCCTCATTGTTTGTTTGTTTGTTTGTTTGTGTTTGTGTGTGTGTGTGTGTGTGTGTGTGTGTGTGTGTGTGAGAGAGAGAGAGAGAGAGAGAGATCTTACCCCATCTTTTTACACATCATTTGAATTAGAATTGTTTTTTCGGTTTAAACTCAACAGGTGTCTGGCTGTTTATGCATACATATATCTAAATTTTTAGAAACCTCATTAGAGAGCAGATGCTCTTAGCTCTACTGCTTTTAGATAAATGACCTTTGCCTGGAAAACTATTTACAGACTTTGGGGATGGGTTGGGGTGACAGAATGAAGATCATGGCTTCTGTTGGATATGGTAATCTAAATCCATCCCTGGATCAGATTTATAAATACTTCTGATTTGTGACTGGAAATCATCTGTAACAAATATAACTTGAGTCCTATACAGCAGTCATTTTATATATATACAATATTTGCAAGGAATTTAGAATGTCTGCATTTCTATTGTATTTGTACATTTGGAGTTTAAGCATAGTTCAAGTTTTTATTTTTAAATATATCCTGTTGAAGTAAACCAGCATATAAGCATCAGGAAATAAATAGTAGCAGTTATCGTTAAAAAATATTTAATAATTTATATTTTTGTTACTCATATGAAAACAGTGTTTGGATTTTTATTCAGTTTAGTAACAATAAAGATAACTAATAGAACTGTACCCCGAATGCTACATAAAATAGTTGGCAGCAGCAAATAGAAGTGCAGTGATAGGATCTTTTAAAAAATACTTTTCTCCTAATGAATAATTGCTATGTTCAATACACTTTTTTAAAAAAGCAAACAAAAACACATGTTTATAAGATATTTGATAACCCTAATAGTTAGCTTAGGTTATAATTGGCAAAGTTTATTATATGAAATAATCCTAGTATTAGTCCATTTTGTTCACTTTTCATTGTTTTTAGAAGGCATTGAAGAGTCTTTTACTGTGTTTTGCTCAATACTTTAATGTACAATCCACCCAAGATTGCATTGTAATGAAGGGAATGTTATGATCAGCTCTCTTGCTAATGGAGGAGCTATGTCTGTGATATATAAAACCAAGAATCCCTATCTTTGTGCTATTACTAATGTAGCCATCTTAAGAACAAGTTGGTGCACATGCAAAGAACACCTAGTATTTTAAATTAGCACAGTCCTTGACTTACAACCACAATTGAGCCAAAATTTCAATTGCTAGGCAAGACAGTTACATGATTTTTGCCTCATTTCATGATCTTTCTTGCCACAGTTGTTAAATGAATAATTCCAGTTGTTAAGTTGGTAGCACGGTTCTTAAGTGGATTTGCCTCCCCCATTGACTTTGCTTGTCAGAAGGTTACAAAAGGTGGTCACATGACCCCAGGACATTGAAACGGTCAAAAAAACATGCAAGTTGCCAAGCATCTGAAATTTGATCACATGATCACAGAGATGCTGCAGTGGTTATGAGAGTGAAAAATGATCATAAGTCCTTTTTTTTTTTAGTTCTGTTGTAATTCAATAAATGAATGGTTGTCTGCCTATGGTTGCCTGACAGACAGATAGATCATACATACCATTGAGTCCCATAACCAACAATTAACATATGGTATGGATAAGTTAGATTTAACTTTATTGTATTTAAACATTACCGAGAGCTGTAAAATTTTAAATTAGCATAATGATGCATTATTATTACATTGATGATATATATTAAGGCAAATTAAAAAACAGAATTTAAATATGAACATGGTTAACGAATGCAGCACTGGAATCCATATGTTTGTTTATGATCATCCTGATTGGTATCAGTAAATTATAACATTTAGTAGTATCCCTCTACTAAAAATTCGATATTTGGATATATCATTAATTTGACCTCGCTTATAGACAAGAAAACAGTAAATTTTTGACTGAATATAAATCAGTATTTGATGAAATTCTCTGCAGGATTTCATGTCAATTAGGTAATGTATCTAGAATTCATAGAAACTGATGAAATCTTAGTTTGACAGACAGAAGAATGCTGTGCTGGCTCTTGAAATACAAAAGTAACATTCAAGATGCTTTTAACACTGATGCAGAAAGATTTAAATATCAGTATGGACACACTGACAGTTTCTAAATAATAAACTACAATGTATGCAGTAGAGAACAGTGAGCCATAATTATTTCACTGTTAAAAAATTAATACACAACCAGAATTGTATGTATTAATGCTGATATTTCTGTGGTACATATGATTGTAGCCTTAAATTAAGCAACATCATCGTGTGTGTGTGTGTGTGTGTGTGTGTGTGTGTGTGTGTGTGTTTTTAGAAAGATTCTGATTTAGATTAAGGGCTAAGAACTATGTTACTCATTTAGAGAAAGCATGTGCAGGCCAAACATGATCAGGAACTCCATGGATGGGAAAGGCTTCCTTTCAAGCTGCTTGGCATGCAAGCATTTATATTCATTTTAAAGATTTTTTTCTTTAAAAACGGGAATGGGAAACCTTGACTGGAGCCACGAAGAAATGATATATACTAGTAAGAGAATGATTCAGCACTTGAATTTCTGAGTCTGGAAGAAGAATGCATTATAAGATTTGCCAGTAAATAATAGTTATATCCCGCTGTCTAATGATACAAGGAAGCAATTTTAGCATTTGACATTTAACAGACATATTTTTTATATTTCTAATTAAAGTACAGTATCACAAGCAATCCTGCAACTGTTCTGTGTTGTGGGTGAAATAAATGAAACAAGGCACAGAATTCTGAAGTGGAGGAATTAATACATTATGTGTGGTAGAGAAAATATGACTGCATTTTAACAGTTACCCTCTTTGGAATAATAGTGCCATAGGTAAATGAGAATGGAATATGTAAGAAGCCTGCTAGAGCAGATACCATATGGCATCAGCATGAAGGACTTCTTGGGGAGAAAAATTTGTAATGCATGGAAAGCAAGCAAGCATATTTAATCTTAACAACTTTCCAATTAATTGCGAATAATATTTTATTCAATATTATCTCATGACTTTAATCTTGAGCAAGCTTAATTTGATTTGTTCAGCCTAATATACTGAAGAGTCTGGAGAAGCTGTAACTGGAATCATACTTTTTAATTGCTAAAAGGTAGTGAATGAAAGCTGTATTGGGGGCATATGGCTATTGTTTTCTTCTTCGGACTCCTGCAAATAAGGAATTGATCTTGAATTTTGCAAACAAACACCTATTAGAATAGTATGAAGCAATTATATAAATTTTATATAGAATATGTTCTATTTAGCATCCATAAATATTCATATGGCTCACTTCATAATGATGAATATGTGGCCTGTTGACTAGGTATTTGTAGGAGGCATCCGTATGTTATTCCCCTCTTACTGAACTTCATTTTGGCTTCCAGAGGCACCGTGGGCCGGTCCTTTGCTATTTCCAGGCCAACCCTGCAGGCCAGATTTAAGCGCCCAGCGGGCCTGATCCAGTCTGCGGGCCTTGATTTTGACACCGCTGTTCTAGGTGATCCAAAAGACCAATGCGCTATACTGCCCTGTTATTAAAATAGTGATATTTAAAACACATTTGTTATTGAAACTACTGTAACTGTAATTTTTGTTTGCTATACCAATTTAGGTCACCTTAATTTTACTTTGATTCTGCAGCTGTTACTTTTGGCCTTATCCCTTTGTTTATGAGCTCTGGAGGACTACATACTTATTATATTTTTTTCATGTGCTGCTGCTTTAGGAAAGTCTAAAAGAAGACATTTGTATGGACCATTTTTAGTAGTGATGGTGCTCCTGTAGTAATAACTGGTCTGCAAATCTATAAAGAAAAGGGATAGCATTCAGACTTGTCAGTTATGCATGTCCCCTGCAGAGGTGGTATTCAGTAGGTTCTGACCAGTTCTGGAGAACCGGTAGTGGAAATTTTGAGTAGTTCGGAGATCTGGCAAATACCACCTCTGACTGGCCCCACCCCCATCTATTCTGTGCCTCTTGAGTCCGAGATGATTGGCTGGGTCTTCTTTTGTTACCCTGCATAGGAGACTGGAGCTGGAAAGCAGGTTAGTGGGATGGGGAGGGAATGAGATTTTGCAGTATCCTTCCCCTGCCATGCTAACTAAGCCACGCCCACCAAGCCATACCATGCCCACCAAGCCATGCCCACAGAACCAGTAGTATAAATTTTTGAATCCCACCACTGGTCCTCTGCTACATTGCCTGTGTAGCTTCTCAATTTATTTCCTTTCTCCTCTTAGAATTTTGATAAAGTCTTCATATATAAACCTCACACATATCACTACTAGTAATCTCTTTGTTTGATACCTTACATAATAGAAGCATTTTGGTATATTAGTTTCTCAAATGACATGTTTTGTATGTAACTTTTGCAAATAAGCTTTGTATGAAGTCTATGAAACCTGGCATAAACACAATGGCTGTTTTCTGCTATGTTTGGTGCTAAAAACTGATGAAATTATTTTGTATAATGAAATCATCTGTTGTAAGGGTTCTTTATGTTCCTCATTTGTAGGCAGTGAGATTTTTCAGGAAACTCCTCAGGCTCTCTTACAAGGGAATTATGCTATAGCTTGCTAATTTTTTGTCTACACATTGGCGACATGCTCAAAAGAACTTTAATTATTTAGTGACAGTTTCCTTTTATATAATCACTATTGACTTTCCTCAGCAAAGATTTTGTTTGCTCTCATTCTCTTTTCAAAGTTATGTCTATAAATTCTTTTTCTTCATTGTTTTTTTTTTGAGCAGTCATTTAGGATCAGCAAATTATTTCTGCTGAGATGGACATTGTGTTTCATGCAAAATAAAAGCAGGCACAGCAGATCATGCTTACAGAGAACTTGTTTGTAATCTAATGTATTTAGATATTATATCTATTAAAGTTATGTGGCATGCTTACAGAAATCATATTAGAAAAGGTAGTTTTTAACATGATTTGCTTTCAAGGAATAAACATTATGAAAAATAATTCATATTCAGATATAAAACTTTGATTTATCGAAAGGAATTTCGTCTCAACCTTGTCTTCTTTAAAAGGTTACATTGCAATCCAGATATTTTATCCTTTTTGGTAAATTTCCTCTTTTTGGGGACGAGCGGTCTGCCACCTCCAAGTGGTGTCCCCTGGATGCGCGAAGCCGTCAAACGCTGACCGTAACTGAGAGCAGACCCTCCGACGACAGGCCCACGCGACAGGCCGGCTGGAGTACTCAAATGCCGCATCAACATGATGGAAACGTCCACTACAAAACACACGTCCAATGCTACCGCGTTCGGGGGAACCGACGGGCGCAGGAGACCATTGGCCTGCGCCAAAAATCAACGAAATGGTCCACGCGGAAAGCACGGCCGTGTGAAAAAACGCAAGCGGGGAACAGAGGACTGCCAGACGCTCAAGGTGGCCACCTGGAACGTGGATTCGCTGACTGGACGCTCGACCGAGATCGTCAGGGCCATGCGGGACAGGAAGCTGGACATCTGCTGCCTCCAGGAAACTCGCTGGAAGGGCAACTCCTCTTTCAGTTTCATAACTTTAAAAGAGCAATGCTTTTAAAAATTAAATAAAAGATATTTCACATTTGCAGCATATTGTATTGTTTTCAAGTACTAAAGATACTGAATGAATTTTTTATACGGACAGTATGATAACTTATACTTAATTAAAGTAGTTGATATGCTTAGCCTAATTAATGTAATCACATGACTTGTAGTTCAAATAATCTGGTTTTGACACTGCGGGGAAATTCAGTTATGGTATTTTTCTTATGCTAGCATTGTTCTGGTGCTATAATCTCATTTTACCACATTTCATTGATCCCATTGCTTGCTTGATACATCATCAAATACATCATCAAAGATTGTCTGGACATTGCAATGGATCATAAAGTAAAGAAACTGCTGCTGTGGTTTCACAGATTTTATCCCTATTCTTTGTCTTGAGTTGCTCCTACTCCTTTTTTTAAACTAACGAAATGGCTTTACATATAGTAACTAAACTATTGTATTACATGCTTGTATTTGGCTTAGAATAGAGTTTTAATCTGTCTGTAGGTTAGATTGATTTTTTAAATCAAATTACAGTACAAAGCCTCAAAGAAGAAAGTCAGATTTCTTTATCCTGTAGGTGACTTTCCATTAAATATAAACTATAAAAAGTTTCAGAATGGACTGAATTGTAAAATGAAAACATTTGCAAGAATATAAAATCAGGTAATCACGGTCTTGTGAAAGAGTGTCGAAGCAGGTGCCAATCTTATTTCTGCAGGCATGATGTTCTACAAGGACAGGCCACCACAGAGAAGGTCCTTCTTCTTGTACTAGTTATACTTCCTTAGAAAAGAGGACCTTGCCTACCCTTTAGGACTGTTCCTTGGTTCTTAGTGTGGTAATACATATCCATATATCCTTCTTAGCAACTCCATATTTTCTAACTTCCTGCTCTTCACGATGCTTGTACATTAACCCTAAATATATCCTGATTTTCTTCTTGCTTTCAGTCTCAGATTTAAGCACATTCACAGCATATGTTTAATGCCACATTAGAATGTCTTTCATGAATTTTCCCTAGGACTATCATTATGGAAGAAAACACTCTACTACCACCTCTTATCTCCCAACTGGCCACTGTAATTTACTTGATTGAATTTATTTGGGATGATACATTGGATTTAGAAGTGGGATGATCCAGGTTTAGTATAGCAGGTTACCTTCACTATAGCAGGTTACTGGCTGACTTTAGTCCAGTTATTTTTTCTCAGCCCAGCCTATCTCACAAGTAGGAAGATAGAGCACCTCAAGCTCCTGACTGTAAGAAATAAATCAAATGAATAAAAGCAATACTGAGACACACTAGTTTAATGTAGAATTTCTGTTGACTTATTGGTGCTGTCAGAGCTTCCATTGAGTCAAGTTCGACTCCTTATGGCTGCATGAACATATCCATGTTTTTTTCTTAGTAATAATATGGAAATGGTTTTGTAATTGCCTTCTTTTGTATTTTTGTTTTCTTTATCTTTACTTTCTAGTTTAGCCTACAGCCCTGGATCTTTGTCTCCTATCCAAGCACTAAGTACATACTTTATCTTTTTGAGATCAGGTTGATTAGATTCTGCCACCTGCTATGACAATGGTTTAGTGCTAGATAGCTAATCTATTACAATAAACACAGGGCTGCATGAATAGATTCATAGTGTGAATCCTGCAGGTTTTATGAATTTCAATAGAAAAACAAGATAGGAAAGATTTTGGTTAGTATACAGGCCACATATATTAAAAGAAAGTAGTTTTTAGTACTGTTTCTATCTTTCATGTTTCTAGAGCACTATTATCACATTCATTTTTATAGTAAATTTTGGATATAATTTGGGATATTACCATTATTCTTCCATTATATCATTGATAAATTCTAATAATTTTTTTACTGGTTTGCCTAATGCTGTACGTATATCATGTATCAAAAAGATTAATAATTTTGAATTCATAAAGTATTACTCATTGTTTAGTAATGCCTGACAAAGGTTATAAATTTATAATGCACTTCACAATTGCTTAAAACTACACATGTGCTTTAGTCTATCTGTTCTCTCTTTTAGATTCTATCCAGTTATGGTTTTTCTCATTCTTTAAATATTCCTTTCTTATTTTAGATTTTTCACGCAATTAATTCAGGGAAAAAAAAAACAATAGTAACTTGCAGGCATGGTCTAATAAAATGAATTTTGAATGACGATTTCAGCTTAACCTTTGTACAGAAATGTGTTAATTTAAAGTAGGCAAGAGTTACAATCTTTTTATGCTAAAACTCACAAATATCCTTTGAATAAGATATTGGGGGCCACATTCCAAAAAAATGAATGGGGTCAGAATATCAACCAGTGCTTTATAAATGATGCCACACATATTTTTTGCAGCTACTAAAACTTGAAACTTGTTTCAAGAAGTAGATATACTTTAAGGTGTTGACTTTGCTGCCTGGATCATTTAAAATTCTTTAATTACAGTATCATTTGTATGGTATCCTTATATGGATTTCAGAGCAATCTTTCAAGTCGATGGAAGACAATTGATCCTCCCTTGACAATTTGGTGGAATAATGAGAATTTAGTAATGTTCAATATCTTACCTCTACATAAAAATGCTTTACTTATGAATATTTTTAAGGCAGATGAGGAAAGTTCATATTGTGGTGAGATTGCTTATGTTAAGTGTTAGTATTGAAAATCACATGTTTTTAAGTTATAAAATCATTAATATCTTGGTTTGTAAGATTTTTTGGGGATGCTAAATAACTATTGAATCACTGTGTATTTGATCCATTATTGCCTTCTAAAATATAGTCCCACTGCAAGGTACTCCTTCAGAAAAGGCTAAACCTTTAAATCTGAGCTGTAAAAATTCAAAAGACCACTAGATAGGGGAAATGAAATACAGGTAACTTGTAATTGCTGTCTAGTTGTTTCCTGGATTTTTGCAGCCAGAGATGGAATACCAAAAGAATCATAAATGTGTCTGCATCTCCCATTAGCATCCTTTCTATGTAGTATAGCCAAATCAGTATAGACAGATTTGGATTCAGTGCTTGAATCTAATTTGAGATTTATTGAAAGAAATTTACAGTTTTCAACATGATAGAATTACATTTGAAATTGAGTTCTGTATTAACATTGAACATCTTATTACTAAAATGTATAAAGTCCTGAGATTTAAAACAGAAGTTAAACAATTTGAAGATTTTTTGATGATAAAACTTGGGGATATAATATGCAAATGGAGCAATGGGAAAACATTTGGGGTTAAAATTCTTACTATGTTATAATCTTAAAGTGAATTTTTATAATATTATTTATAGAAGATATCACCAGAAAGACCACAAAAATGTTTAAACAAACTTCAAATATGTGTTGAAAATGGATTGATGGATAACATTTTGGAAAATTAGCATGGTATTGTGTTTTTAGCTATGTTAACAGCAGTGATGTTCTTATATGTTCAGTGGTGTATAGATGCATTAATGTCTACAATGGAAGGCTAATTACTAAAATTGACAGAATAGGATGAAATGATGAAACTGACAGCACTAATTAGAGAAAATAATTATTGATTAACATTGATTAACTAATATCTTTTAATAAAATTTTGGCATGAAGCACCCAGAAAAATGAATGTATGATATATGGATTTGTTTTTTAGTAATATTAATTGATTATCCTCCATCAATTAATATTCCAGTGCTAAAACACTTATTCCTTATATTATGTATTTGTCTTACTAGTTCATCCTTCAGTTTATTTAACTCCTTCTGCAAAACTTATCAGTCAGGGCAAGACCATTCCAATGCATACAGCTGGAAATCGAATAGGTAGCCATGAATTTAGTTTCTGCAAGTTTCTCAAAACTTATCAGTCAGGGCAAGACCATTCCAATGCATACAGCTGGAAATCGAATAGGTAGCCATGAATTTAGTGTTTTTTGGCTGAATCATCAAAATAAGTTCTAAATCTTTGCATGAAGTTCTGATAATTATCTGGCAATATATCATTGTCCTCAATAAGTGCATAGTGGTGCTTTTCCTTTCAGCAGATAAAGCACAAAGTCAGTCTTGGTTTGATCTAAGGGAAATGTCTGCTGTCAGCCCCTCACCCCATCTCAACTTCTCTGAGAGACTTCCAAGAGAAAGGACAATTTTCCCAGAGAAAGGACAGTACAGCAATTTTTGCAGTTGCTCATAGTTGTTATAATCCTATTCTTATGTTAGCTGCATCGTAGCATAGTGCAGGGTCCCTTGTATCCATCTGAGGTTGGTGCTGTCATTGTGTATCAGAAATTTGTTCTATAGAAAAGTGATTACTTTGAATGTCTGTCACCATATTCAAAATTTAGCAATCAAGGTCCAATGATTTCTTATGAGAAAATATAAATGACTTTAAGGTAGGCAAATTTATAGAAAAGTTCCAGGAATGTTGTTTATTCTTATAGGGTAGCAGTTGAACAAAATGTTAAAAAACTGCAAGAGTTGACTATCTCATCTAATACCAAAGAAAACGAAGGTAGGATTTTATTGAGTGTCTCTCACTTTGTTCAGCACTCTATAATTTCTTCTGCAAGTTCCCTGTTAATGGTTCACTCATTATTTTCTGAATATTGGTTTTGTATTCCTTCACAGATAATAATTTAGCCTTTTTTACCTAGGTGTTCCCAAGATCTCCAAGACTGAATCATACAAAATTTCTAGTTCCTTGCTATATATCTACATGGCATCACATTGAACAATCAGCCTTCATTGATTTGATGTCATTCTTTCAGACATTTGTTTTCTTTCCTGTTTAGAATTAGGGTTAGGATATAGCATCAATGAAAAATGCTTTATTCACTTATAGCATTAAGCCAAATTGTTTTGGCTGCATTGCTATGTGACTTGAACATCAGAATAAACAAAAAATAAACAAATTTTATAGCAGTTTATACATAAAAAGACATGGTTAACACAAACTAGAATTTGTGAATTTTATTTTCTGGAACTATTCAAACATTAAGATAAGACACAATTAAGCAAAATTAATAATGGCTTTCCATTCTGTTTTGGAATTCTGTCTTTTCACTAAGTTATGAATAAATGAGCAATATAAGCAGGAACTGCTTTTTAGAAGTTACAAAAATAATTTTAAGGGATTCTAAGGGATTTAGTTTATAGTTCATTCTGGTGGATGAACACCTTGTTTGCAAAGAAGTTGAAGTAAATGTCAACCAAGTGATGTCCAAAGATTCATTTTTTTCATTAAAAGATCAACAATGTATTGAAAGTGATGTATTTTATATTAATTGATAATAGATTCAAATGCTCTAATATTTTAAAAAATACATTGAGATTTTTAAACATATATTAACATCATTTAACAGTTCATTTAAATGATAAATGAAAAGATGACCTAAATGCTAACATTTCAACAATTTAATGGAACAGTGAACATTAATCAAATGTCAATGACTTGTTCTGACAGTTCATTTCTCTGGTTTTATCTAACTAGAGTTAAATACTTTCAGAAGGAAGATAGACTAAATAAAAGGATGAAGAGTTCGTTCTCCCAAACTATGCTCCTGAATTTGGCAAATCAATTTTAATTGGCATCATAAAGATTGCCTGCTTTTTTAAAGTATGTTTTTGATTAGTTTTTCCTCAAGGGAATAAGATGTTATGCTGCACTTTGCTTTATAATGAGCCAGCTCTTGGTTGAGTAGTTCCACAAAACACCTGATGACCAAAAGCAAAATATATAGAAATCTATTCCTGCTGCCCTATATATTGTCAGCTGGTGCTCCATTCAAAATCCAAGAAAGAAATACTTAGACTCCATTAATTAGAGAAAATATATCTTTTACTGGAAATCAAGTGGTAGCATCAAAGGAATTCTGAATCTGGAAAATGAGCGCGTAAATCACATATACAAAGTGATGGCAACATTCCAACCCACAATAGTTCAAACTGTCCATCCAATAAAAAATTGTATATAACATCATGTGGGTGTGTCCAGGAGGTGATGAGGCGTCTGTCCGTTGACCTTGACATATTTTGATAAAGAGCAGAACTTGCACATAGCATAGGAAAGAAACATAAGCAAGAAACTTCCCCCCAAACTTAAACAGTTCTTTTTTGTAAAACTTCCAGCTCGCTTCCCATAACTATGTCCCCCTTCCTCCCTCCATTACTTATGACAGCCGAAAGATGCAAAGCAAAGGAAGAAAATCTTGAACATATATAATTTGTGAAGATAATTGGATTTTTGTTGATTCAAAGATTTATAATGATCTAATAAAAAACAAAACCATAAAAGAACCCTTCGTTTGCTATCAATTCAATAAGAAAAGTATGTGATACTGACCTTTAAACGTTAAATATCTATTGCATTATGCTTTGGATATTGTTTATATAGAAATGCATTCTTGATAAATTCAAATGTATAAATATTCACTTGTTCTCTCTTGTTTTTCCTACCTACCGTTTATAGGTTTTATATATTTAAACCCTTCTTTATAGAATACTACTTTATCCATACCCTTAGTTAAATACAGAATGTTGGTCTTTGCTAGTTAGCATTTAGTGGGCCTATCTATCCTGAATAGCTATACCAATAGAAGTGTTTGATCAAAGCATATGTATCAGATCCAGAAGGATTCTTCATTTATGAACTCATTCAATGGTTTGCAATGCCCTGTTTTCCTCCAAAAATATTATAGGGATAATGTACTAGTCTGTAAACAGAAATATTCTTAATTTGACATTTATTACATGATATTATTTTTTATGAATATCCTTATTTGTCACCAAGGAACTGGTTGTTTCAATTGATGGGGGTCTGATTTCATAAGTTATGATGGGTTTATAAATGTATTATTTGAATGTAAAATACTTTTTTTATCTTACCTATTGGAAATAGTGTTACTGTGTTTTGTTTATATGTAGGAACATTACCAAGTTGTTGTTTGTATGTATGTGCGGAGAGGATGATCTTCCCCACCTATTATTCCGATGAATATTAAAAATGGAATGCTGATCTCTTATTTTTAGTACTATATAGTTAATGTTGCAAATAGCCATCTGACACAACATTGTAGTCTTCCTGGTCGTCTAAATGCCAGTGAGCATCTGTGTTTGAATACATACCATTTCTCAGGCATTGGGTTTAGCATGTACATTCGCAAGATTGCCAAACTACTCACTGAGAAAAAGCTTTTAAATTACAAGCATAATGGGGGGGAAATGGAACAAGCAGCTGGGAAAAGGGTTAGTTAGGTGTGCCACTTCTCTAGCAACTCAGATAAATGAATAGAATTTCTCCAAGAAGTTCAGGGAAATCTGAAGAAAATAAATAGGGGTGTTTATTCTTATTTTCCTCCAGAAGTAAATCTTAAATTTTTAAATCATCTTGCAATAATTATGACACTATTTCATAGTAAACAATGCTATCTTGTATCTATAGTACTCAGAGCGATGATTAGCAATTTGATGCAATTATATCCTTTTTTCAGTTAAATGCCACAATTCCCACAAATGGATTGCTATGGATGGAAACTAATCAAGGAGAGAACCAATCTAGAAATAAAGAGAAATTTTCTGACAGAACAATTAGTGGAACAGCTTGTCTTCAAAAATTGGCTGTTTTTTACCTGAATGCCACTTTTCCTTGTAGGCAAGACAGGTCAGGATGGGTAGTATTTATCTGCTTAGGACTGAGTCTGTGCAAAAGGCTTATTAGCCTCGCTCTGCCCACTCTGGGTGACTCCTCCCCAGTTTCTGCAATGTCAGTGTGACAGAGCGGGTTGCCTTTAATGAAGGAAAAATAAAACAAGAAAGTTAACAGGACCCCCCCCCCCCAATGGTCACAGGAAGGAACCAACCCCAGGGTGAGTCTGACCTGTTTCGCCTACAAGGAAAAGTGGCGTTCAGGTAAACAACGCCCATTTTCCCTTGTAAGGCATCGACAGGTCAGGATGGGACATACATGCCGCCATGATCTTGTTGATGTCCTGGTGGGCTTGGACATCCAATGGGGGAATCCTCTCCCACAGCTGCTTCAGCCATTTGAGCGAGGTTCTCATAAAGAAAGAAGCCACTGTAAAAGCCTTTACAGCCCAGGCAGGGGCCAACAGTCGCTGCAGCGACTGTTCCACTCATTTTTCTTCTGTCTTAAGGACTTTCTCTGGGTCTGAAGGGGCAGATGAGGAGGTCAAAGCTGTGACCGGAAAGCTGTGAAGGGTCTTGGTAAGTTCAGGCCCCATGCTGAAGAACCTGCGATCAGAGGCCAAAGGATTGGGCCTGTGGCAGGAGCTTCAAGCTGCTTCTTGATTACCTTCAGGAACAGCTTAGGCAAATGAACCACCTCCTTCCTGACTCGTCGAACAGCACATCTGACTCCTCAGGAAAGAGTGGTCGGGGCCTCATCATCTGCATTTTTCAAATTGGTGGTGTTTCTAGCCTTGAACAACAAGGGACTAAACAGAGCATGTTTAAAACAACCAATAAACACTGGAACTTCCTGTGAAGTTATGTCATCCGCTGACATATCAGATTCTGGCTGATCAGGTTCCTCCACCAACGATGGAGCCACTGAGGCAGCAGGAACGAAGTCTTTTACCAACTCAGAAACTGGTCCCTGGACAAAGGAGCCTCATTCTGACAAAAGAGTTTCATGGATCTCTCTGGATCTCTCTCTGGATCTCTCTCTGACAAATCAGAGGCAGCCAAAGAATGACAGGTTGCTCTCTGTAAACCTTCTGAGATGCCCTTCCTGATTGACTTGTCTATCAGGAGTTGTAGATTCATTGGGACATCTGGATCAGAAGGGTCAGTGTGGTGGGCTGCCGATGAAATAGAAGGGAAATGGGGTTCTACCCCCTGTCTACTGTGCCCATGCTCCTGCCAAGGTGCCTCATCTCCCTGAAGATCCTCAGCATGACTGTCGCCTACAGAAGTAATTGGTGATGTGCCTCTCCTGGATGCATTAGGGGACCAAGTTTGGAAATCAGGTCTGGAAGAAGGTCCAGGCTCCTCCAAATCGACTTCACTGTGTGCAGCCAGAGAAGAGGGGCATGCAGACATTACACAAGAAGAGGTCTGATGCACCTTGGCCATGTGCTTCTTGATGGCTTGATGATGCCTGGAAGCATGCTTCTCCTCTGCCCTTGATGCCTTCTTAAAAGGCTGCTTCCCTTTGGTGGAAGCAGCAGGAGCCACCTTTTGAGTGGACACCTTGGACACTTCAGAAGCTTTTGTTTCCCTTGGGGCTTTAGCCATCGTGAGCAGCAAGGCCAAATCTGGGCTGGAAGTCCTGTGGCAGGAGGAGAGCAGACGAAGGGATTTATGAAGTATCTTCAGGGGAAATCTTCTCTATCCCCACACAACCACCACTTTCTTCTGCCCAAAAGCACTTCAATAGAAAGATTTTTCTTCCTACTGGGAAGCCGAAGAAGAAGCCTGGTGAAAATGGCCACCTGAGTCTTCAAAATGACCAACTGTTGTGTTTATAATGGCCACCAGCCACGAGGAGTCTTCAAAATGGCCACCTGATTACCACAAGGCTTCTATATTCATCCAGGCAGGATGCAGGTTCTCCCTGGATCTTTAAATATAAAATTTGAATAGAAACCTGAAATACGTTCTTTAATAATTCCAGTTTTTTTGCTGGTAACAGAAATAAACGCCAATTTTTGGTAAAAAGTAATAAATCATCATCATGTGAACCATATGGAGATTTGCTATGTCAAATATGCCTGAGAACATTGTTGCAAAATTCTGATCAAAAAGGTCCAAGAAGTGAACAAACAAAATTTGGAAAACACTGTGTGGTTTATTTTGGCAGAGAAAGTGCAGGCCAAATCTTTGCATTTTATCAGATTGTTGAAAAATATATGAATGTGATAAAGTTATAAAAGGAGTAATTGTATGACTCTTGGATTAGAAAAAGTGTATGATAAAGTAAATGGTACTGAATTATTTTGAAGAAGTATGCAGGAAGAGGAATATATGATAGTTTTATAGAATGTATGGGAATAAATGCACTACTTAACCAATGGAAGTGCATATGTCTGACATTTATATGCTTGTTTAATTGATTTATGCAGAAAAGTGTAAGGAGTTTATCATGACATAGAAATGTACTGACTGATCACAAAAATGTACATGTACTTGTGTTTGTAGCCAATGCCATGTTTCTGGTTGAGAACCAGAATGATTTGCAGCAAATTTTAATTCAGTTACATGATAAAAGTTCCACAGTTTAAGAAGATAAACTGATTTATAATCAGTTCCATTGTAAATCAATCATTCCATAGTTGAGTTTAGTTGTAAAACCATAAATAGGTTTATACTCTTTTATGAGTGTTGCAGAGGTCAGACAGAAGCAGAATTTAATGAGGAAATCTGTCATCTTGGCTCTAAAGCATTAAACACATGCCAGTCTAGAAGTTCAAGGCTCTACAGAAAAGAGGGAAGAGATTCTCAGTACCAAGAATGGCTGTCAGACATAGATGTCCTGCTACAATATAAATATTTTAGGCAGCCTCAGTCTCCTATATTATCCATCAGGAAAATCTACAACTCTGCCAGGCTGTGATCTTATAAAGCTTTAGCTTCAATTACCAGTTTTTCTTAATAGGAAGATACTGTTTAGCTGGCCTTTGCCTCTCTATTGCATTTTTTTCTTTTGTCTCACAGGAAAGCGACTTTTGCTTTAATCCTGTCATTCAGTTTTTCAGTTAGTGTCAGGCATGTTAGGGCCTGCATTTTGTCTGTCAAACGTAGTACTGGAATTTAACTGTTCAATGTGTGATATATCAGATCCCTCAAGCGATAAATCAGTGTATAAAATATTAAGGTAAGTATGTTTTGTAGGGAAAATCAAGTGAACCATAACTGAAGTATGAATGAGTAGAATAAGTATGTAAAATGGTATATGTAGGCAAAATGTTTTCTGAAAGTGGAAAATGGTTGAAGAAATTTCAAGATGTGAGAAAGCTGGTAGATATGGATTGATATGATGAGTTACAAGTAGTTAATGTTTATTAAAAGAAAATGATTGTATGTAACAGTGCTTTTGCTTGCTTTGTTTTTAGAAGTTAAGGTTAGGAACATATAGATTTATCTTAAAAATAAATTGAATATAATGGGAATAAGTTCATTTAAGAAAACAAGAAAAGATAAGATCATGAATTACTATGAAATTAACGAAGAAGAGAGTGACCAGTTTGGAGGATAGCGGTGATTGCTTGAATTACAGTTTGAATCACAAAACAGGTATGTTAAAATCGGGTGGGATTCTACCAGTTCGGACTGGTTATATAGAACAAGTTGTTATGATATGTGCAGTTCAGAGAACTGGCAAATTGTGCCCTTGGCTGGCCTCACCCCTCGCTGCCCATCCTCCCCTCCCTGCCCAGTCAGTCCTTATCGCACACGTGCAACATCATGTGCATGCCTGATATCATACGCATTCCTGACATCACTGACTGCATTCTCCCCACCCAGTCACTCTTTAAGGTATTTTTTCCCTCCCAATGATCAGCTGTTCCAATGATCAGCTGTGCCGGGATCCCCCTTGCTGTCTTCCTGCTTCGCCCAGGAGGCTTCCTGAGGCCCAGAAGGCAAAAATGGACACGTGGGGAGAGGGGGGGATGCTATGTGCCCCCCCACGTTCCATTTTTTGCCTTCCTGGGCTCCAGGGAAGCTTCCTGGGAGCAAAAATGCACCTCCAAGAGGCTTTCCTGAGGCCCAGGAACCACAAACATGGAGTGCAGAGGGATGCTGCGCCCCCCCCCTGCTTTTTTTTTTGCCTTCCCCCCCCCCCCCCCCAGGAAACTTCCTGGGAGCAAAAACGGCCCCCAGGGTCATCCGAATCACCAGAATGCCAAAGAGAGGCTCAAGAAGAGGTATTATGTCCCTTCACTGTATAAAATTATGTATTTTTCTGATGTATAGAATTTGTGGCATGTGCATCCAAGGATGCTGCTAAACAGTTCTAAGTTACCACTGATCGCTTTCTTAATACTTCATGCTAATAAAAGTCTAATAGGTTTTTATATATAGTACTTTCACAATTGTATACAATTTTATCTCAGTGACCTTTTTTTAAAAATCCTTTTACCATGAATATCCAGTTTATCATTTGTATGTAGCACTATCAAGCTAGAAATGACACATCCTTTTGATTATTATCACATTCTTTATTTATGATAAACTTACATCTCAAGAAACTGATTGCTTCTTTGGCAGAATATAACTAATGAATTAATACACTATTTTTAAATTCATGGATATTGCAAATGGGAATTTAATTTTCTTTTGAAACTCTTAGCAAATATTGCTGTTTGAATGTTTAACCATGTAGATGATCTAAAATAACTTTGAATCAATATTGGTTTGAATACACAATTATTGAATTCCACACATTGTATTTCTTTATGGAAAAATGACTTGTTTTCCATAGAGCTGTCTCGAGTGTCCAGGATGGGAGGAGCTCCAGTCTCGGCTCTTCCAGGCTGAGCTTGAAATTGAGGAACGCCCCCTCACCGTCACGTGGTCCTCGGGCGCTCCCCAGTTTTTTGCTCAGCCTCGTGGCTAACAGGCTGTTTTTCCCTTGCTCCGGTCGTTCAGCATTCTAGGCCTCTCCTTCTCATCGCTTTCTACTGGATCACCGGCAGGCAGCGCAGGACTTCAGGTTTGAACTCCCCAGGGAGTGTTTTTAACTTCCGAACTGTTTCCTTAGGGGGAGAAAACGAGCGCTTCGAGCGCTGCTCCCCCCCCACCGCTTCGTTTGCCGCCTAATCGCTCCGCGCGAGGCCGCTTCGTTCCTGCCTGCCTCTCCTCGCTTTAGCCGCCGTTCCCCCCCCGCGAACGCCTTCTAGCCCAGGGTACGCTTCCCTGGTTCTCCCAAAGGCTCTAATCTTCCCTGGGAGTTTACCGCCGCTGGGGCTGCCTCCGTTACTTGCGGCCTCCATCTCGGGCCCCCTGTGGCGTCCGCCATCTTGGGTGGGCCCTGGAACGGCCGCCATCTTGGGTGTGCCCTGGAACGGCCGCCAT
>NW_020769324.1:10551799-10607722 GCF_900518735.1 Pseudonaja textilis
CGTTTTTCACCAGGTCTTCCATCAAGTGGCTCCAGCAGCTCAAGCAGCATGTCCCCACAGCCAATCTCAGGGCGCACCAGGACATTGCCAAGATCCTGGCCGCGGCCGAGTTTTCGGCAGACGCCACCTTCCAGGCGGCAAAGTTCTCCACCAGGGCCATTTCGTCCCAGGTTACCGCCCGCCGTCTACTCTGGCTCCGCCACTGGCAAGCGGACGTTAAAAACAAGACTAAGCTAGCAACAGCCCCCATCTCTGGGGGGAAGTTATTTGGACCGGTTCTCGACCCATTCCTGGCCGAGACCCGGAACAAGCGCAAGTACCTCCCTTCCCTCTCTAGGAGGTCCGACTTCAGAGGCTCCCCCCCTCTCCTCACCAGGGTTCTTCTCATTCCTCCTCCTTTGCCAGATACTACCGATCCTCTCCCTATAGATCTCCCTACCGAGCGGAGCTGGATGGGTCCGGAGGTAATCCTTCCAGGAAGCCCTCCCGGGGATCCGGGAGAGGTTCGTTCCGTCGTTCTCGATAATGCAGTCGCCCTCAGGCGCTTGTCCTTTAAAAAAAAAAAAAAAAGAGGAAGGAGTGCGAGAAGGCCTACCTCTACTCCGACCTTTAACCCCTGCTTGCAACAGGCTCCTACCCCAGGAGCACTCTTGTCCTCCTCACCCTGCCCTGGGCGACTGGTCGGCAACACATCTACCCCCATTCAATGCTAGCCGGGGTCCCTTCTTGCGCTGCCGGGCCTCACACAGATCTCTGCACCTCCCCTCCTTCTCTCTGTCCCAGAGTTCTCCCAGGGGAATTCCCCACACGGGTCGGTCTTCCCAGTTTCTTGAATCCCGGTCCCAGTGCACACCTGTTGGCCTCTTTGGCGGGACTGCCTCCCGGATAGCTCCGCCTCCTCTTTAGGCCACTTGTTGAGACATCCCAATATCCAGGGGTTTTCTCCTGTTGGGCATGCCTTCCAGCGGGTCATCAGGGTTCCAGGAGAGATTCTATACCAGACGGGGCCCCACCCGCAGGACTAGCCAAGCTTTGGTATGTCCCATCCTGGACACTCGAGACAGCTCTATGGAAAAGGGGCGTTGGTTCTTACCTGATACGCTTCTTTTCGTAGAGCTGTTGAGAGTGTCCAGCCCCACCCGTAGGCCGTCTGGTGGGAAACCTGGCTGTTCGACCGAGCAATCTAATATATTTTTTTCCTGAGTGTGATGAGAACAGGACTTTCCTTCTCGTCTGTGCAAAAACCTGGGGAGCGCCCGAGGACCACGTGACGGTGAGGGGGCGTTCCTCAATTTCAAGCTCAGCCTGGAAGAGCCGAGACTGGAGCTCCTCCCATCCTGGACACTCTCAACAGCTCTACGAAAAGAAGCGTATCAGGTAAGAACCAACGCCCCATCTAGTTCAAATGGCTACCAAAAGAAAAAGATAATATAGAAACATGTAACAAGAGTATGCATTTTATTTACTGTACTTTTATAGCAATTATATGCAACTGTTGCATATTTATTATATGGCTGATTAAATATGCTCTAATCAATAAAAAGCCAATAATTCCATAAGGAGAAAGTTGTCTTGCATTGCGAGAATGTCTGCATGAGCATTCTTCACTATCAGTTTCTTCTGGAGGAAGAAACTGGGCAAGTGGTATAGTTGAATATAATAAGATCTTTAATTCATTATTTAAAGTAAACAACACTGATATTTTATACTGACTCTTTCCACAGGAAAATAGATTTCTTCTGGCAAGATATTTATTAGCTATTTTTTTCCAAAATCATTTTAGATGAGGGTAACTATAAAAAGCCATATATTTTAATGCTCATTTTTGATTCTGTAATAAGCAGACTGCACCATTGTAAGCTTTTTAATTTTCTTTAACAGTCAACAATTTTCAGTGTAAGAAATGTAATTATATTTTATATGCATTAAGTCTTACACTTTGACTTCTCTTTCCATTTTTTCTCCGAAGGCATTGATTTCTAGTACAGATCAGGTATTTATTGTAAACAGCATATCTACTTAATTGTCAGACTAAATCAGGGATTAATCAGTTTCATAGACTTGACATGATTAAATAAAAATACTTTGTTGAAAACATGTAAAAATATACACACACATATTCCAACACATATATGTGTAAATTCACAAGATTCATGGTTGCAGAACACATGAATCAAGACATACTGTATATTAAAATACATATTTTAATCCTAGAGTTTAAATCCTATACATTTTCCTACTGCCCTTTTACATCAATGCATTTGGACCATAATTTTTTTCCCTGTCTTAAGAGTCAGAGACAGCTATGTCATTTTTTACAAGGATATTCTGTATGGCTTGGGAATCAAAATTTACCTCCTGTGAGCTTTAGCCTTCCGGTCACTTTGTATGGATGTTTTGTTTAAACAAGACAGAAACAAAATTATTTTATACTTTATTACTAATCTATTCTTTAAATAATTTTAAATAGCCAGTTTAGAATCAACCAGTATTTTTGTGGATTTGAATTTAGTGAGAAAGAAAAGAATTGGTTAGAAATTGGAACCTTCCTTTGTGGTTGCTATTGAAAGCTACCTCTACTACCATAGAAACTATTTGAACAACAGTCCTGTGAGAAGAGCAGAAAGATTCATCTGCTTTGGGATGAAGGTGTTTGCTAGGGCACCTTCACCCTAATTCTAGCAGCTCAATTTTTAACAGATTTTTTTCCCCATTAATTTCTTTCTGTGGGACCTTGTGACCAACTGGCAAGTGATTTGGGCACTTGCCAGTTGGCAGATTGCAGAGGGATGCTGCAATGGCTAAAACCTCAAGCACCAGCCATAAATCTGTTCATTGGTTGCTCAATGAGTGGCCACTAAGTGAGAACTACCTGTAATAAAATACACTTTAGTTGGCATCATAGCTCTTGGTATTGATTAGATATTGTATCATCCTTCAACAAGCTAGTTCTTTGTTTTGTAGCACCATAGCTTTCCATCTAAACAAAAAATAGCCATGCTGGGTTACAAGCATTATTGTACATCATATTGTCTTGTCCATTTTAGATTTAGGTCTGAGGGCAAGAACTTGCTTTTTCTTTTTCTGTGAAACAGAAAATATATTCTTGATCAATACCTATGTATTATTTACATCCAATTTTAGATTATGTGAAACTTCTCAGTAGAGAACATAAATTACATTTATGTCTATATGATTGATCTAAATGAAAATTAGCTATTTTTGTTTGAGTCCTAAATAATTTACATTGTGCTTGAATGTATTAATTTGAAGCTTTCGGAAGCAGCAGTGTGTTTAAAAATTGTTTTCCTGCTTAAAAGCTTTATTGCTCAAGATATTTAGCCTTGAGGCAAATTCAACTTCTCTACCATGCTTATTTTTCCCTTTTTTGGCTGTTTTTTTTAAGTCTTAAATTCTCCATTTTCTTCCCCCCCCTTTCCCCTTTCTTCCCCACATAGAGTTACTTGTTCATTAAAGATGGCTTCTTCTTTGTCCCAATCTTCTTGTTGCTCAGTCTTTTCTTGTTGTTCCTCGTAGTTACAGATCTCCATTTCTAAAAATTGAAAAACGAAACCAAAAGAGCCCTTCCCATTGTAAAAAATTTTAAACAACCACCCAATTGTTTTTAGTCATTCAAATATAATAACCAAAAATCCAAAAGTCACCAAGCAATCCAAATAAATGCAAGCTGTTTCTTTTTACACTTTCTTCTTTTTTTCACTTTCTCTTCCTGGGGTTACTATTTACTTGCAAAGTTCCAGTTAAAATGTTTATTTTAGAAGTTTTATTGAGATTTTACTTTAGATTTTTTCGAAGTCCAGGCAGTCTCCTCCCTCCAGATCCTGTCCTTATTCTTTTCCTCTCCCTTCCTGCTTATAGAAAAAAAAAATTTTAGTGTCCAGAAATCTTTATTGTCCCTTTGGCATTTAATTATATTTCCAGCTTAATTGCCTATTGATGCCAAAGTGGATTTTTCTGATTTCTTATTCAGATCTCTTAGTTGTCAATGTAAGGAAGGAGAGAGAAGAAAAAAAAACCTCTCCCTTTTCACTTTCTTTCGCTGCTTCCGACTCTTCTTTGGGAACTATGTTATCTTTTATAAAATTTAAATTCCAGGATATCTTAGTTGTTGCTTTTTAACCTGGTCAGCCAAAACTTTCACTTCTTATCTTCCTCCTGCACTTTCTTTTCCGGTTGAATGCTTCTTTGAGGTGGCCATTTCTGACCACCGCTCCTACCGCCTTTGGGAAAGGGAGTTTGGCCAGCCGAGGAGGAGAGATGCAGCTCTCCTCAACCCTGCTGGTGATCTCCCCGCTCTTCACCACCTCTACGGGGTGGCTTAGCCCCGAAGCCAGCCGGCTCAGGACGCTCCAGCGGCGAGCCCAGGCAGAAACCGCGCACGATTGCAGATTCCTGCCTGCCGCTGAAGCCCTTCAAACCAGAAGTCTCCAACTTAGTGAATCATGTTTTAAATGCACTACAAATTAGCTATATAAAAGCTATATACAGCTATGTAAAAAATCTTTTCTTTGATTGTGGCCAATTGTCCTTAGCAGTTATAATGTTTTACAAGGTGGAAGGGGAAGAAATAGCTATTCTTCAGATACAGGGAATAGTAGAGATTGCTGATCTTGATGGAAAGGGCTTTCAGATAGAGTATTGTTCTGGTCACTAACAAACCCTTTTCAAGGAATGTCAGCAGTTATTAAATCAACTGAGAATTTGCAGAACACTTTTAGGGTATTGTGAGAGCTATTAACTCTAGTAAATTGCAGCCAGGTTATGCTTGACAGCTTTTATTCAGTTCAAGACAAAAAATACTTGTTGAGTTGAAAGTGACTATTATTCAAAGACATTTTGCTTCAGAAAGTCATTAGACAAAATTCCAGTAAATAGATTTAAGAATGAAAAGCTGTGCTTTATGTCTTATTCTTTAGTTTTTATGTGAGAATGAGACCCCGGATTTCTTTAGGAAATGTTTTTACTGTCCTACTTATTTTCTCTTATTTTGAATGACTAATATCTCTGAAAAAAGATTATTATATCCATTATTATATCCAGTTTTGATTTGAATTATCTAGTGAGGTCTGTACTTCCATGTACTTCATATACTTTATAATATTCTGCATGGTTTCTAGTTAGTATTAAAAAAGAAACCCTATTCCTGCTGTCACCGATTCTGATGTTTGGTGTCCAAGGTTACAACAAATAGATGTCCTGGCAGATTTAACTTTTCAACTTTCCCTGCAAAATCTCTTGGTCTATTTTCTGGGTCAGATCAGAACTACTAGAATAATTTCTGCTTTAAGATACATTATCCTTCCTGATTATTCTGCTCAGGCCAGGAAACTGAGGAATTGTAAACATAAGGTTTTATAAACAGTGAAATATAGTTATTAAACCTTAAACACATTTGACCACTGCTTAAGTTATAGATAGAGTGGCTATTCAGTCTTATCAAATGCCTAAATATTCAGTGCCTAAACTGATATTTTGGGATATATGTTCAGGAGTAATAGATGTTAAAGTTTCTACTTCTTAGATATTTAAATTCTAGTAAGAAACTAAGAATTGAATTGGATCCTTTTAGATTTTAATGGTAGCCTTTGAATTCTACAGTAAGCTTAATTTTTGAAACCCTTCTTCATTTTGAGATATTTTAAGGGATCAAATGTTCAAAATGAAATGCCAAGTAATTTAGTGAATCGAGGCATTTTCTACGGCCACACCAGTTTATTGTTTTTATTCTGCGTTCTTGAAGGATTCTTGTAATTAATTATTTCTTTTTTTCAGATGCATCTGAAGCAGTTTGTCCATATTTGTGAAATATGAGACCATAATATTTCTTTGATATATGCTCATATTGTTTCTTTTTGGATAAGCAGTATTATGAAAAATGCAGAGAAGATATAAGAAATAATAAGTACAGAAGGTGAAGGGTTAGATAAAACAAAGAAAAAGAAATATACTATTTTATACTCAAATAATTGATTATTTGTCCCCATATCTTTATAATCTTGCTTTCATCCTGTCCATAAAATACTTCATACTATTTTTTCTTTAAACTATTTTTAATTTTTTTTCTTTTTTAGGATTTTATTAATTTCAGTTATAACTTTTGCCTGCCTCAATATATTCACTCTTTTGTCAATTCTTCCTTTTGCCATGTAATTCTCATTCATTATGTATATCAGGTAAGGGACTGGCAAACTATGAACTCAAAGCCAAATCTTCCCACTGCCTTGTTTTATATGGCCGACAAACTAAAAATGCACAGGAAGTGAGCAGCAGATCAACACTCCTCAGCTGGGCTCCAGGAAGCGAGGGGCAAGAACAGGACACATTGAGAAGCAGCTTATAAGCATCCTGATTTGTTTGCAAACAGGCCCTGCCAATGTCTGCCATTCTCCTTGGCTTATCGACCACCATGCTACATCTAACCCTAAAAAGGCTGAAGAGGGGCAGGATCTGGTCTTTTATGGAAAAGGTTTACTGATCACTTTGTATCAAGTCCAGATCTGTTAATCAACTATTCATGTTTTTTTCTTATTTTTCAATTACTATAGCATTCAATTTTTATTTTTTCTCCAAATCCCACTTCCATTAACAAAGTGCACAGAAGCATACATCTATTTATATAGAGCAATTTTTGCATACTTTGGACATTCTTTTCTGTATACAGCCTAACACTTAGGAACTTCCTTTGTTGTTTTAAAGTACAGTAGAACCTCAAGGGGCGAACACTTCTGTTCATGACCAAATCGGAAGATGACCAGAATTTTCAGAACAGTTTTTCTTCTGGTCGTGAACAGAACTTTGGGTGGCAACCAAGCAAACCTGAAAATCGCCATGGCGATTTCTCCTTTGGTGCCATTGTTTTGATTCACTTATGCACAGACGGTCATGCTCTGGTCAACCAAATTGGGTTGCGACCGTAGTCCTGGAATGGTTGTGACCCAAAGTTCCACTGTATCTCAGTTTCACTCTATCTTCACTAACATTTATACCAATACAAAACAGAGTCCTCTGTTTTCATCATTTATGTGTAATTTTTCAATTGTGGACTCAATTTTTATTATTAAATATAAGAAATTGGCCTTTGTTATAGTTAATTATCAATTCATATTGTTTATTTATAACACAATAAAACAATCACTGTAGGTAAGTTGTGTTCTCAGCCAACAGTAAGCACACATCTACTCATACATTCATATCTCCAACGAATACATCTTTGATGTCATCATAGAAAGTCCTTATATATCCAGCCAAAAATACATTAAATGCACAAGATGAGAGCACACAATCTAGTCTTACTCATGGCTGTTTTATCATTCACTAAGCATTCTATTGAGTTTCATGTATATTTCGTTCCATTTTGTCCTAGGCCTACATGCATATAGTAACCAGTTTTGAATCTCATGTTCATGCAAAAGATTCTATAATTGAAGCCTGTTTACTTTATCTAAACCGATAAATGTACCATTTTTTATTAAGTGATCTGCTAAAGAGCAAAAGTAAGCCTGACTATCACCTCCCCATCATAGGACACAAAGTCAAAATAAAAAAAAATTGCTTACTTTTTTCCCCTTATATTCTTTTGGTTAGAATTTTGCCAAAACATATTATTATATTCATGGTAAATTATCTCTAAATGCCATAAATAATTTGTGCATATGAGTACATATTTGTTTGTGTATACATATACTAGAGCAGGCATGTATCCATTCACTTATCCATGATTAGATTTCTCTATTCTATTGTGGTGTATCTTCTGCTCACAGCTTATTACTATTATTTTTTTTGTCTGTGATGCATCTTTGAAAATTTGCTTTTAAGTTAGTTCCTGAAAAATGTGATTTGATATGTAGAGTGTTGAGACTTATTGCTGTGAATAAAAATAGACGGTTATAAGAGACATGAAATTGGAGTTCATGGGTGAAGAAAAGTTAAGAGTTAATTATTTTAAAACGCTAATGTTCCTTGGCTGAATAACTATTCTTAGTACTTCAAATAATGATGATGATTATAAAGATTCTTTCAAAATAACAGAAATGTCAGAAATTCTGTAATTGAAAGAGTAATTCTTGCAACAAGATGCAAGAATAGTAAGTTGTAAATATAATAAAGGCTCTAAAAAGAGCAAATCCTTTTAATAATATCTAATAAATTATAGTACTGATAGAAGCAAACAAGCACTTGAATTAGATATAGAGGTCACTATTTTCTTGAAAGGTAATTATATTTAATTCCCTGTTTGTTCCATATTTTCAAGAGAGAATATACAAAAGGGTAAAGAAAATGAATGAGGAATTCTACTTTTTAAATATTAGATACTGGTGAAACTCAGACTTAATATAAGTCTTTGAGCGGCAAGAATAGTATATAAGGAAAGGAAAAATTATTAGAGCCACCTAAATAGTTGGATTATAGAAGAGCTGATATTACTAAATATTTCTAAGGTTGCTTTAATGGAAAAAGATTATTCAGTGAAGTACTATTTGATAATAGAAAACAGATGGAAAGTCTTTTAACATAAAATTGCATGTGAGAGGAGAAGGATAGCCAACTGCAAGAGGATCTAGTTTTTTAAACTACATGTTGCTTTGGAACCAATGCAGTTTTATTTGGAATTTGGTATAAAAATACATTATCACACTTCAAATAAAAATATACCTATTTTAAATAACTATTTTTATTTTGAAAAACAAAGACTTGAATTATTAATCTTGCTTGGGCATACATAGGGTGTACATTGCATGTATTGAAGCTGGTTTTTTTTTGGAGACAGTTGTTATGAGATACAAATTACCATTGTGAGGCCACTTATTCTCTATAGGGCCAATATCAGTCCAGTAATATATCTCCTCGCAGTAGAGATATGAAGAAGTCAAACCTCCTTTTTTTCCTTCAGCAACTCAGCAATAGGAAACACGCAGTTAGCAAACCATCAATCCATCAAACCATCAATCATCAGGAATCGTCAGCAATCCAGTAGGTTCACTTGCTCCCTCTTATGGCGGTTTCACACCGCACCCAAAATTACATGCTTTGCAGTTTAAAGTGACACACACTTAAACTTACAATCATAGTTTATATATATTATTTTACCCAAACTACGTTAGGTAACCTATGTTATTCCTAACAAAGGTCCAAGAGGAGAGCCTTTTCTGTCTCCAGCTCTTTGGAACATCATGAAGTGCATATCTCATCTGAGGTGAGATCTGCACTTATCCCTCTGCCATATTCCCTAAGGCAGGCGTCCCCAAACTTGGCAACTTTTAAGACTTGTGGATTTCAACTCCCAGAATTCTGCAGCCAGCATAGCTGGTTCATAAGTCTTAAAGTTGCCAAGTTTGGAGACTTCTGGCCTAGGGCCTTAAAAAGGGCACATCATGCTTAAAGTGACTGAAGGGTTTGGATAAACCCCAACTTCCTCCATGTGCATCCTACTTTCTTCCTCCCTATCTTTTTAATTGTAAATTATTAGTATTATTATAATATTTGCTTCCTTGTTTTATTGGATTTTAATGTTTTTAAGTGCACAGAATTGCATCTATGCAAGATGGGTGGCAAAACAGAAGTTCATAAGAATCAATACAACCAAATGTAGTAATATCAGTCGGACTTTACTGATACATTATTCATGCATAGATTTAATCATGTTGAAATTGCAAAGATACATATAAGTGAAAAATATTTTGCAATATTTTTAAAAATAAAAAATACATTCTGTTTTGTATTTAGGCAGTGTATATGGAGTATTTAAAGTCAAGTTATCAATCCAAATTCAAAATTTGTTTATCCCTTTTTTCATCTTCTGTTTTCATTTAGCTTCTTTGTTCTAAAGTTAGACTACAGGTTTAGTTAGACTACTCAACTTACGACAATAATGGAGCCTTACCATTTTGGTCATAAGACAGGAAGAATTTAATTGAAACTTGTTAAGTGTAAGAGCCTGGAATCCTCCGCTCCCCAACGCATATGTTAAATGAATGTAGGGGTGAATGCAAGGGTTGTTAAATATGTATGGGGTGCCTCAAGGATGCCTGCCTTGGGCCTTTCAGCCTTTCAGCTGCAACTGAACAATATTAACAATCCATTTTAACTAGTAGAACATAAACCTTAAGGAGGGCAGGATAAATAAATAAATTCATACACTGATAAAAAATAAATAAATCACTTAGTTTTATTAATAAATCATGTTTAATTCAAGTTATGGAGATAAAAGTGGTAAAAAGCAGTGATGGATGATGAAGAAGTAAAAAAGAGGAATATATTTTGAAATTTATCCTACAAATCAAAGTATAAAAATATTTTTTCCCAATTAGATTGGTAAGCCAGAAGTATAATTATTTTCAGGAAATATTAATGCAATAAGGAATGATGCTTAATTATATATTAATGCACAAACTACTTGTGATATTTGGTTTACATTTTGCTATAACTTTGATGAAATGCCCATAGCCAAATAAATATACATTTTAAAAACATAAATAAACTAAAAGTTTTTATGGTTTCATTTTTCTTTCCTATTTCCTAATTGCATTCTCTCCATTACTGTCTATTAATTTCTTATATTATCTTCCCAAACAACAGAAATTTTATCTAAGGCATATACTGATATTCAGGTTTTAATTAGAGAAATTCAATATCTTAATTATACCATTTTTTGAAAATGGAGGGTAAACATATTTACATGGCATATGTGACCTACTAAATCCAAGTAAAGATCAAAAATAAATTGTTTATTTTGATTAATAATCATTTGTGTCTGCTTTCGGTTTCTAAGGCAGAATATTTTAAAGGTTAGCTTTTAATATCACTGGGTGAACTTCAGCTTTCTACACTATTAATGCATTTATCAGGTTATGTCTATAGCTTTCCTTTTTTTAATTATACAAAATCATTTCTAAGCCAAGAAGACTTTCAATTTATTGCCCCTTTGAGAAACAAGCCATAGATGATTGGGCCTGAACAGTTATATACAACAGTAATAAATTTTCAATGAACATGTTTAATCAGCAACACCTTTAATTAATTAATCCTTCAATTAAGTAACTCCTTATGTAAATGAATCACCTCCTAATTTTAAAATGGCTTAACAAAAAGATTTAATAAATAAGATTAGGGTTTGTTCTTAGTCACTATAAGCTCCTTGCTGTATTAGCTAAAAATATAGTAATGGTTTGTGAATAGGAAATATTGTTAACATGAAAAGTACTGTTTGAATTTATATTAGGGGATACAATATAGGTCTAATATAAAGCTTACAAACTAAGTGGCTACATTCTACCTGTTAAATTGATCTTATTAGAAAACATGGGGACACCAGCATATTCAGATGGATAGTATTGATCTGTAAGCATGCCGAAGTACAGTAGCCATGCTGGCCAACAACGAAGCAATTGTAAGTAGACTGAACTATTTTAATTACTTGGCAATTAAAGACAATTCATTATTATACCTACCAGGCAGATAGAGCTGAGAAATATTTCTATACGGCAGGGATAAACACAAGACTTTGGCAATGTCAGGTGCTTCACATTACCACTACGTAATTCTTTTAGTAGTTGGGATAACGATGATCTAAAAAAGAAAACGAAATTTATATTTTTCTGATGGAAACATTTTATACCCCATCTGTGGGCATATCACCTTTCAGGAGAATGACTTCAGGAGAAGGGCAAGAGTAAATTTCATTAGTGAGATAGAGTTAGAGTTTGCTAAATACTTGGAACAGTTTTCTTCAGTTTGCAAGAATATTTTGAAACTAGCCTGAATCAAATAGTCCTGTGAAATCCAGTGAAAGATTACATGAATTGAATACACACTGACATCTTATGTATCAACAAACTGAAGTGAAATGGAATACTTTCAGACAGAAGTTTATATTGCTTACAATCCAGATAGGAGAAATAGTAAATGAGATATTCTGCTTATGGTTGGAGCCTATATATCAAAGTAGAGAATATTAAGGAAGAAACCCCAAGGTGCTTTTTAAAGAGGCAACTGGACTTTTTTTTTGGGGGGGGGGAGAGGTTCTGAAGATGTTTTGCTTCTCATCAAAAAGCTTCTTCAGCTGAAGCAGCTTCTTGAATGAGAAGCAAAACATCTTCAAAGAAAATCTAAAAAAATCTAGTTGCTTCTTGAAAAAGAATTTGGGACAACTATGACCTGGATGAATGATAATCTCCATAGATCTTAAGGAGGAAAATAGCTGCACAGTATGGAAACTGAAATGAAGCATGAAATCAACATAACAGTTTTTGCCAATCCAGTGAGTTCTTCATTGCTAACAAGTTTTAAATAACCAAAACGATGCCTATATGCATTTATTTATTTATTTTGTCACGTGATTATAAGATAACAGGTATAAGTATAAACATAGTTATGAATACATGAAATGGATACATATAAGAAAAATAAAAAGAAACAATAGGACATCACTAGATGGTAATCAAACTGATTACATCACACATAAGAATGAACAACATTCTAGTTGACAGATTGGTTTATCTCACATATTTTGCCTGCCTGCCTGACTGCCATGCAGATTCTGCTAGGGTGTATCCCTAACAACCTTGCTAAAAGAAATATCCTAAACTGATGAGTTCTGCAGCATGTCTCTTCTCCCAGCTCATTGGGGTGAGATGGTTCCTCAATAGCTTGGACTCATGCCATGAAGTGCTTTTAAAAAGTTAACTATAACCCTGAACTGCACCCAAAACAAACTGACATCCACTTTAGCTCATGGAATAGCAGAGTTAGGTAGGCCACTCTAAGGGCCCTTATAACTGCCCACACCACCACATTCTGAACCAATTATAGTTTCTGGATGCTCTTTAAGGATAACTCCATGTAGAATTGCAGTAGTTCAAATGTGAATGACCAGGGTTTGAATGACTGAATGCATGATTTCTAATCCAGGAAAGGACACAACTGTCCTGTGTAAAGACTCTGCTAGCCTTGACCTCCACCTGCTTTTCAAGCAGAACTCTTGAGTCCAGCTTGCTGCCTCACGAGCATTTATTAAATAAATTCCTGTCTACTACCTAGCTATTTTGCTATAGAGTATGAGTATTGGAGATAAATATGTGACTTGGACAATTGAGTTTTGTCAAGGTACCTCTTGAAAAGATGGTTACTAAGACAATGCAGGTATGACTGCATAGATTGTATATATGTTTAAAAGCTAAATCTTTCTTTTTAAAATGGTTATAACAACTGTTTTTTCTAGAACCAGATGATACCTGTTACTTGAGTGCCAGTTTCTGTACTGAGTATCTAATATATTCCGATGAACAAAATTAAATGTCAGTGTTTGTTTTTATTTTGATTTGTTTGATTAGGAAAAACGTACTTTGTTCTATAGTATTTGTAGTTTATATTGATGCTTATTAGAAGTAGACACAGAATATATTGTTTAAAGATTTAGACTTTCAGAAAGGACTGAATTCAGAAGTCACCTACTTCAAAAAAAATAATAATCAAACATTCATCCTAAAAAATTATATGTCTCTGTGACTTTTTCCAATGAAGTTTTTATTTATTTTTTGCTTTTTACATAACTTGATGATTGGTATAGTAGCTCCTTTTAATTTAGTGAAGCATATTAACTTTTAGGAAAAGAGATGAAGCACAACCACCCTCTGTGCTTCAATTTTGGCAGGTGAGAATGAAAAATTCATAAATACCCCATTTGCTTGTCTGAAGCCAGCCAAATTTCAGCAGCAGCAGTGAATTATGAAACTAGTCTTTAAGATATAAACTTTTTAAAAAGACAATTCACCTACTCTTCCATGAAATTGGGGTCAATTAGTATAAAAGGTTTATACATAATTGAGGTTACCTTGGAGCACAGAAAATGTCTGAAACAATTCAGAACAATTGAGAGTACTAGGAAAAAAAGAAACCTGAAAAAAAGTTGATAGGCAGATTAGTCACTATGGTTATATAAAATCTTTTGTCCATGGACTAGCCGATTTTGGATATTGAATGTTTCATCCTGGCATGCACCTAGAACATGCATGTTTTAAGTAGTGATACTTCAGGGTTGGAAATATCATAAATGAATAGAATTTTGTAAAGGATAGTTTGGTACAGTTTATGAGATTGGAGAGTAGGATCAGTGGATATGTGTTAAACTGCACAGTTAACAGAGATGAGAAAGAGAGAAAGCATAACTACGTGGGCTAATGCACATAGTGAGGGGAAGAGGATCAAAATATAATAGGATTTCCTTGTTGACAATAATTTATTTCAGCCTATAAATTTGTTTCAGCCCAAAGCAAGGTATTCTGGTTCAACTGAACTATGATCTGTTCAGGTCAATTTAGCCAAACTTCCAAATCGCAGTGTGTATGTTTTGTGAATAAAGCAAAACATATGTTTCATTTTGTACTAGTCACGAAGTTATATTCACTGTTTTTTTCTTGTTATTTTCCTTATACAGTGTCAGGTATTTCCCAACATAGAGTGAGTTAGGGAAAACATATATAAATGTGTAATTTAATGTGGCAATACAAATGCCGTGATAGGCTTATACCTACAAAAAATACAAGCATTCTCTATGACAGTATGCAAGCAAAAGTTGGACTTTAAAGACGCAAAGTAGAAAAAGTATTGATTAACTCTGATGTTCAAGAAGACTCCTGACAATACTAAGGAAAACCAGTAAAACAAATTGATTATCAAACAAATCAACCTAGAGTTCTCATTTGACAGATAAACGGCCATAGTGAAATATTGCTCTACTTTGAACACATTATGACATATTTGACTCTCTGCAGAAGACTCTAATGCTGGCAAAGTTGAAAAGAAAGTGAATATGACAGATGGCAGCTAGGATTACAGTGGCAATGAGTGTACTGTTGGGAAACCTGAAGGCTAGGGACAAATCATCATGTAGAAAATTTAATTATGTAGCTCGTAACAGTCAACAATGATTTGATGACACAATCAATTGATAATGAAGTGTAAGTACACTATATACATCTGACAAAGTCAGTTACACCTCAAAAACTTTGTTGCTTTTCACAATTTGATGGTTATTTAAAAGTGCTACAAAATTCCACTTAATTTAAAGAAACACAATCATATTTGTGTATGCACTCAAGCATGTCTTTGTTCATGAATTATTTGCAAATATTCAGGAATAATTTTCTTGAATTTCTTAGACAACTTTAATAGCATAGTTTACTCCTAAAATAGTTCATTTATTCTGAAATAATTTTTATCCCGATTGGAACAGATATGTCTTCGTTAGAGGATCAAAGTAAAGGAAGAAAATGTACATGGTTTTGCACACTTTTGATTACAAGCCATTTCCATGCTTTTACTCATTTTTTTTATCTCATTTTTATCACTTTAATCATTTTTTTTATCTCAGCAAAAATTTCATTGAATATGTTGAGTAAGCATCAAAAAAAGGGGAAAGCTCCTGTTTTTGTGTTTGATATCAATAATATTAAGAAGTTTATTCCATGATATTTTCTATATCATTATGATAAAAAGAGTTGTTGAGAGGAGAATTAGGAATAGAAAGATGTATTGAATATGTTTACCACTTTGAGTTTGTAAAAATAATAAAGGTGGGATACAAATAAATAAAAATGACTATATGCAATATATTAAAAGTTCAAAAATTTGGTGGCATGGCTGAATAATTTATTCTTTTTTTACAACAGAAATTAAGTCAATTTACACTAAAAAACATCTTGAAAGACATTTGTATTTTATCTAAAGCTACAGTGAATCATTATGTAAATTTAAGAAGGAAATATTTTTATTTCCTATAAATAAGCCTTGTTAAGAAACGTATACATTGTTTTCATGAAACTGCAAAATAAATTTTAAAGAAAATAGATTTTTTTACTCTGTGTTCATTATTATGACATTTTAAAATAACCTTATTAATGTGCATTATTAAATGTATAATGTTTTAAAATATTAGGCGTGTGTGTGTGCGTGTAAGACAGATCTATACACAATTATATGTATAGATGCTTGGTTTCCCATGAAGGGAATATAGCACTGTTTGGAATCTGCCTGCCTTAGTTTTAGCAGGTTCTGCAGCAGCTATAACCCCAAGGTCTTGGATAAAGATAGTTTATGCTGGATTTTTTAGCCTTCCAAGGTAAACTGGACAGGAAACACAACTATTTGAACTAATTGTACTTTATTGTAAGCCTACATTAATAGAGTCCTGCAAGTCTGAAACTATAAACTTCTTGCCACTCTTTTTAATAGCATGATCCATTAGGAAAGATGCTTCCTATGTTTCTTTCTGTGACCAATAAACTACTCATGGCTCCTACCTCTCTTCTCTGATTGTTTCTTAGACAGCATTTCTTCCCCTTTTCACATATTCGTTACAGTCTTGAGTAACCTCCATGGTCTAGGACAGGGGTCGCCAACCTTTTGGACCTCAGGGACCACCAAACTTATAATTTTAGATCCCAGGGATCTGGGATCTAAGTGGTTCTGTGGGTGTGGCCTAATTTGTGAGTGTGGCTTGGTGGTCATGTGATTGGCTGGGTATGGCTTGTATGTAAATATTATAAATATTTATATAATTTTTTTTTTTATAAAAAAGAGCAACTTTTACCCAAAATCAGGCAAAGCAGGCAGGCAGATTGAGTTGCTCATAGAATTACAGATTCATTCAGAAGTCTGTCTATATGCCATTGGCTAGCTCAGTCATATTTGTGTTGTTCCCAATACCTCAGTAGACACTTGTGTGGGAACTTGCCAGAAATTGGAAGGTTGTAAAATGCTTGCAGCTATCAGGGCGTAGGGCATTTGTAAAAGTCAAATCAAGAGAAAAATTGACTCCATATTATTTGCCTGGGAAAAAGCCATTTGTAGCATTCTGTGGGCTAACGTGCGCCTTCTGGAAGATGTCTCCATTGTTCTCCATAGAGGTGCTACGAGCGTCCAGGATGGGAGGTGCTCCAGTCTCGGCTCTCACAGGCTGAGCTTGAAATTGAGGAACGCCTCTCCCCATCACGTGGTCCTCTCGGCATTCCCCAGTTTTTAGCTCAGCCTCGTGACAGTCAGGCTGTGTTTCTCCTGCTCTTGGCCGATTCAGGTTTTTTCTGCAGATCTTCGATCAGGTTGGACCCTTAATTCAATTTGCGCAGTGGACTTGGGGCTTGGGCTCCCTATGGGAGTCTTTTCTCCCCTCCTAGACATACGGGGAGCAACTTAAATCGCTGTTTCTAGGGGCAGCATCCAGCGCTTCAAGTGCCGGCGGCCCCCCTCCCCACCGCCTGCCGCTTCCTCGCTCGCTGAGCGCAGCTTCGTTCCTGCCATTCCCTTCGTTGTTTCCCCTCCACGAACGCCATTAATAGCCTAGGGGAGATAATCTCCCCCTGCTCCTCCCGTTACTCGTGGCCTTCAGGCCTTCTTATCTAAGGGAGGGTACCGCCGCTGAGAGTCCTCGCTAACTCGCGGCCGCCATTTTGGATGCCGCATGGCGTCTGCCATTTTGGGTGTGCCCTGGTGCCGCCCGCCATTTTGAATGCGGCCGCATGGCCGACCGCCATTTTTTCTGGGCCTTGTCTGGCAGGATGCATGTCTAAGCAATCACTAGACAGTTCCCTAGGACTGCCTATATTTTTGTTCATTCCTTCAAGGCCTAATTCGAAGGTTCCGAGCATTACAGGGTCCGTTGGCTCCGCAGCCTCCTCAGCTGGCGAAGTAGCAGCACTCACATCCCCCCCCCCCGGTTTTCGTCTGGGGGGCAGCTGCACGGGCGTTCTTTCGGCTGATTGGACACTTGGGCTAGTCCCAGCTTACTGATTTTAATAGTTTGCAAAATTTGTGACCAAAAGGGGTGTGTGAAACAATCGTGGTGATACCCGGCCTTGGTGTAGGCCGCATCCAGACGAGCCAACCGTCTCACATTAACTCAAATAATTTTTTTTCTTTCCAGCTTTTCTAGATGGCAGATGACAGAGTTTCACGTGGCACTTCTCTGAAGGCCAAGTCAAAATCTCATTACCTGCGCAACCAGGCTCAGGAGACTTCCAAAGCCTCCCAGAAGGATGCCCTTAGACATCACAGGGCACTTGAGAGGGAAATAGATAGGCGGTCTAGAGAGTTAAGCTCTGTGCCTCTGGCTCCTTCTCCCGCCGCCCCCTCAACCTCCACCCAACCTCCTCCCCCCCCTCTCCTGCTCAATCCTCAGCCTCGCTGCCTAGGCAAGCTCCTGAAGCTACTTTCACTCCCACTGCTGCTGGCCTGCGCTCAGAAGAGCCACCCCAACCTCCTATGGCTGAAATCCCTGAGAACATGAGGTTATGGATGGAGTTTGCCATCCGGCAGGGAATTGCGCAAGGGCTCCAGCAGATGGCCGGTCCGGCCAAACGGCCTGCGGCCCCCGAAGCTCACGTACCACCTGTCAGATCGCTCTCCAGATCGGATGCTTCGCATGGTCAGGTAGTATCCCAGAGGGAATTGCCTCTCTCTCTGGGGATAGAGGAGGTGGAGGCACAGGAGATCGGGGGTCCCACCCAATTTGGGGAAGAGGAAGATCTTGACTTGGGGTCCATCATTTACAGCGAACCCCTCTCGGGAGCCGACCCAATGGAAGGGGAAATGTCAGAGGATGAAGGCCTCACCCCGGACCAGCCCGCCTTTTTGGGGCTGTTTAAACCACACCTGTTCAGGTCAATTCTCTTTAAGGCAAAAAATACCTCTGGCCTGACCCCTCACACTCCATCTGAGCCCGTAGCCTCGGGGGTGCCTCACGATTCCATCTTCTCTCAGCCCGTGGTGGAGACTGAGGTCATTCCAGTCCCACCTATCTTCTCCGATTTGGTCTCCAGACAACTAGCCTCCACGGGGCCCCCTCCTCCCCCTTCCAGCCAGGACAAGCGCTTCTTTAACCTTGACCCGGAATTCTCCCTTCTGCTCGATCCCCCATCTGTTGACGATCCTATCGTGGGTTTGGCTTCCCCCTCGATCCCTAGTGATGCCTTAGAGGCACTCAAACCAGAGGACAAGCGAGCCGAGCTAGCCCTGCGCTGTGCTCACCAATCCGACGCCTGGGCTATTAGGGCGTCTACTGCTGCGTCCTTCTTTACCAGATCCTCACTTAAGTGGCTCCGGCAGCTTAAACAGCACGTCCCCCGCAGCCAACCTCAGGGCGCAGCAGGACATCGCAAAGCTCACGGCCGCGGCCGAGTTCTCGGCCGACGCTACTTATCAAGCCGTGAAATTTTCCACCAGAGCCATATCCTCTCAGGTCACTGCCCGCCGTTTGCTTTGGCTCCGCCACTGGCAAGCGGACGTCAAAAACAAAGTGAAACTGGCATCCGCTCCGATTTCGGGGGGTAAACTGTTTGGATCGGTTCTCGACCCCTTCCTGGCTGAGACCCGCAACAAACGTAAATACCTTCCCTCGCTTTTTCGGAGGTCTGACTCCAGAGCCCCCTCCTCCTTTAGTCGAGGTTCCTTTCGAACCTCCTCCCAGGCCTCTTTCCCCCCTAGATACTTCCAATCCCCCTCCTACAGATCCCCTCCTCCGCAGGACTGGTCGGATCCATCCAACAGGCCCAGAAGAGGTGGTCCCTACAAAAGGCCCTTCCGGGGATCTGGGAACAGACCCTTTCGTCGCTCAAGATGATTCAAACCCCCTCCCCCCCATAGGCGGCCGCCTCAAGCATTTCGCTAGTCAATGGGAGGCCACCACTACCGATGCATGGGTCAAGGACACGGTTCGCTTTGGCCTTGCACTTGAATTCCAGTCCCGCCCTCCTGAATTTTTCATGTCCTCCCCCCTTTCCAGGAACCCTTCCAAGAGGGCCCTCATGGACGCTGCCATTAGTCATCTCCTTGATATAAAGGCTATCCAGCCCGTTCCCGCAGCTGAGCGGGGACGAGGCTTCTATTCCCATTTGTTTGTAGTGCCCAAGCACTCGGAGGGTTGGAGGGCTATTCTAGATCTAAAAAGACTGAACTGCTACCTAGCCCCTCGTAGATTCAAAATGCACACACTGCAGTCTATACTCCTGGGAACTCGGCGAGGGGACTGGCTCACCTCAATTGACCTCTCCGAGGCATACCTACACATTGCAATTCGACCCTCTCACTACAAATTCCTGCGCTTTTCATACAATAAACAGCATTTCCAGTATGTTGCATTTCCCTTTGGTCTGTCCTCCGCCCCCAGGGTTTTCACCAAGGTTTTGGCGGCCCTCGCCGCCCACCTGAGATCCTTCCCTATCCGTCTCCACTGTTACTTGGATGATATCCTCATCCTCTCCTCCTCAAAGGTTCAGGCCCAACGAGACACTAGGCTAACCCTTACCACCCTTCAGGACGACGGGTTCCTGATAAATTGGAGGAAAAGTCACCTTTCCCCCTCTACCCAGCTTACTCACTTGGGGGCGGTGATCGACACTACTCAGGAACTGGTTTTCCTGTCCCCGGATAGGTGGCTCAGTATCCAACAATCCATCAAGCACGTCAGGCGGGCAAGGAAAGTGTCTCTCTTAGATTTGTCAAAACTGCTGGGGAAGGTAGTTTCATGTATCTCTGTTATCCCTTGGGCCCGTTTCCATACCAGGTCACTTCAATGGTTCCTGCTCCCGCATCAGCGTTCAGGAAGGAGTAATTCAAGACTCCTGGTCAAGGTCCCTCCAAGAGTTCTCACTTCCCTCCTTTAGTGGACCAGGCCGGCCATCAACAAGGGCCACTACTTCAAGGAACCCGACCGGTTAACTATCACCACAGACGCGAGCCTCCCTGGATGGGGCGCTCACGTCCTCTCCATCTCGTCCCAGGGCAAATGGTCGGCAACAGAACAACTCTGCACCATAAATTGGCTGGAGCTCCACGCTGTCTACCTGGCGCTTCGCAGCTTCCTACCCCAGGTACGCGGGCGTCACGTCTTGGTCCTTACAGACAACATCACGGCAAAGGCCCATATCAACAGGCAGGGGGGCACCCAGTCGATACGGCTCATGAGAGAGGCCGAACGTCTGTGCCGATGGGCGGAATCGAACCTGTCTTCCATCAAAGCAGATCATATATCGGGGGCCTTAAACATCCAGGCAGATTGGCTCAGCAGAGCCACCCTAGACCAAGCAGAATGGCACCTCCATCCATCCCTATTCAGGGAGGCAGTCTCAATCTTCGGTCTCCCCAAGGTGGACCTTTTTGCATCTCCCCTCAATGCCCAACTACCAAGGTTCTTCTCCAGATACCCCTCTCACGGGGCGGAGAACCACAATGCCCTCCATTGCCCTTGGCCCCCAGGGCTCCTTTATGCCTTCCCCCCCTGACCCTCATCCCCAGGGTGATACACAAATTGATCCTAGAACGAGCAGAGATTCTTCTGGTAGCCCCTTATTGGCCCAGGCGCCCCTGGTTTGCGGACCTTCGCAACCTCTCGGTGGCCCCTCCCTGGAGAATCCCACCCGACAAGATCTCCCTGTCCCAGGGCCCTCTCTCACACCCGAACCCCCAATGGCTCCAATTAGCCGTCTGGAGGTTGAGCGGGACCGCCTAAAGAGAAAGAATTTTTCCAGCCAGGTCATAGACACCATCCTGGTGGCCAGACGGTCCTCGACCACGCGAATCTACAATGCTACGTGGGTCGCCTTTCGTAACTGGGCTCATAAACTCCAGATCAATCCCCTCTCTCCCTCCATCGCTCAGGTTCTGGAATTTCTTCAGGAGGGTCTCAACAAGGGTCTGTCCACCAACACCCTAAGATGTCAGGTCGCGGCCCTGGCAACTGTTGTTTCCTCAGATAACGGGGGTCCCCTCTCCCATCACCCCCTCATCCGGGCCTTTCTCAGGGGAGCTTCCAATCTTCACCCTCCGACTATACACCGTTTTCCCACCTGGGACCTCAATAAGGTCCTGGTCTCTCTTACCAAGCCCCCCTTCGAACCCATCAGGGAGGCTTCCCTCCAGTTCCTCACCCTCAAAACTGTTTTTCTTGTGGCTATCACATCCGCTCGCCGGATTTCAGAGATGGCAGCCCTTTCCATCAGACAGGACCTATGTATCTTCCATTCAAATAGGGTCGTTCTCCGACCTGACCCCACCTTTCTCCCAAAAATCAACTCAGCATTTCACAGGGCTCAGGAGCTCATCCTTCCGAACTTCTGCCCCAGACCCTCTCGAGAAAGGGAGAGACAGTGGCACACCCTCGACGTGAGGCACGCCTTAGGAATATACATCAAGCGCACCCAACCATTTCGCAAGTCAGAAGCCTTGTTTGTGTCCTTTCAGCCCAGGTCCCTCAGCCACAAAGTGACACCCACCACCGTGGGCCGTTGGATTAGGGCCGCCATCGCTAAGGCTTACCAGACACAGACCCTACCTGTTCCCTCTGACGTAACCGCGCACTCTACTAGAAGTGCGGCTACTTCTGCCGCATGGGCCACCCAAGCCTCAATAACCGATATCTGTAGGGCTGCCACCTGGGCATCCCCATCCCCTTTTATCAAACATTACAAGATCGATGTATTCGCCTCGGCTGAAGCTTCCTTTGGCAGGCGGGTCCTTCAGCGGGTCCTTGAGGTTCCAGGGGAGATTCCACACCAGACGGGAACCCACCCGCAGGACTCGCCAAGCTTTGGTATGTCCCATCCTGGACGCTCGTAGCAGCTCTATGGAGAAGGGGCGTTGGTTCTTACCTGATATGCTTCTTCTCATAGAGCTGCGTAGAGCGTCCAGCCCCACCCGTTAACCCATCTGGTGGGGAATCTTGTTTTGGCCAATAAATAATTCTTAGTTAGGATGAGAATAGGGGTTTCCTTCTCGTCTTCGCAAAACTGGGGAACGCCGAGAGGACCACGTGATGGGGAGAGGCGTTCCTCAATTTCAAGCTCAGCCTGGAAGAGCCGAGACTGGAGCACCTCCCATCCTGGACGCTCTACGCAGCTCTACGAGAAGAAGCGTATCAGATAAGAACCAATGCCCCATCAAAAGCTGATTAAATAGTGAATAGTTCAGGTAGTAATATCAATATCAGTAGCATTAGTTGGGAGATGAATGAATAGTGAGATTGTGATGACAGCTCTCTGAACTAGCTTCCATTTTTTTTCCATGAGTGACACGAAGTTGGTAGATTTGCTCCAGAGTCCGTGGAACTCATTGACTTGTGGGTTCAGCACCAATTTGAGCATTCACACTTTATCTAAACTGAGCAATTAGAGCCAATATAGGTTTGCAGCAATTATCTTGAATTGATGCTCCACTTGTCTCTTTTCCCTAGTTCTACTAGTCTGTCTCCTACAAAGACTCATAATTAATTTTTCACCTATCTTTGTTGCTCTGTGTGAATGAGGATTAATTTTACATTACCTATGACAAACATGGATGCTTAATAAAGTTGAATAACTTTGGATCTTTTGATTTTGAATCATATGAATTGTTAAGAAAGCACTTTCTAGATACCTTCCTTTGAGCAGTATAATGAGAAAGTATGAAATGTATTTAAACATAATAAAATGGATGGATATGGTATTTCATGTTCTTTTAGATAAAAAATTATGTATATACCCATATTAGACAGGCTACATAACCTACTCCAAATTCTGCCCCCTTAGATTCACTAAGATAGTTCCGAGTGGAAATTTTACAAATAAACGGGATATTCCATATCCCAAACAATATTTTGCAAAAAGTACAATTGCATTAAAATTGAAAAGTAAAATCCTGAAAAATTCAGTTTCAATCTGTCTTATTGCTAGTTCTTGCATTGGTAAACACACTGAAAATTAGCAAATATTCTTTACTATTAAGGTCATTATTAGGAATAATAATGATGTGACATTCTTGTTTATATATATTTATTATCAGGGGTGCGTTATTTTACAATACGTAATTGGTAAAATAACATGGTTTAGATTCTTATTTTAACAAAACCTGCCATTACTACCTTACAAGATATTATAGTAAGCAACACAGGGATATTGCATATATGACAAGTTAATAAAAATAATTTGTCTATCTTTCATTGTATACATGCAAATACCTTTCAGTTAACCCTTCCAAATTCTTTATTTTATTTACAAATTAAAAGGTAAGTAGAAACAAAATGATCTACTTAAATTTTACATTTTCCTAAAAATACATAAAAGTAATTTTTAAAGTTATTTTGTATAAAAATTTGGTTACCTTAGGTCTTTCTTGGTAGCTGTTTACCATCTAACCTGAGTGACCATCATCTATCTGTTATTATCATTCATTTTATATTTGTCCATATGGTGTTTTTTTTATAAAACATAAAATGGTGTACTATTGTCTTTTTGTGCATTATGAAATTATGCCGTTGTCATTGCCACTAAAGTGATAATCATTCTCCAGTGTTTTTCTATTTCATTTCTGCCCAATATTGTTTGTTTTAGCTACTGCAGTCAATTGGGATGATTTTCACACTTTTGGTGAGCCCATTGGCATATTTCTTTGATGGGCATGCCAGTTTCATTTGTTCATCCTTCTCATTACTCACTCCAAGCAATGAGTGAACATTGTAGGATTTGATGTGGTGCTTAGGCTACATATTGTAAATACTATAAAATATATATTTAGTATTCAAAAATAACATTACATGTGTAAATTTATAGTGGATCTTCATTACCTTAATTATTGGTTATATTTTCTCAGCTTACAAATACTTTAAATGCAACATCTTTTACTGTTACAGCATGGAGTATGATTTATTTTACTAATTATATGATGCATATTTTCATATTCTGATAGTATTCATGAACTGTCTACCTCCTAGGATGATTGATAATGCTTTCATTCTTGAAATCTCTAGGTAATATCTATTTATTCTAATGGACCTCTCCTATATTTCTTTCTACCAAAACCCCTGATAAATAGAATCTTCAAGAAGATTTAGAGAGCTATATCCGGCTTTGCTGTTATTATTTTGTGGTGCCCTTAGTAGCCATGGATTGTTTTCATGTTGTAGTTTACTTATTAATCAATAAATATCACAGATCCTGTGATATCTGTTATCTATCCATCAAAAACAGATAAACTTCCCAGACCTCTCCTACCTTCCTTCTCACTACGTGAATATTGACATGAAGACTTCCCTAGGCTTACCATTGATGAGCTGTTCTTGTTTCTCAGAGGTCTTCCACAACAGTAATGTGTATCTAAATATTTGCAGACTATACAAGAGGTAAAATTAAAGTTAAAGAAAATTAGAGAAATATCAAGATTACATTGCTTCAAAAACAAAACACAATGAATATGAAACTGAGGAGGCTTGAACTCTTTTCTTTTGTGTATTCTGCAAAAATTAGTTACAAATTACTGGATATTTTGAGGCTATACAAAAAGGGTATTGGTACTTACCCGATACACCTGTTCTCTGTGAAATGTGATGAGCATCCAGAGAGAGGGAGGTGCTTAGTCTCTGCTCAGATAGGCTGGGCTTAACTGTTAGAATGCTGTTGCTCCTCCCTAGCTCCTCCCTAGCATCCACCAGTTTTGGCGAAGATGAGGTGATGTGATCCCCGCCCTTTTCTGTAATTTAGTCATTCATTGGTTTCTATATTCTGTCAGATTAGTCATTGGCTGGAACAGGATCCCACCAGACGGATGCTGGGTGGGCCTGGATGCTCGTCGCAGCTCACAGAGAGTGGGCATATCAGGTAAGTACCAACGCCCTTTCTCCATTGAGTTGCTCCGAGCATCCAGGGAGTGGGACATACCATATTGGCTTGTCCTATGGGAGGTCTCTGTCTGGGCTGGAGCTTCCCCACTGTCCAAGTGGACTCGTCTTAACATTCTCCTGCCAAAGGAGGCTTCAGCGGATGCAAAGACATCAATTTTGTAATGTCTAATAAAGGGCAATGAAGAAACCCATGTCTCTGCTCTACATATTTCTGCTATAGGGGCTTGAGTGGCCCAGACCACTGAGGTTGCCACACTTCTTGTCGAATGCACCATGATGCCTCTAGGCACAGGTAATAATTGAGTCTCGTAAGCTTTGGCTATATAGCTATATGGGAAATCATTTTCCCCAGTAATTTAGACAGATTGTCTAGAGGAACCCGTTTGAGGGATCTGATAAACTGAGCTAAGTTTTTAATGCTCTCTTGTCTTTCGGGGGATAGAAACACCCTTCCTTCAATTGTGTCTATTATCAAACCCAGGTGAGCTAGGCATGTGGAGGGAGACAATTGACTCTTTGCCCAATTAATGGAGAAAACGTGATGTTGCAGGGTTTGCAATGTCATTTGAGTATCCAATTCTGCCTGCTTGGATGAGGAAGATAATGTCAAGATGTCATCCAGGTAGCACTGGAGTCTCACAGGAGTGATCCTAAGGTGAGCGGCCAGGGCTTCCAGAACCTTTGTAAAGGTCCTGGGGGCAGATGAAAACCCAATGGGCAGAGCGACGTATTCAAAATGCTGGTTGTTGTAGCAGAACCTGAGAAATTTGGTGTGTGAAGGTCTGATTGGTATGTGTAATTAGGCCTCTGTTAAATCAATGGAAGTTAAAAAAAATCACCTTTTCTTATGCTAAGCAGAATGGATTGTAATGTACTCATTTTAAATTTGCAATAGACTAGAGTGCGGTTAAATCGTTTTAAATCTAGGATTGTCCTCCATCCCTCCGAACTCTTAGGGACTACAAAAAGTAGTGAATAGAACCCCTGTCCCTGTTGACCCCAGGATACCGGTTGGATGGCTTTGATTTCCAGTAAGTGATTGATCATGGTCTCCATCGGGTTCTGTTTAACAGGATTCCTGGAAATAGGGCATTTCATGCAAAAGTTCAGGGGTGTGAACTCTAGAGCCAGGCGAAATCTGATGGTGTCGCGCTCTGAGGAATCTGTGTGGAAGATTCCCAATGGTCTGCAAAGAGTCTCAATCATCCTCCAATGGGAGCGAGATCCCTAGATTTATTGTGGACGATGGAAATCTGTTTCCTGTTCTCCTAAAAGGACTCTTACCCTGCCCCCCACTACAAGGTCTGTCAGAGAATTCCAATCTATTGGACTGCTGGACACCCCTATATCCTGATACCCTCTGGAATCTAGGGGACAATGGACCTTGATAATAGGGACGAAAGGAGCCTCTCCGAAAGGGCTGATAGTTCCTGCCGTCTGAGTGTCGAAGGAGGGAGGGGAGACTCTTCTTCTTGCTTCTAGCCTCAATTAACAGTGGATCCAGGGCAGTGCCAAATAATTTGTCACCCAAAACTGGGGAGGAAGCTAGCTTCCATTTATGTTTGGAATTGGCTTTCCAATATCTCAGCCAAAGCAAACAGCGGGCTGTAACCTTTGACCGAATGAAAAGTAGCATCCGCCGAAAACTGCAGCTACAATCAATTTGGCGATGTCCTGATGCGCTCTAATATTAGAATTTGGTATGGTGTCCCGTAGGTGGTGGAGCCATCTGAGGGATGTCCTAGTGAAGAAGGATGCGGCAGTTGCCCCCCTTATGGCCCACATATTGGATTGCTGTGCCTTTCTGAGAGTGATCTCAGCTTTCTTCTTCTCTGGTTTAAGGGCGTCCTCTGCCTCAGTGGGTATAGTGGAAGCAGATGCCAAAGCCACTACTGGCTCATCTACTTCCAGGGTACTCAGGGAATCAGAGAATTCCGAAGCTAAATTGAAGAATTTTTTATCGAAACTTGTAGGGGCTGGATACACTGCTGCTGAGGTCCACTGTTTCTGGATCAGATCTGAAAACATTTGTGGAACCGGAATAACCTCAACCTCATTAATTTGAGGCCTGGGTTGTGAGAAAATCAGATCATCTGATTCTTCTAGAGATTCTGGTTGTGGAATAGAAGAAGACATTTCAAGGTGAACTGTGGTTTTTGCCTTAAAAGAGGAGGGATCTAAACAGTTGGGGGTGAAACAGTCCCGTAAAAGTAGGCTGCCCAGGCTTGATGTCCTCATCATCAGAGATGCCTCTTTCTAGGGGCCCCGCTTCCAGGGAGGCTTCACTATTGTGAACTGAGACTGCCTCTAATTGATCCATTTGATCCTCTCCTTCTCCCTCCTCCTGGAATTTGTGTGAATGTGTATTGGAAATCATAGAAAGCTCCCCTTGAGGAGGTATCTGAGAATAATGCAGGTCAGTTCTGCATAGATCTTACTGATTGTGAGTCGCATTCTGACACTGGTCTCTGCCTGGCCATCATAGATTGTTTCACCCCTGCTGCAATCTCCCTGCGGATTGCCAGCTCCATCCATGCTTTCATTGTTTCTGGAATCTCGTCTGGCAGCAACTCCTCCTGGTGTAGGCCGGTTGCTGTCGGGGTGAAAGTTGCCTGGGGGCTTGACATGAAACCTGAACTCCTGATGAGGCCTGGACAAAATTAGTAGGCCTAGCAGGCACGGACAGATCAAATGCTACTGGGGTGGTTGAGTCTGAGGCAGTGGCATTGGAGGGGGAGGTTGGGAAGACCATTCAGCCTCTCTGGTGCATTTATCGATTTGCCTTTCCAGCGCTTTTTGGCATCGCGTAGTATCTTTCTCTGCTGCCTTTGAAGGACCCTTAGCTTTTGGGGATTTATCATTGGTCCATGCCTTAGAGCCATCTCTACTTGCCATTGTACTTCTTTAATTTCCTCAACAATGAGGAACCTGTAGTAGGTTATAATTTTATACATATACATATACATATACATATACATATACATATACATATATATATATATATATTTTCTTAAGTTTTATATATATGCCTCCAATACAGGAAACACAATGTTGCCAGCCAATCAAGACAAAAAAATGCTACAAAGCAGACAGAAGATGTTAGAAACACCAATCAAGCAGAACACAGCAAACTCCAAGACCAATAAACACAGACCAAGACTCCTAACCAATCAGGATGAAGAAAAAACCATTCCGGTACAGCAGATGGCTAGCACCAAATTTAAAACAGAAACGGCTTTGAAAGTCTGACTCACAGACGAACGCAATACAGAAGCCTGATGATGGCAGATGAAATTCTGCCAAAATGTTGCTACAACTTTAAAAGCACAACTATAATGACGTGGGAAATTACCCAAAAAAGCTGAATACCATACATATAAATACCGACAAAAACTTAAGAAAATAAATATCAGACCTCTACAGGGAGAAAATAAACAGTCAGACCAAAACCTACAAAAAGCTGGAAGTCAAAAGAGCGGGAGCAGGAATACTATGTGACCTCAATTCCTACGCAGCTGCAGAGACAACAATGCAACACCGACCTGCTTCAAATTGACATTTCATCACAGCACAGCAGCTCCTAAACGTATCCTGAAAAGAACTGAAATGGCTCTACTCAGGAACGAACTCCACAGAAAGAGATTCCAACTCGATCAGTTAAACAAAAAACTCCTAACCCTACACCTGGAATTGAGCAACAAAATCCACCCTCTACTTCAGCTGAAACTGAAATCACTTACAAAAATGACAAACTCCTGAAGAAACTAAACTAAAGAAATTAGAACATGACAAGAAAGCCCCCAACAACTCACAACAACACCTGAAACAATTAGTATACAACGTTTCCAACAGAGAACTCACCAAAGCAGAAACAGATGTCCTAACCAAAGGATTCAATTATGCTATAGCACCCAAAAAAATCCCCACAGAATCCATCATATGCGGAGTGGAATCCAGCTTAACTAAATTAAATACAGATGAAGCTGATAGAATAAGACAGCAAGTCATTAACATCCTATGCACAAGCAAACCACCCCAAAGCAACTTACACAAAGAGAAACTAAAAGCCTTGCAAGCCCTAAGGAACGACAGCAGCATAATCATACTTCCAGCAGATAAAGGTAATGCCACAGTAGTAATGGATAGAAAAGACTATGAAACAAATTGACAGACCTACTCCAAGACTCCACATACAAACCCATAAACATGGACCAACCACATATCTGGAAAAAATAAGAAGAAAATCATAACCAGCAACATGAACAAAGAGATCCAACAGACGATCATCCCAAGAGAAAAATCTTCCAGATGCCCCAAACTATATGGCCTCCCCAAAATACACAAAGAAGGCATACCCCTCAGACCCATAGTCAGTTCCCAAGGAGCACCACTAAAAAACCTAGCCAAATACCTATCAAAGCAGCTACAGCCCCATGCTAAAGCAGCAGCTTCACATGTACAAAACCCATACCACCTCTTGGAAATGATCAAAGATCTACAGGTGGAACAAAAAGATCTGCTTGTAAGTTTCGACCTGGTTTCACTATTCACTCAAGTCCCGATGAAAGAAACTCTCTTAATCATCAAAAATAAATACCAACCACTCAAACACCTCATGGAACTAGCAGAATGCTGCTTAACCAACACATATTTTTTATATAAAGGACAAAGATACAAGCAAATTGAAGGAGCCCCTAGGGGGTCACCACTGTCACCTGTAATTGCAAACTTGTTCATGGAAGAATTTGAATCCAGAGCCCTAGCCAATGCCATCCACAAACCCAAACTATGGTTAAGATACATCAATGACAAATTTGTGATTTGGCCCCATGGAAAAGAAAACCTAAACAATTTCCTAACACACCTAAACAGCACACACCCCAAAATCAGCAGCTCAGATCACGCTTTGCTCACACAAGCACGAAGCCGAAAGCACCAGCCTGAAGATGGCGAGTGGGACCTCGCCAAAATGTCGCCAAGATACTCTCAATCTTACACAGGAAAAGACCTGAACATGCCAAGACCTGCATACCTGTACCCGTGAAAATCTACAAATAGATATAGATAGATATAGATATAGATATAGATATAGATATGTATTGTTATATAGATATGGACAGTTGGCACGTCCGAGATCCTGCACCACCACAGGGGCAGGAACCCTATGAATACTCTCTCTCCCCCTTTTTGTTTTAATTGATTTGAATTATATTTTTTATAAAATTTGAGAGGATTCCACCATGTTGTTATTGAATATTATAATTCCTCCTGTTGAATTGACTCAATATTCTAGATGAATGAAAAATGAATTTACATTTAATCCAATTTTTTGAGAACGCTCTATGTAAGGGCAACTGAGAAATAATAGGCCCTCCACAGCTTTCTGAGCAGGCTAACTTTGGGCCCGGTGCTGGCTGTGCTGCTGCCGTGTGTGTGCGTGTGTGTGTGTGTGTGTATGTGTGTGTGTGTATGTGTGTGTGTGTGTGTATGTATGTATGTGTGTGTGTATATATATATATATATATATATATATATAATGTATGTTTGTTTTGTTTGTTTGTTTGTTTGTTTCTCCTGTGAGGGCAGCCAACAACAACAAAGCTTTTTATCTCCCCGAAACTGGAGTAAAGGGAGTTAAGCATCCTTATTTCCCTCTGTAACTACACAGTGTGCTTAGAGGTGATTAAACCTCTCATAGGGTACTGGCGAACCAGTGAATGGCCCCACGATGCAATGTGGAAAAATGGCTGTGTCAGTTAAAAAGCGTGCCAAAATGGTCTGCAGGCCCCTAAGGAAAATTGCGCTGGCCTTATTTTTTAGGCGGGAACACAGCAGCAGCCTCTGCCACTCAGCCCATCTGATAAAAAAGCTACTGTGTGTCTGAGCCGTGAGGAGGGGATAAGAGAGGTTTCGATGCCCCCATCCCCTGCGTTCTCATGGGGAGGAAATCACCATTGGCAAAATGAATTAGAGACAAATGAGCATGCTTCCTTAAAAGCAGCTTGCAGGTCAAATCACAATGGCAAGGCAAAGGCGTTTGGCAAAGAAATGTAAAACAGTGTTCTCTCCCAGAGAAGCAACTGCAGTGACCAGGGTAATCCCCAAACCCCTGAGGCTGCTAAAATGGCCAGATTGGCAAGGCGATCTGCTTTCTGTCATTCCGACTGCTTTTTTGCCAATTGCAGTCAGAACTTAGTAAATAGAAACCTAAATTTGGAAATCTGTTCTGGCCAAGGATAAGCTGCCTATCGCACCAAAGGCTGAGCTAAAACTCGGAGACACTAGGGAGGAGCCAGAGAGGAGCAACAGCATCCTAACAGTTAAGCCCAGCCTATCCAAGTAGAGACTAAGCACCTCCCACTCTCTGGATGCTCAGAGCAGCTCAATGGAGAAGGGAAAATTCCAACACCATTCAGTTTTATATTCATTCCATGTTGGCATTGAATGAGTGTAGCTTTGATATTTCTTCCATAAAAAATACACATTGTAACATTTTTTCTTCTGTTCTAAGTTGGTGATCTATTCTTTTTTTTTTTTTACCCTCTTATGAAACATTTTGTCTTTCACCATTTCTTATCATCTTGAATTGATTACCACTTCTTTCTTTGAAAAACAGCATTCTAGTAGCAGTTATTTCAGCTCATTGCATAAGAAACCTTAAACTGAAAATTGCTTTTTCTGTCTTTTTCAATGAGACAACATAATACTTCTGTCATATATCTTCTCTCTCTCAAAGTCTTTATTTAGCATGAGACTTTATTTCTTATCTTTTTACTGAATCCTTTAACACTACTTGAGATATCATTCTGTTCTCTCAGTGTTCAAAGAACTTTTGCTTTCTATTTATATTAGATTGCATGATTTCAATTCTGTATCTATTTTTGGTTTTCAGTAACCATCCGGTGATTTCTGAGTAGATAATTGCAGCCTCAAGCTTTGCTACAAACCCAATAAGCAACCGTGCTGTCTCTGGAGCATCTTCAGGTCTCTATCAAAATTAAGGACAGTACTTTATCAAGTATTATTGTCTGCACCTCCTTTCTCAGAGGAACTGCTATTGCTATTGCTATGAAACCCGTCCATATATTCCACTCAGGATCAAGGAACTGATAGAATTTAGCTGAAGCTATACTTAGTAATGCATACTATGTATCTGGTAGGCTCGAGGAAAATGAAAGAAAATGAGCTCTAGAAGATTTTAAATGAGTTTCATACAAGTAATCCTGCAAACCTTTTTCCCTGGTAATATTGTACCACTAACTGGAGCATACAAAACAATTGCTTGACCAATTCTTGAATAGAGGTTATATGTCTGGAATCCGCACTGCATATTGGACATTGATACAATCGAGAGAGTCCAGAAATATTTCACGAGAAGAGTCCTCCACTCCCCTCTTTGCAACAGAATATCTTATGCCCCCAGACTTGAAATTTTCAAGCTTAGATAACTTAGAACTACACTGCCTTCTGTCTGACCTAAGTGTAGTACATAAAATTATCCATTACAATGTCCTATCCATCAATGACTACTTCAGCTTCAACCTCAACAATACATCAGCACAAAATAGATACAAACTCAGGGTAAACTGCACAAAACTCGATTGAAGGAAATACGACTTTAGCAACAGAGTGGTCAATACCTGGAATGCTCTACCTGACTCAGTGGTTTCTTTCACTAATTCCAAACACTTTAACCTCAGACTGTTGACCTCACCCCATTCCCAAGAGGTCTGTAAGGGGCATGCATAAGCATGTTTAATGTATTAATAATAATGTTTATACTTATATGTATTAATAAATAAATAAAATAAAATAAATATAAATATAGGGATGGGGTTTTGGGGTTAACTGCTTGAAAGTAGAGGTTGGTATTTATAGTATAAGACAATTAAGAGAAACATACCCAGATTAATACTTAGAATGTAAATTTTGGTTTCAGGAAGGGCTTGGAGGACTATGTTTAACAAACATAGCTTTTTGCACCAGCGTAAAAACAGAGTTCCACAAATTCCCTTTGGTTTCTGCTTGAATTTTCCCCCTAATATTGTAAGTGCTACTTTTTTTCCTAATCTGTAGGAAAGTGATAGACCTGGGAGAATATTTTCTAAGTTTTGTTTTATCATTAGCCTGATGAATTTTTAAAAAAACATCATGTCTAACATGCCTCAATCCTGATCAATTGAAGTATAGAGTATATAATCGTAATTTAGTGCTGGATTCTGTCCTAGGGTACTGTTAATAACTATTTAATTACATTTTAGACACAAAGATCCACAACAGAAAAAAGTGAAGAGAGTTGAGCTTCTTTATCAAGATTGTATTTGCAGTTTTTTTAAAATTTCTATAAACAATGGTTAATATAATTCTAACGACATCTATGAGATGCTAAGTCGATATAGGGCTCAATATCAATCTCCTACCTGATGGTTCCTATCTTGATTAGAAAAATGACAGCTCATGCATCTTGAATACTGTGTAATTTTTTCTGTTTTACCTCTATTTGTGAACAGTAGGATGAACAGTGAAATTGATTACCCAGTCTTCCTGTGCCTAGTCTGGGGAAATCCATAATGAAATAACATAGCATCTTTGGAATATTTAATACTTTAACATAAAATAAACACATAGTACATTTTAATTTGAATATTTGAATATAAAAATGTTATATAATTAATCTTTTTCTTCTTTCTCTTGCAGAAAACCAAAGGTTGAATTTATGCTAAAATAATTGTATTTTCCCATCATCGTGAAGAAATTTGTTACATAATATGATTTAGATTACACACACACACACACACACACATGTGTATATGTGTGTGTGAAAAACAAAATTAGAGCTCAAAACCAATAATTAAAGCTAATGCTACTTGTATATGATAATTAAAATATTATTAATATCAGGACTGTTTTCATATTCTCTTTGACTCACACTGTTTCTTCTTTTTTTAAGAACAAGTTTTATTGATTTTTGAAGACAAACAAAACATAACACATAAAAGTATAAAACCTCCTTTCTAAGAATTACTTATAAATTTTTACAAGGCAAATAAATCATTATTTTTTAAAACATAGTTCCACATTATCACATTTCCATTTACACATATATATCTTTTCCAAATTTCTCATTATTTCTCCGTTCACTTTTGTTCAATTATATTTCTTTCTATGAAAGTTTTAGTAATTCTCAATCAGTCATAAGCACACAAAATACATAACCTAAAGCAAAACATTAAAAAAAAAAACCTCCTTAGTTGTCATTTATACATATCTTTTCCCAATTTCTCTCCCTTTGGTTCATTCCTCCAAGGTTTTATTAGTTTACAATCAAACATAACTAATCAACACACAAAACATAAAACATAGAACTTCTTTTGAAAAGTGGCTTAGCCCCGGGTTACATCTTTTTTGACAGACCTAAATCAAGTTCATGCTCACCTTATATACCCTTCATATCTTATTAACCATTTTATATTTTCTATATAACTTCTCCCATCTTTTCACTCTCTTAATTATGTTTTATTTATTTCATCTTATTTCAAAATCATTATGCTTATATCTTTTGTCCGTTCTTTATCAATCATCTATTTATCTCTTCTCTTTAACAAAAATTTCCCCTGTAATCACTTTTAAAGTATGACGCCTTCCCCTAAAGTAAAAGTTAAAATAATACATAATTTCCATCCTGATTTTGCTTAATACATTCTACATATTAAATCTTAAAATAAAAGAATAGTAAACTTATAGTATAGTTAAATGTATACTTTCCATTCTAATTCTAATTCTGATAAGTACATTGTTTTAGAATAAGAAAATAAAATACTAAGGTTATAATAACATTAAGACAATAACAAATCAAACTATAACTAAGCATTAATCATTTTACACATTCTCCTTAATATTTTATTAAATATTAACATCTATCATTATTAAACATTAATATTTTATTAAATATTCCAATAAACTATTTCAAATGCAAATACTACAATACTGTCTTATGCACTCTTGCAGAATCTTCTTTAATTACGCTCTATCCATTATCCTTTATCTCTAAAAAAATAATTGTTTTTGAAATCTTGTTCTAGCCCTTGGCTTTTTTTTCTTTTTCCCTCCCTTCCTTCTCCAATCTGATCTTTTTGCCCCCCCCTCTCCTAGCCTCCCCCTTTTTAACTTCCCCTCTCTGTTGTAATTCTCTTTTCAATTGCTTTCTAACATTGTACCTTCTTTTCACCCTATTTTTCTTTTTCTTGGTTGTTTTGTTAAATCTTAAATTCTCATTTTTCCTTCCTCTCTTCCCATTTTCTTTCTTAATAGAACTTTTTAGTCCATTAAAGATGGTTTCTTCCTTTTCTTCTTCTTCTCCTTCTCCTTCCTCCAGTATTTGCTGGTACGTAGAAACCGCCATTTCTAAAAAATGGAAGGCAGCTCCCAAGGAATCCTTGCCATTTTGCTGTCTTTCTTTTAATTTTTCATATTCCATTTTTAGTTCATCAACAGATGGTGCCATTATAGGTTTTTAAAAACAACCCAGATGCTTTCAATCTTAAAGTAATTTCCAAATGTCAAAGTTATCAGACAATCCAAACAAACAAAAATTATTTCCTCTTCTTCTCTTTACAGTTTTTCCTCCAGGGGCAAAATCCCAAATGTATTTTAAAAGCCATATTACAATTAATTGATGGTCTTGTAATCTTCAAGGCGTCTCCTCCAACAAAGTTTTAAAAAAAGTTTTTTTAGTCCTCTCCTTCCCACTTGTAACAAAGAGCTTATTTTTACCTTTAAAAAGCAGGTTTTTCTGTGCTCCTTTGCTTTCTCAGTAAGGAAGGGGAGTGAACTTTCCTTCAGCACTTTCGCCGATGTAACAAATTCTTTTGGAAACAAATGTATCAATCCAAAGTCAGGTTTCCAGGTTGTTTTAAAAGTAACTTAATGTCCTGGTTCAGCCAAGAAAACTTCTCCTTCTGGCTCTTCCTCCTACGCAATCTTATCCGATCTGAAGATTTCTTTGTGGCTGCCATTACTGACAGCCGCTCCACCACCTCAGGAAAAAGGAGTCTAGCCAGCTGGGGAAAGGGGGTACGATATCCCCAAACCCCTGCCCGGATCAGGGCAGCGACAACCCCCAAATCCAGTTGGATCGGGGGTACCTCGGTGGCGGGCGCAGCTGGGACCCGCAGAGAAGCGGATTCCTGCCGCCGCCGAAGCCTTGCAACCGGAAGTTCCTCGACTCACACTGTTTCTGAAAATATATGACCTTACTGACTAAATGCAGATATTTTTGCTTCTTCCATTTCCTATAAAGTAGTCCATTTAACAAGGGTCTGCAGTGGCTCATGTGGTAAGACACTGGACCTGCACACTGCTAAGGTCAGCAGCTGGCCGGTTCTAATTCCCATGAGTGAATAAACCATGTAGGGACAAGAAAGAAGTCTCCCCCGAATGCCCATCGACATCCCGCAGTAAGGCCTGAAAAAAATGCTTTCACAGAGGCAGACAGCCACCTCAGTGATCACATGCTAACATGTGCCATATGCTAAATAAATGTATAAATAAATAGTCCATTTGATTTTTATGTCACTTACCTGTTGATGCCCAGATGCAGAGTCTGGGTCTATGCATTTCGGGCAGGCATGGTCAATAAACAACAAAAAAAAAATATGTTGGCAAAATTCTATTAGCTATATCTGATATTTCTGCATTTATTTATCTTGGATCTTTAAGTGATTTCAGGTTCTTTCATTTTCTTAGCTTTTGTATTCCATTTGTCTCTTAATAATATTATATATTCTGCAATATTAGTTCTAAACATTCTCTACAGTTTGTTTTAGAGTTCCTTAATATCTGGAGGGCTATCTTAGCTGACAAGACAAAACACTGCAAAAATATATTTCTAGGACATGAAGACACAGATAAGCAGATCTATTGTTGTAAAAATATGAAACAATTACAAAAGAATGTTAGTGACTGCTGTGTATCAAATATGTATTTGAATGTTACAACTGCTATGTATTATATTAGGATTGATGTCAAATGCTTTTTGCCTCTTTCTTAAAACCCACCCCTTTGAATATTGGCTGTGAAAAAGTCTGTATTCAGCTTCTTCCTCAATTCTGAGCAAAGCATACCAGGGCTTAAATTCTAGAAGCAATTTTCTTTTGGTGGGAATTGTTTAGTGTGATAACTGATTTTCCTTCATTGCATCTGTAGTGAATAGAATGGCTACTACATGCATGTTGAGTTGATTTCCACCAATTATAATAAGTATAATCATATTTTTATTAGATCCTAGCCAAGTCTGTACTTAGCAATATCCTTTTTGGGTATCATTGCCACTTCTTTTCATCCTATCATCCCATGCCTGGAATAGTAGACCTATGTGTTAGGCAAAAGAGATTTGTTCCAACAGAGTTTCATGCCATGGATGGTATATGTATCTCTTTGCTGATGCAAAAAAGGTCATGTGATTCACCTTGAAAAGACACTTTTTCTTATTTCAAAACACTTTGAATGTTGGCTGTGGAAAAGTCTGTATTCAGCTTCTTCTTTCAGTGCTGAGCAAAGCATATCAAGGCTAACCAGTTTTGTCAAGGGCTGCTGAAGTGCCAGAAGCTTTTGTCAAAGCTTTCAGGTCAGCATGCACTTTGCATACACCAAGGGGATACCTTTGTGGCCTGCTTAAGGAATTTCTGCAGAATTTTCAAAGTTATAAATTCTGGAAATACTTCACTAAGCACTACAGTTCTCCACAGCATTTTCCAAAATGAACCTACCTAAAACATTTCCTAAAGCTCAATGCACCATTAGATCTGCCATGCTGTAGGTTTAGATAGTTTCATGGATTATTGCTAGGAATTTTGCAGTAATCAATGCTGCTACACAAGCTAGAACTTTTGAATTGTGCCATGGGTCCTCATAAGCTTTCACTAGAGCCAGAGAGAATGGAAATTAAATTTTATTATATACTGTTTATGAAAGAAGACTCCTCTCCTCCACTCCTTCTAAATTTCTATTTTAGTTTGAAGGCTGCAATGGCTATTAAGAAGCCATGCAGCTCTTAGAAATGAGGGGCCTTGTTGCTTCACAAAACAGTATTGAAGTAGTGCTGTGTTTGAACCTTTAAGCACAGTATCCCTTTAAACTTTTGAGTCATCTGATTTGAAGTGGTTATTCTAGCCCAACTATTCACCTAGTACTTCAAAATTCAATTTAGTGCACTTCTTCTCTCCTTTGACCACCTTAATTTTTCCTTGTTTCATTATCCTCATTATCCATGTTCTGATTGTTTTTAATGCTTTTTCTAATGTATTTTACTGAATTTTACAGAATGCAAATGATAATGGTAAACAAAAATTACTAATTTCATTTTAACTTAACTTTTAACTTTAACTGAAAGATACTAAAGGAACAGTAACTAATGCACATTTGAAAATGCTACTAAGATAATACGCAGGTTTCTGCAATTCAAGAGTTCAGCAAAATATGAATTCAGAAGAAGCAGAACCATCTGAAATTAAATTGCTTGGTGGGTAAAAAATATATAAAAGCATATCTGCCACTTAAAACCAACACTAAGATTATGTTGAGAAACAAAGACAACCCATTACAAATAAAAATGAAGTTAAAGAAGAACAAATATTATCTTTATAGGCACAAAAATAGACGGGTGTATTTTCCTGTTTGGAAAAAAATTCTGAGATGTCGAAATAAAATGCAAATGCATCATATTTACAATAAAACATCTATTAAAAAGACCAACAATGCAACCTATATAGGGGAAAGGATCACATTAATAAAGTAAAGATCATCACAACGACAGTGGTAGGAATGCTAGAGGAGAAGCTCTCGCCTCACAATTAGGAGGCTGAGTTTGATCTTAGCAGATATTTCTGTCTCTGGGCACTCTGAGAATATATCTGCTGAACAAAACTTCACATTGCCAACCGGAAGGACATCCAGCCATTAAAACACTCTGCTAGCTCTATTCAGTTGCCCAGACTCCATCCCACAAGGGATTATGTGTTGTTAAATGAAGATGATGATGATGACAGGGACAATGGTATTCCTAGTGTGCTAATAAGCTATTCCACAGCTAGCAGAATAGTGACAGTGCTGGAAGTGATAAAGGCAATGAGGCCTGGAGATGCTTGGCTGTGCATCTCTCAGGGCAGTGGTGAATTTATTGACATTTTAATGTTGGTGGTCTCATATGACCTGTAGTATATTGTGCAAGCCTGTTTAAGACCATAGTTTTTTCTTTTGCAAGATACAGTTCTGAAAGCTGGACTATAAAAAAGGCTATAGTAAAAACAAACAAACATTGATGCCTTTGAATTATGATGCTGGAGAAGATGGTTAAAGAATATAAGAAAAGAATAAACAATTAAGTAATTGATGAAATAACTAATAATGAAACTGAAGCATATATATTAGGACAAATAATGTGAAATCAAGAGTTATTGGAAATGATTATGGTGCCTGGAAAATTGAAGAGAGTTGAAGAAGAAAGCAGCAGAATTAAAAACAGATATTATCACTGATACATAAGCTTGAACATGCGAAATGTTTCATAGAAGCAGCTATTGTCCAGCAATCTTAATAAATGATGTCCTTTGTATCACAAAGTTTCAGAAGTGATTAAATAACTGATTAGTAATGGCATATGATATCATGACTCATAGAATATTATGTATAATATTCATTGACATTAAAAAGCTATTTCATATTAAAGTACTTAGAGATTGTTTTTCTACCCAGTAGGCCCCTTTAGGCAAGGTACTTTTTAAAAAAATGCTATTCAGTCATAGCAAAACATTATTTGAAATGAGTCAGCCAATTCAGAATAGTGCATACATCCTTCAGCAGTCATCTGAGATGTAATAAAAGAATAGAGTTTTTAGTGATTTTTCTAAAACTTGGAAGGGATCAACATTTTAAAAGTTCAGAGTTTTGGTACTCTTTAGGATAATTTAAGTTTTAGAAATCTAGTCATCAGCAGGTAAATCGTCAGCTGATACACACACACCTTATTAAGGATACAGCATAGTTAAAGGAATGATAAAATTTATTCTACAACCTAAGATATTCTAATTGTGTACAATTGTCTGTGCTAATATATACAATTGGAAATATAATTAACAAAACTTATTGTACACACACATACACACACACAAAACATACACAAACTGTGGAATCCTTGATCTTCTCTGAGCTTGGAAAGTTTGGTTGCAAATGTTTCATTACCCAACAAGGCAACGTCATCAGGGTAAGTAAGTTGGTGTTCCCTTTTTATATAAATGTTGGTAGAGGTTTATCTCAATGTGGCTATTGATAGCTTATTTGTCTGAATGCTCAACTTTTCGGAATTCCATAGCATTTTTAGATTTAGTTTGGTCTAAGATGCTTAGTTGAAACTGTGGTTGAATTAGAGGTCTGATATAGACCAGATTTTTTGGGAACAGATTTTTCCCAAACGGATTTTGGAAAGATGGTTTACATTTTGGAAAGATGGTTTACATTTTTTTTAATTCCATGGGGCTGCATTATATGAAGAATTGCCTCTCCCCACTTGTGTCCACCTTTCCCATGAGATCTGAAGAGTCATGCTATGAGTAAAGACTGTCATGTGGTAGGACTAAGGAAGACATTCTATCATGGTGTCTGCATCCAGAATAATATATCAGATTATCCCCAACCCTTATGAAAGGTCTTGAAGACTTGATTATTTTCTGGACATGAAATTTTGGACATAAGGCCGAACTAGCATGGTTGTCCATGATTTTTGTGTTTTTTTTTTCTTATCTCAGGTGTTGGTTATGTATGGTGTTATTGTAGTATTGTGTCCATTTAAGTGTTGTTGGTTGCTGAGAGAGACGATGATTAGGTATGGAGCCATATACTGTAAACTGAAATTTTAAAAAATGTTATGACTTTAAGTCTCTACTCTGTTTCTTTCCCCTTCATTCTTGCACAACACTCTCTGTTTCCCGTAACCCATCCCTTATCTATATGCAGATCCATATATCATCAACTTTTCAGTCCAACTTTTCAGGTGTCAGTGAAAAGTATGTACATTTGAAACTCAAAAAATTATAATATTGTGCAAAAGTTCATTTATTTCAGTAATGCAACTTAAAAGGTGAACCTAATATATGAGATAAACTCATTACATGCAAAGCAAGATAGTTCAAGCCATGATTTGTCATAATTGTGATGATGATGGCTTACAGCTCATGAAAAGCCCAAATCCACAATCTCAGAAAATTAGAATATTTGGAAAGGTTCAATATTCTAGGCTCAAAGTGTCCCACTCTAATCAGCTAATTAAGCCACCTGCAAAGGGTTCCTGAGCCTTTAAATGGTCTCTCAGAAGCACAATCATGGGAAAGACTGCTGACCTGACAGTTATGCAGAAAACCATCATTGACACCCTCCATAAGGAGGGAAAGCCTCAAAAGGTAATTGCAAATGAAGTTGGATGTTCCCAAAGTGCTGTATCAAAGCACGTCAATAGAAAGCTACGTGGAAGGAAAAAGTGTGGAAGAAAAAGGTGCACAAACAGCAGGGATGACCGCAGCCTGAAGAGGATTGTCAGGAAAAGGCCATTCAAAAGTGTTGGGGATATTCACAAGGAGTGGACTGAGGCTGGAGTCAGTGCATCAAGAGCCACCACACACAGACGGATCCTGGACATGGGCTTCAAATGTCGTATTCTCTTGTCAAGCCGCTCCTGAACAACAAACAATGTCAGAAGTGTCTTACCTGGGGTAAAGAAAAATGGAACTGGTCTGTTGCTTAGTGGTCCAAAGTCCTCTTTTCTGATGAGAGCAACTTTTGCATCTCATTTGGAAACCAAGGACCCAGAGTCTGGAGGAAGAATGGAGAGGCACACACTGCAAGATACTTGAAGTCCATTGTGAAGTTTCCACAGTCTGTGTTGATTTGGGGAGCCATGTCATCTGCTGGTGCTGGTCCACTGTGCTTCATTGAGTCCAGGATCAATACATCCATCTACCAGGAGATTTTGGAACACTTCATGCTTCCTTCCCCGAGCTTTATGGGGATGCTGCCTTCATTTTCCAGCAAGACTTGGCATCTGCCCACACTGCTAAAAGCACAAAAACCTGATTCAATAATCATGGGATTACTGTGCTTGACTGGCCAGCAAACTTGCCTGACCTGAACCCTATAGAGAATCTATGGGGCATTGCCAAGAGAAAGATGAGAGACATGAGACCAAATAATAGAAGAACTGAAGGCCGCTATTGAAGCATCCTGGTCTTCCATAACACTTCAGCAGTGCCACAGGCTGATAGCTTCCATGCCACGCTGCATTGAGGCAGTAATTGCTGCAAAAGGGGCCCAAACCAAGTACTGAGTACATATGCATGCTTATACTTTTCAGAGGTCCGATATTGTTCTATGTACAATCCTTGTTTTATTGGTTGCATGTAATATTCTGATTTTCTGAGATTGTGGATTTGGGGTTTTCATGAGCTGTAGGCCATCATCATCACAATTATGACAAATCATGGCTTGAACTATCTTGCTTTGCATGTAATGAGTCTATCTCATATATTAGTTTCACCTTTTAAGTTGCATTACTAAAATAAATGAACTTTTGCACGATAGTCTAATTTTTGAGTTTCACATGTAAAAGGTTACCAAAGCTTTATAGAAATGTGTCTCATTTTAAACCTTGTTCAAAAAACAAACTTTTTATTCTTTCTTTTTTTATTTCTAACTATTTTGATATTTATTCAGATATTGTCATAGGATTTGGTTTCTTTTCCATTTTTCTTTTTCCCATCCCAAAGGCTTTAGCAAATCTATTTTGTATAAATCCAGCAAAAAGTCATGATCCAGATAATTTTCTTAGTAATTTTGTTTCACTTTTGACATTACTTCATCAACATCTTTTCAATATAATCTATCCATAAAAGCATGCATCATTGCTGACATTGTAGCTGTTAATTTGTAGCCTGATTCTTTGAAAATCTCCTGTATTTCAGATACTAAAACATTTTGTGTCATTTTGTAAATCCCTGTAGTACCAAGTTTTGATTAATTTTTTTCCTTTTTCTTTTTTGCCTTGAATCTTTAGTACCATCCACTATACAGTTTCTGAAATTATAAAAGTCTCTAATTTTTATTATGACTTAACATAGATAAAACAATTTGATTCCCATAAAAGTGTTTGTTTTACGTAATTATTGCCATAAGATTATAGTAAAAGTCTGTATATTCCAAATTGGACATTTAATTAATTTATAATTTTCTTGAATAAAAATTTGTTTTTGTGATTTATTTCCAAATCTTTAAATTCTTAAACTTATCATTAATTTTTTCTTTGTTCAATAAAGAAGGTAAACTCAGTAGATGGCTTTTCAAATGTTGTTTTCTAAAGATCTCTAATAGGCTTAAATTAGTTAAGGAGGCAATTTCTGAAAGTGACTAGAAAGTCAGTTTAATGAACCCAGTGTACTTTAAAAGACTCCACTATGGTTGTTAGCACAATGGCTGATGCCAGCACTGGAATCCATGGGAGCCTGCTGTCCTGCAATCTCTTCCCAAGAAGCAACAGAGCAGATGTGGATAATCTCCTGCCTTCTCTTTACCCAGAGTAGTTTCAAAGAATGGCTGTATGCACCACTTCTTTGGTCTTTGCTGCGGTCATCAAGCAAAGGGTAATAGCAAATTAGGCAGTTTCTGAATTCTTTCTTAAGCTTTTACATCCACTTCCTCATAATTTCCAGACAATATTTCAGGAGTGACAGATTTTATGCAATTACTATAGCTTGTTTATAGAATCTACAGCACTTAGTATCATTTACCATATGTTGTAGCACAGCCCAAATTGATTTATTTGATAGATAAAAGCATGAGAAAGTAAGAAGAACTTTTAATAGTGTTAGTGAAACATTTTAAGCAGGACAATATCCTGATGAGATTTTTCTGTTATCTTATGAAAACATGAGGATGAGGATGGTATCTTCTTAGAAGGGTATATGTGCAGTATATGAGCTGAACCTAAATGACTAATAAATATATATCACTGGTAGCTCTAATTTCACTCCTGTGACTTTTTAAATTCAGCAACTACTGAAAGAACAAGCAGTTAGCTAACATTTTGTTTGTGTAACTTGTGGGAATCTGAAAAGCATATGTTAAAAAATCCTTCAGCATAGACCAAAATCTTTCCTGCATGTCTGTGGTAAATGTAATGTGTATTTTAGTGGATAAATTCTGAATTATCGAGAATGTTGTTGAGAAATTATCTTTTTATCCCATTAAAATTATATTTGTTGCAACTTTGGAATTGATCTGTGGAATATATTCCAGAGCTTTGTGGGACCAGAAATATTTGTTTTATTGTAATAAAGATGTGTCCATTATTTTAGACAGGACTGTAACACAACTCTGCCAATAGGAACTTTAAGGTTCAGCTTTGTTTTACATTTCACATCCACAAAACTAGGAGTGTTGTCTATACCCATATAAATGTCTAGAATAGAATAATTATTGGTAGCTAAAACAACAAAGTGGGTTGTTGCTAACAAATAGCTCTGTGAGAAAAGTAGGCAAAATTCATGACTAGGAAGTTTGAATACTCTGCTGTAAATAGTTCAGTTTTTCCCTAATTTACTTGTAAATAATGAAAGGAAGAAAAAAAAAGTTATCTTTAATATCTGTTTCTGTGAACTGTTGTTCTTAAAGTCTTAGAAACACCCAGCCATAGGCGAGCCACCAGTCACACTGTGATGCCATTGTATATGCTCCAACCAAAGAAACATGTTCCAGATCCCTTTCTTAAAATATTATCATCCTAGGTCTCTTCTAATTTTTGCAGCAAATACAAAATCCACTTTTCTAATTAACAGGTAAACTATATGGAGATGAAAGTATTTCAGATTAAGAAAACAAAAACTATTCAGTACCCTAAAACACCTGAAAAGCATTTTTGTTTCATTTGTGGGAGGAAACAGGAGAAATTTATGTAGAAATTAAATAAGAGATGAAAAAGAAAAGATGAGAAGCTGTGTATTGTGAAGAGTTGCCTGCTGACCTGTGAGAACTCAGAGGATCATTTTCTGAATAGCTGTTTATTGCAAGCAGTGTTTTGTGAGTGCTGTTGATTGCTGAGTGAAGGTGGTTGAAGGATGGAAGGATTCCTGCTGAATAAGTGGAGACTGAAGAGGAATATTAAAAAAGAAGTTACAGGGAATGTGCTTACCAAGAGAATATACAACGGTTTGGCTGAACTCCTTAACTATGTTTTTTTTAATAAAAAAACCCTTGCTATAAATAAGGAAAATCTGCTCCTCAGAGCACCCAAAAATCAAGCTTAAATAATTTACATGAAATACAACAGTATAATTTAATATACTTTCTTAAAATGGGAAGTATGTTTTTATTTACATTGTGTTTAGACCTCATATCCTTGGTTGGTCTTATTACATAATTTATAGTATTTACACAATTTATGTCCCATCTGATTTTATGGATTCTGAGTGGCTCGTATAAAATCAATTTAAAATAATCTCCATTAAGACATAATTAATAAAAGCAACATAATGGCATTTATCATCCTCTGGAGTGGTTCATATTCCAGGGCAAGATATAGTATGATTTTAAAGAGATCTGATTTATTGAAACTCAACCCTAACGATGCTGATTGGTAAAATCTGATAATTTATTTAATTGTTCAATTTTCTGGCATAGGGTTTATTTTATTTTATTTATTTATTTATTGTTTATTTATTTATTTGATTTGTCAATCGCTTACAAGATAATAGGTGTAAGTGTAAATACAGTTATGAATACATGAAATGGATACATATAAGAAAAATAAAAAGAAACAATAGGACAGGGACAGTAGGCAAGTTGGTGCACTTATGCACGCCCCCTACAGACTTCTTAGGAAAGGGTTGAGGTCAATAGTAGAAAGTCTAAGGTTAAAGTTTTTGGGGTTTGGGGAAGAAACCACAGAGTCAGGTAGAGTATTCCAGACATTGACCACTCTGTTGCTGAAGTTGTATTTCCTGCAATCAAGTTTGGTGCAGTTAACCTTGAGTTTGTATCTATTGTGTGCTCTTGTATTGTATTGTTATGGTTGAAGCTGAAATATTCATTGACACATAGGACATTGCAATGTATGATTTTATATACTATACTTAGATTGGACCGAAGATGGCGTATTTCTAGGTTTTCTAGGTCTAGAATTTCAAGTCTGGTGGCATAAGGTATTCTACAATGAGTAGAGGACTGGAGAACTCTACTTGTGAAATATTTCTGGACTTTTTCAACTGTGTTAATATATCGTAATGTGGGTTCCAGACTGATAAGCTGTATTCGAGTATTGGTCTAGCAAATGTTTTGTATGCTCTAGTTAGTAGTTTGATATTACCAGAGAAAAAGCTACGTAGGATTAACACCTTTTTGGCTATGTAGTTACAGTGAGCTCTAGCACTTAGATCATTAGAGATGAGAACTCCAAGGTCCTTGACAGAGTTTGGATCATCATAAGGTCTTGACTATTCAGCTTGTATTTTATTTTCTGATTTTTTTTGCCAGTATGTAAGACAGAGCATATATTTGTTGAGATTTGAGGTTGCCATTTGTTTGACCATTCTGATACATAGTCAAGGTCTTCTTGAAGGGTAGCAGTATTGTCTGTGGTGTTGAATACCTTTACATCATCAGTGAAGAGAATGCAGTTGCTCTTAATATGATCACAGAGGCCATTTATGTAGAGTATTAAAAGAGTTGGTCCTAGAACAATGCCTTGGGAGACACCACTGTTGACAGGTACAGAATTTGATAGGATGCTCCCAATTTTGACCATTTGTTTTCTGTTAGGCAGGAATGCTTCTATCCAGTTTTGCAGGTGTCCAGAGATACCATAAGATTTTAGTTTTAGGAGTAGTTTGTCTTGTACCACTGAATCAAAGGCTTTACATAAGTCCATGTAGATTGCGTCTATTGCTTTGCCCTGATTGAGTTGTGTAGTCCATATGTTTTTGCAGTGTAAGAGTTGCAGATTACAGGATAGTTTTTTTCCTGAAACCAAATTGTTTATTAGAGAGTAGGTTGTTTGTCTCTAAGAGAAGAATATTCATAATGGCAAGTTATAGGCAAGTAATATTCATGGATTCCTTTCTCTGGATATCTTTGTCATTTATCATTTGTTATTCCAATTCTTATACTTATATAAATAGCCCTGTTTTATGTATCTTGCCTATGGCTAACACAATCCATAAAATACCAAATTTTCTACTTAGTTTACCAATGCAATAAGATGGTAAGAGTTTAATTTGTACTAATGGTGTTTTTATTGGGATATATTTACATATTACAGGTAGTCCTTGACTAAGCTCACCAAGAAAAATTGCTTGTGTGTCCAATCACGTTTGGCCAATAAAGAATTCAATTCAATTCAGTTCAGTTCAGTTCTGTTCTGTTCCCTTGAAGAGATATATTCTGCTTTAGAAGTTTAAAGACGAGGAAAGAGGAAATACCATGCAAGTTAACTATGGAAATATAGGATAGAAGACAATATATCTAGTGATATTATGTTCATAGGGCTTGCTTTATTACTTTATTAATTTCATTGTTGTGAAATTAAATGGGTTTTCCTATCCCTATTTTATTATGATAATACTTAAGATACTCTGATGATAAAACACTATTGTACTTTATAATTGTCCAGAAGAGGAGAATATCGCAATAAATTTCACAAGCTAAGTTCAATGGCCTAATGCTCTCCAAAGCTAATGCAATATTCAGGAATATTCACCAGTGAAGAAGAATTGAGTTTATAGAAATTTAGGTCACACTGGTTTTGAGCCTCCCTGAAGAAGGACCACTGATCACGATCATGCGCAGCTTTGGTCTGTGCTTCGGCATGAGAGAGCCCCGATCTTTTAGATTTGGGGCAGAAGCTGCCTCATAGGGGTGGCAGAGGAAGGGGAGACCATCAGCCGGGTAGAGAGGAGCTGCAAATTCCCTCCCCGGTTTGGCAAAGCTCCCTGCCAAAGACCACCTGAAACGGTGGTCTAAAATGGCCACCCTGAAGGGGAGGATTAGACTGGAATAAGTATAGGGCAGGAGAGAGTGGAAGAAGTGAACAACAGGAGGAACGGGATGATATAATTAAATGGAAATTGCCCTTTGAATTAACATTATAAAGTATCTTTAAGAAAGGACTCAAGCGGCAAATTCAAAGAAGTTTTTAAAAAGTGTGAATTGCCTTTGACAGCAATGGAGCTTCCAGCCGAGAGAGGTAGAAGCTGCAGAAGGAATTACACAGCTAACTTGGATAAGTATATCTTGATTTTATATAAGCACTAATTCAAGCTGAACTATAGATCGCTAAAGAGGAAACTTATATTTTTGGAAGATTGTGGTTTGAAAAGCTCTGAATAATTGGGAAGGAAAAGAAAAGAGGAGGTGTGGATTTGTTAGAACAAAGAGTGCCACCTGAGTTAAATTCAACTTGACTTTTTTTTTTAAAAAAAGATTCTGTTTCTTAAAAAAATAAGGAAAATTGATACAATAAAATAAGAGTTTTGGAAAATTGAAATATTGAAGTAAAGAAAGACACAGGAAGGTACTGCCCTTGGATTAATTGTTGATTCTGTTATGGACTTGGTATTGGACTAGCTGAGGACTAAAAGTTGAGAGGAAAGAAACAAAAGTGGACTGTTGGAAATCAACTTTAAAGACATTAACTGGATTAAACAGAAAATTGTAAAATGGTGATATCCTTTCAGGCACTAAAAATGGAAACATTAAGGAAACTTTACAAGAAAGAGGTGAAACTTTGGGCTTCATTTTTAAATTTTTTGAAGAGCCGATTGCAGAGTATGAAAAACAAAGACAAAGTACAGAAGCAGAGGTGGAGCAAATTTCAGAAAGGGCCATCTTTAAACACCATCGAAAACAAAATAATCCAGGAGGAAAGAAAAAAAGAATTGGGAATAAATATTGGAGGTTTGGGAAATTGAATAAAGAGGGAAATATCCAGAAAAGAAAAAAAGGGGAAAGGAATCAGCAGATATTTAAAGGGCGGAAGGTAGCTAAAAATAGAGAGGGGGTCAAAAACTGGAGTGAAATAATAAAGGGGGAAATGTTGGGAAAAGAAGGGAAAAGAAACAAGATTTGGGAACAAAGGAATATCGGAACTTTTAAAAAAATGGGAGTAAATTTCTTACACAGAGATAATGGTTGAATGATACTGGGAGAGGGGATCATGCAAGGTGCTGGGGAATAATATAAATACATTTGTAGTTGTGAAATGGGGAGATATAAGATGGATAATAGAATTATTTCTTGGCATTGCTGTCTTCCTTTATGTTTAAGAGGTAAATACAATAAATATATGGAATATGTTTATCAAATATATTAAATACTTTGAGGATTGGAATGCTGATTTACCTTTTTATTTCTTTGGGTTTAAATATCAATGGAATAATTAATACAGTAGAATATGTGTAATAAATAGATTGAAATAAATGAAATGATATAGGAGGAGAGCTAAAATGAAATTGGCATTAGGGTTTAGGATTAAATGAATAGATAAATGTCCTTTTTCTTCTCTGAAATTGTAGATAAATTTTATGGAATTAAGGGAAACCATGCAGAATCTGATTTAAATATGTTATGTAGTTTTAAAGGGGATTAGTAATTTTAAAGTTGTAGGTAATAAAATGCTAAATATTTGATGTGATTTAAAAGGGGAAATAATGAATATGTAACTTTTAGGTAGCACACTTAAATTGATATTAAAGGGGGGGAAACCAATTTAAAGAAGAAGTGTTACTAATTAGAACTTAAGAGAATTATAAAATATGACAATTAAAAGTATTACAGTACAATAACTATAAAGTTAATACATGTAAATTAAATTATGAGAAAAGCACTTGGAATAATATAACCAAATAGAAAATGCATTAAAATATTGTTAAGACTAGAAATTGAATACAAAAATTAAATATGCAATTATGGTCATATTTGTATGTATATGTGGAACCTGTAATCATTAAAGGTTAATCACTTAACCTGTTCACTTAAAAGAGATGTCAAAATGTAGAAAACTGAATAAAACTTGTTTTTAAAAAAAGAAATTTAGGTCACACCAAATAGCATCAACATTTGTTGGATCTCCTTATTGTCAGCCTTCCAGCATCCCTCCTTTCCAGCCAATAGCTCTGAGACAGACATCTCTCAAAGATTGCTTTATTTAGATAGTAACTAGCACATCTGTGGAATCCCGAATCTGAAAGTTTCAGGCTTCCTTGCAATATTCAAAACTACAAATCCATCCCCCCTTGGCTGTCATCACATCACATGGCCCAATCATGATCTGTCCTAAAGTAAGATTCTTGCTTCATTCTGCACCATACTCAATAACCTTGAACTAACAAAAGAATTTTATTTTGTCAACTTCCAAAGCTGACACTTAGTTTGTCAAGTTAGTTTCCCCTTCTCGTCATTAGAGTAGCCACCAGAGCTGTAGGATGTGCAATAAAAGAGATCTATATTTCAATATACTTGTGTAAATGTAATATAAATTATTTTAATACTATTTTGTTACCATGATTTAACTTATAGTTGATTACTTCCTAACAGCTTCATTGAATTTTGATATTTCCCAATACATAAAGTATTCAGACACTGTAATATAATTGACCATAAAACTGAAGATTTACCAAGGGACTATTTGCTTCACCAAGGCTTTGATCAAAAGATTTCTTCAGAGTCAAGTATCATCCTACTTCTCTTTGTCAGTGTATGGCAACATGAGTGATGTTCAGCATTCAAAGAAGCCAATTATACATCCTTGAAAGCATTACCTTGTCAAACTTTCTTGAGGACTGAAGGCTCTCTATGCATATTATTTATTTTTATATCACCACCTGAGACAAAAATGTTTTTCATTTTACTGAAGTGTTAACTGTTAGATATTAAAACAAATATATCAAAAGATCACAATTTTTAACATAGGACAACATCCATACCATCAGTTAACACATTTCTATATCAAAGTCTTCTGAAGTATTTACTTAGTATAACTACTTGACTCACATGCAAATAAGAAATATTTGACTTATCTATTTTGTTTGTATTTTGAGTCTGAATTCCTCTTTTATATTGTTCTTAATCTAACACTTAATTGTCTTTGACTTTCAATTGAAAAATATTTATGGAATAACAGTATTTGTATTATTGTTCAGTCCCAAACATTATTTATTGAATTTATTGGATTTACATGCTGCCCATCTTGTTCTAGATCGAATGTGCCTATTAGTATGCAGGGTTTTTTTTTGCAAAGGCAAATACATACTTCCATTGTCTGAACTATCTGAACAATGTCTGTGTTAACAACTTTTCAAATCACTTTTTGTAGATGTTATCTATAATTCAAGTGAGGAAGTTTTAATTTAATATGATTTTTGTGACCATTGTTGGCTCTGAGATCTGTTGATATGGTATCAATAGATACCAGAAGAAAGATAAAAAATCTAGTTTGCTTTCTATCATATCCATTCCCTTCTATTTCCCATGATTCTTATAATTTCATTATCCGGTATCATGTACTTTGTCTGGCAGATTTTCTACATTTGACTGAATAATATTTTCACCTCATAATTCAACTATGTAAGGAGGCATTATGTGTCACAGTGTTTCCTTCCTTCAGTTAACCCAAACATAGCCTGTGTGTAGTACCCACTAGATATATCAGTGACAAAACTCGTTTTAAGGATACTTTGTGTGTGATTATGTGGATTTTATGAGGACTTTGTTTAAGATGAGACATTTTTACAATAATATACCAGATAGTTTATATTGAAAAAAGGTAAACTATTTATTATATAAATATCTTGCAATATATTTGTAAATAATAATTTATTATACATGTGGTAGAAGAGAACATATATTTATATAGCTGCACATTTGAGATTAGTTTTCATTATGAAAATACAGAATCGATGTCTGAACATTTTATATTTGTATTTGGCTTACACATTTTATATTACACATTGATTTTTTTATACAGTTTTTTCTTTTATCCTTTTTAAAAATTTCTAATATGATTTTAATATAAGAGTTACAATGCAAACAACAGCAATCAAAAAACGTATATTTATACAAATATTACAGATATACAGACCTTAATGGTTCACTCATCTTCTACACTCACCTTCTACTAAGGAAGTCCTTAGCAGCAAATCTTTCCCTTCTAAGACACACACACACACACACACACACACACACAAAATCTGCTGTGAATTCTATGGATGCCAGGAAGGGCATCCATCCAGTAAACACCTAGATCCATTCAGTCATCCCAAATTAAGGGATTATAGAATCACAAAAAGGGAGTAATGGTTGTCTATACAAGCCAGACACCAATGTATGCATTCTTCTAATATATTGCTTTTTGTAAATAGAATAGAATAGAATTCTTTATTGGCCACATGCGATTGGACACACAAGGAATTTGCCTTGGTGCATATGCTCTGAGTGTACATAAGGGAAAAGATACATTCAAGAGACAAAAATCATAAGATACAGCTCTTAATTGTCATAGGGCACAATAAGCAATCAAATAGGAAACTGTCAATAGAAATCGTTAGGAAACAAGCAACAAAGTTACAGTCATACAGTCATAAGTGGGAGGAGATGGGTGGAAGGGAAGATGGGAGGATTAATAGTAATAGTAATAATAATGCAGACTTAATAAATGGTTTGACAGTGTTGAGGGAATTATTTGTTTTACAGAGTGATGGCATTCCAGAAAAAACTGTCCTTGTGTCTAGTTGTTCTGGTGTGCAGTGCTCTATAAGATCGTTTTGAGTGTAGGAGTTGAAACTGTTTATGTCCGGGATGTGAGGGGTCTGTAAATATTTTCACAGCCCTCTTTTTGACTCATGCAGTATACATCGATTGAAAGCAGGTTGGTAGTAATTGTTTTTTCTGCAGTCCTAATTACTCTCTGAAATCTGTGTCTGTCTTGTTGTGTTGCAGAACCAAACCAGACAGTTATAGAGGTGCAGATGACAGACTCAATAATTCCAGTGTATCAGCAGCTCCTTGGGCAGTTTGAGCTTTCTGAGTTGGAGCAGATAGAACATTTTTTGTTGTGCTTTTTTGATGACGTTTTTGATATTAGGTCTTGTGATATGATAGAACCTAGAAATTTGAAGGTCTCTACTATTGATACTGTATTATCTAGTATTGTAAGAGGTGGTAGGATGGGAGGGTTTCTCCTAAAATCTATCACCATTTCTATGGTTTTGAGTGTGCTCAGTTCCAGATTGTTCTGGTCACACCACCAGGCAAGTTGTACAACGTCCTGTCTGTATGCGGATTCATCATTGTTTCGAATGAGACCAATCATTGTTGTATCATCTGCAAGCTTCAGTATTTTAACAGATGGATCGTTTGAGATGCAGTCATTGGTATATAGGGAGAAAAGAAGTGGAAAAAGAACACAGCCTTGTGGGGTGTGCTATTTGTATCAGATGTGATTTTATCTTGCTTCACCTGCTGCTTCCTGTGTGTTAGTAATGAATACTGTTTTGATAGTTATTCCTTAGATACAGATACATTCCTTTATAGTACATCAGAATATTGAGTTAATTATTCTTTGGTATCATCTACCAGAATTATTATTCTGGTAGATGATACCATTAAACTAGGCACTATTCCTATTTTGGTAAAAATCCATATTTTTCACCAAATGATACTGTAGCCTACATTTTTGAGGTCCATTGAATTTCGATATATTGTTTATGGGCTATCAGAAATCATTCCCATTGTGGTAATGAATTTTTTTTTAAACCTTTCTTAAATAATCTTCTTAAAACCATTCTACTTGCATTAAGTATTCTAAGGTGGGGGGTTTCAGTCCAAAGTGCTTTTATATATGTCCTTATTGATTAGAACTGTTATTTTTCATTATGATCCTGTAATGTAATGATAATGCAGTAATAGTCCATATCTAATGATTTCTTATCCAAGGACTAAACAAATTAATGTAATATATTTAGTGTGAACTTCTAAGAGTATTGTTAAGATAGAACATTTACATGTCCATTTTATTGCCCAAGTGGTAATAAAAGTGAACAGTTTTCATCCAACTGTCAGGGAAATGCCTAGTAATAAGTGGGCAAGATTCCTATTTTTTTTTTTAATTCAACCATTTGAATTTGGAACAATATATTTAAAAAGCTGCAAAAACTTGTTTAGTAGCTCCAGGGAACACAAACAAATAAATAAATACATCTAAAACTGTCTGGAGAGCTCAGATACACGAAGAAAAGGAGCAATTTGTCTAAAATAAAAATGTAACAAAGGTAGCTTAGCTAGATTAGAAACAGCATTTGCTATTTAATTTTGAAATATATAGTAACAGTGGAAGGGTATCTAAAATTGTAGGACAAAAAATTGTACTGGCATTTTTAATTAGTTGCCTATTTCTTTGCACATTTATTTGTTTCCTTTTCCTTCTGTCAACATATCTTTTATCTTTCATTTTAAAGGAAGTATTCTAATAACAGAAAATTGGCATATATGGTAACATAAAATTGTTTCACTATAGATTATACATATGTGTAATGCGTAATGTGTAATGTGTAATCCGTTTCCATGGTGAACTTGATTTTGGGGTGTGTGCTGTTTAGGTGTGTTAGGAAATTGTTTAGGTTTTCTTTTCCATGGGGCCAAATCACAAATGTGTCATCGATGTATCTTAACCATAGTTTGGGTTTGTGGATGGCATTGGCCAGGGCTCTGGATTTGAATTCTTCCATGAACAGGTTTGCAATGACGGGTGACATAGGGGCTCCTTCAATTTGTTTGTATCTTTGTCCTTTGTATATGAAACGGAAACAAACAAACAACTACCAATCCTAGATGTACTAATCTACAAAAAAAACAGATGGCACACTAGGACACACCGTATACCAGAAGAAAACACACACTAACCGCTACCTCAACGCCCAATCCCACCACCACCCAGCACAGATAAACTCTGTGGCTAAAACACTAATTACTAGAACCAAACGCCTGACAGACAAGACACACATTAAGACTGAACTATGCACCCTGACTAAAGTACTGACAGCCAATGGCTTCCACAAAAGCAAAATCACCAGCTTGATCCACAAAAACACACTGAGACATAATAGAGACTCAGAAGATGAACAGACCCATGGAACAGCTGTCCTGCCCTACATAAGAGGTACTACAGACAAAATTAGTAAGAT
>NW_020769324.1:10608122-10638355 GCF_900518735.1 Pseudonaja textilis
ATACATGTAAGTACCCGCGAAAACTTAAGATAGATAGATAGATAGATAGATAGATAGATAGATAGATAGATAGATATATTCTGAGAAGGTTAAATTACACTCTAATATTTAAATATTAAAACAGGTGTGACTTAAAGAGCAGCATGATCTTTTCAGGAACACTCATGGAATAAAATTTTCATTAAGATGAATGTCAAAACAAAAAAGCTATGAATCAGAAATCAGTAGAATATACCAAATATATATAGCAGCTTTTTGCTACTAACGGTACAAACCCATTTATGTTTTTTGAGTTAAATGCTACTAAAATTAAAGGTCTTACCTCCTGATGAATTATGTTTCAGATACTAGCAGACAGTTATATGATAGGAGTGGGACAAGAGAAGGTGAGCAAGCAGATGGGAAAGAATTTCCTCCTCCTAAGAATAGGATTTGATTCTAGGAAAACTTGTCAAAACTCTAGTCAAAGAGATATCAGGTTATTGTTATTTATATTGTTACTGCTAATACAAAGAAAAGCATAATAAGCCTGAATAAAATATCCCAAGGAGATTACTGTAGTTTGTTCAGTGTTTCTGGGAATATGTTTAGCTGGTTTCTGACTGAAATGATACAAGATGTGACAATGACCAAAATTCACTGCACCTTTATGCCAGGCAAAGATGTGAGACCAGCTTTTTTCTCTTTAGCCAGTCATTCGAACAATGTAGGAAAGAAAATTTAGTATATGTTTTTAGTGAAGTTGGTGAAAGCATATGATAAAGCAAAGATGCTTTTGCTTCCACAGAACATTTTATGCAAATAGTTGAAGGAAGTGTGAAAGGTTTGAAAAGAGGGGAAGACACAGACCATTACAGTTGGACAGAGTTATGAAATCCTCCAAAAGAGGAAGGAAAGAAGTTCAAGAACAAAAAATGTATGAATTAGTTACACATATGTGAAAATAAAAATTACTTGGAAGTATAACAAGATATGGAGAGCTATAGCATATGGTGTTAGATTTAGGTTTCATTTTGTTTCCTTGTTTTAATTTCTTTTGTTCACTATTTCTTTCTGTACTGCATAAAATAATTAACCCAAGGGAATTGTGGGATGTATAATTTGTGTACATATTTTGCAATACTGGATAATAGTAGGGGTGATGGTTCTTATTTTAGTATTATATTGTTTAATTATTATAATAGCCGGCAAAATGTCACATTTGATTTTGAAGACTTTTTCTCCTACCCTGGCTTTGGGAAAACCTTAAGAAACTGATATAATAATGATCTATTTCAAGTTTAATTTCAATTACTCATGTAGCTAAACTTTGAATGTTCTCCAATTATCCAGGGAAAATTATTGTATATATAATCAATTCTTATTTCAGAAGCAAACATAAATACTAAAAAAATGAAATTAGTTTAATTTTATACTATGGTAATGAAATATGTATTTTATCTTTTTTAGTAAACAAGCACAAGCCATGGATTGAAACATCTTATCATGGAGTTATTACTGAAAACAATGATACGGTCATACTGGATCCTCCATTAGTTGCTTTGGATAAAGATGCACCTATTCCATATGCAGGTAAAAAAACCCCATATACCAACAATGAATAACAATGTGTTTTCTGAGTGTTTTGGAACTTTATGTAACATGAATTGTTTATAATTGCAATGCATTCTTTTGATGGCGTATCATCAATATGTGATAGTTTAGTATTTCATTTCAGAAACATTTGGCTTGGAATGCAGTAGTTTATATTTGCTATAAGTGTTTATGGAGATTCTCAGTCATCTAGGTCATAGTTGTATAAATCTTTCTATTCCCCACCATCCAGGCAGAGTTGAAGAAGCTTCTTGGATGAGAACCAAAATGTTTCAAAGAAAAACAAGAAAGTCCAGTTGCCTCTTGAAAAAGCACCTTTGGGATTTGCTATAAATAGGATAATTAAACAATTTTGAATTGTTTCTTAGTAACAAATATATTTTTGAGAGCTCTCTTTATATAAGCTGTCCATCATGATTGTCTAACTAAATTCCTTTTGGGTAATAGTTGACCAAGGACATATCGATAATGTTTAAGATTATTTTTATTTAGTAAATGTTAGTGGATTCTTAGAAAGACTATTTAGGATGTCTTTCAACCAAATAATTTTAACCAATTTTTCCATGTAGTAAATCACTTGTATTGTGATCATCCAAGAAACAAATCATCTTTCTTTAAAGAGATATATATATTAGTTGAAGTGAGAAATTTAGGATAATTTAATATATTTAAAATGTAAGTATTGACTATTATAAAAATAAAACTAAAATTATAATAAATGTAAACCAAAGCTCAAAGGAAGAAGATGCCATATTGGATGGTATCAAAAGATCTATCAAGACAGATGGAGCACTTCTATCAAAAGCCTTCCAAGGTCATCTGCAAGTGCAATAATAGTTTATCAATGTTGTAGGCTAGCATGAACACTGATTGGACACTATTTTACTGTCCAGATTGGGGACAGGTTATCCTGGAAAATATCTATGACTGTGGTTGCTAAGAGCTGACACTATTTTTTTATTTATTTAGCATATTGCAAGGGCTGACACTAACTTGATTTCATATAGTTAAGCATCATTTTCCCTTAGAATATATGAAACATAAATATAGCAAAATAACAAGTTAAAAACCCAGAGTATTTAATAAACTATTTGTTTAAATCATGCTATGCTTTAATTAACTGACAAATTAACATTTTATATACTCATTACTTTTAAACATGGCCTTCTGCTAAAATGTAGCAGAAGTTAAATTACTGGTTTCTAACCGGGCTCAACAAATATAGTGTACTTTTCTAAGAAGATTAGATTTCAGCTGCTATATGAAATTATAGACTTGGAAGCAGGCCAAGAATTTTAACATAGACATGATATAAGCCAGCACAGCTAAAATGAACATTTAATGTAATGTTTAGTGAAATAAAATAAAGATATTATTGCAATTTACAAAATGGCATAGAAAAGTTGACAATAAGGAAATAACATTTGTTCAAAATATGGAAATTTCAAATCACAATAAAAAAGCTTTAATGGAAAGTGTTGATTTAATTTAGAGAATACAAGTTTCTGGCATGATTAAGAATCTAGGAAGTGTACAGAGCAGAAAAGCTTTAAGCAGAAGCCCTTCTTAAATGAGCAATATATGAAACAGTACAAATTCAAATAAATTGCAAAGCAATAAAAAGGCAAAAGAGAAAATAAAGAATACATTTGATTCATGTTTAAACCAATAATAAAACATCTACCGTGTTTCTCATATAATAAGGCCGGGTCTTATTTTTTTTTTGAGCCCCGAAAAAATGGCTAGGCCGTCTTTTCGGGGGTGACTTAATTCCCCCCCTTGCATCTTTGGGCGGGTGGGTAGCAATGGTTTGGATGTTGACCTCGGCGTTGGTGGGGCACTTCATATCGCGGTCAACGCAGGCAGCACCATATCCGGGTGTGCAACAAAAGTACTTCCTAACGGCAAGCCCCCCCCATTCCCCTCCATTTCGCATGTTTTAATATAGGCCTTAATTTGGGGGGAGGGGCTTAATTTCATTTCATGCCTATAAAACATGCTGGGATTTCCTATTGGAGGAGGCCGTATTGTTGGAGAAACAGGGTAACTACCACAAAGGAGCTGGTAGAAGATTAAGGAAACAATTACTGAAAGAGAACAGGAAATTTTTAAAAAAGAAATATAGATTTATTTCCAAAAAATATTTTTCCCATTAAGTCAATATAGTAAGAATTAAGTTGGTAACTGATACAATTTCTCTGTGAGATCAGTATTTTCAAGAGAAATGGAAGGTTATTTATTTATTCAGGATCTTTCATTGATTCCATATGGATTCTCAGCAGTTTATAATTGTACAGCATGGCTAGTAAGGAGCATATGCTGGGAGAGGTATTGTCATCTCTCCTGCATAAGTACATGGCAGGGATTCTGTTTATGGGTTATGCAGTAGTTTCCCACTTCTACCTGTTGGATCTGTTGGAAAAAAGTGAAATGCGTTGATCAGGCTTCTTTTTCCTTCACATTACCTTGTAAGGGAGATAGGGCTTTCATAGTCTAAGCCACTATATGATGAAAAGGGAAAACTAACTGGACATGCCATGTAGTAGTTTTGAGACATGTAGTCAGAGTACAGTAACCCTATCTTCTTTTGAAGATATGAAAACAACATTATTGCTCGTATTATTTTAAGTTTATTGTTTCCTTCATTAAAATCCACATCTAGTTGATAATAATTAACTATCCCCAGTGTATATAAGATTTTAGACAAAAGATTTGTTATTTTTCAAAGCTGTTCTAATCTCAGAAGAATTTGTGATGCAGGTTTGTTTTGTTTTAACAGATTTAGAGAAATTTCAAGGCTTTTATTAGGGTCATATTCAGTTCATCACAATATACTTTATTATATTAAGTACAATTTTTTTATATCATTATTTCATATATATATATATATATATATATATATATATATATATATATACACACACACACACACACACACACACACACACACACACACACACGTCATTATAGTTGTGCTTTTAAAGTTGTAGCAACGTTTCGGCAGAATCTCATCTGCCATCATTAGGCTTCTGTATTGTGTTCGTCTGTGAGTCAGACTTCTACAGTTGTTTCAGTTTTAAATTTGGGGCTAGCCTACTGCTGGTGCCAGAATGGTTTTTTCTTCATCCTGATTGGTTGGGAGTCTTGGTCTGTGTTTATTGGTCTTGGAGTTTGCTGTGTTCTGCTTGATTGGTGTTTCTAATATCTTCTGTCTGTTTTGTGGCTCTTTTTGTGTGTCTTTATTGTCTGGCAACATTGTGTTCCTGCATTGGAGGCTTTTAGTGCAGCTTGGCTCTGAGTGAATGGACAGCTATCATTTGTTAGGAAGCTAGGTTTCATCTGCGTGCCTGGTTGGGGTGTGTTTGAGCTGTCTGTCCTTCAGATGTCTATTATCTTTTCTCATTAAGCAAAATTTCTCCTGTGATCACTGACTGGAGTATGACGCCTTTATATCTTTCCCCTAAAATTATAACACTTAATGTAATACATAACTTCCGTTCGGATTCTGCTTGGTACATTCTAAAACTACACAATGTATTTAAAAAATAAATAAATATATATATAACATAATTAAAACAACAATCCATACCAATTTGATTCTATCATTAATATTAATATTCATTTAAATCTTGAACATTTTACATATTACTTTTCAAATAAGTATCATACTTCTATGGAAACACTTATAAACTTTCCATAATTACTTCCCTCCTACTTCACTTATATTTTATAAAACGTTGAGTAGTTAAAATGTTCCCATTCCTTCCTTGTTCAATTCTCTTATTTATTTCATTTCATTTATTTTGTTCACAAAAGTTTCACTAAATTACACTAACTATTTTATTCCACTTTGGAATAACTTCCATATGTTGTTCCATTCCACTTCCATATGTTGTTTCCAATTTTCTAACATTATTTCTATTACAAATATAACAATACAATCTTATGTACCTTTACAGAATCCCCTTTTCAGTTAAATTTTCACCCATTATCTCTGAATAAATCCTGTTTCTTTACATCTTGCTCCAGACCTTTGTAACTTCTCTTCCCTTCCTTCTTCCCTTTCTTCTCTCTCCCCTTTTTACCCCCCTGTCTCTCCACCTCCATTTCCCTCTTCTGTAATCCCCTTTTCTGTTGCTTTCCAACATTATATCCCCCTTTCACATTATTTTTCCCTTTTTTGGCTGTTTTTTTAGGTCTTAGATTCTCCATTCTCTTTCCCCCCTTTCCCTTTTCTTCCCCAGATAGAATTACTTGTTCATTAAAAATGGCTTCTTCTTTGTCCCAATCTTCTTGTTGCTCAGTCTTTTCTTGTTGTTTCTTGTAAACACCAATCGTCATTTCTAAGAATTGAAAAATGGAGCCAAAGGAGCCCTTCCCTTCTTGCTTCTCTTCTTTATATTTTTTAAATTCGATTTTCAGTTCATCCAGTTCATTCAGTTCATCCAGAGGTGATGCCATTGTAAAGTTTTCTTTTTTTTAAACAACCACCCAATTGTTTTTAGTCATTAAAGTATGATTTCCAAAAGTCCCCAAATCACCAAACAATCCAAATGCACACAAGCTGTTTCTTTTAACACTTTCTTCTTTTTTCACTTTCTCTTCTTGGGGTTACTATTTAGTTGCAAAGTTCCAGTTAAAATGTATCCTTTAGAAGTCTTGTTAAGATTTAACTTTAAATTCTTTTGAATTCCAAGCAGTCTCCTCCTTCCAAGTCGTGCCCTTATTCTTTTCCTCTTATAGCAAAAAAAGAGAGGATTTTTTAGTGTTCAGAAATCTTTATTGTCCCTTTGGCATTTAATTATATTTCCAGTTTAATTACCTGTTGGTGCCAAAGTGGATTTTTCCAATTTCTTTATTCAGATCTTCTCGTTATCAGCGTGAGGAAGGAGAAGAAGAAAAAGAAACCTTTCCCTTTCCACTTTTGTTCGCTGCTTCCGACTCTTCTTTGGGAGCGATGTATCTTTTGCAAAATTTAAATTCCAGGATACCTTGGTTGTTACTTTTTGTCCTGGTCAGCCAAAAACTTTCACTTCTTAACTTCCTCCTGCACATTCTTTTCCGGCTGAGTGCTTCTTTGAGGCGGCCATTTCTGACCAATGCTCTTACCGCCTTCAGGAAAGGGAGTTTAGCCAGCTGAGGAGGAGAGGTGTGGCTCCCCTCGACCCTGCTGGGTCTCCCCTGTCTTCACCACCTCTATGGGGTGGCTTAGCCCCAAAGCCAGCTGGCTCGGGGCGCTCCAGCGAGCCCAGGCAGAAACCATGTACGATCGCGGATTTCTTCCTGCCGCCGAAGCCCTGCAAACCCCAGTGATGTTGTAATTTTGAATGGTTACTAAACAAATGGTTATAAGACAAGAACTATTTGTACTTGATAAGAGGAAAAACTACAGTTTTAAGAAACACACATTAAAAAGTAGCATTTTTATGGACCACAATAAAGTTAATGAAATCTATCTTCAGGCCACGGAATATTAAAATAGTCATGTAGGCAATATTCACAGTATGTCTTTTACTATAATATGTGCAGTAGTGCTTAAAGTTTGTTAAACTTTTAAACTTGTCAATTTCCAATATAATTTATCCAAATATGGCCAAAATGCAATGTGTTAGCTAGTTGGAAACACTGGAGTGATTTGTTCATTTCTTGCTTGCAGAAGAGTACAAAAAGGAATACAAAATAGTAGTGCTTTGTTGCCATTTCCACTCTTCCCATTGGAAAATGGGAGTTTTCTTAGATAACGCTGTAATATTTCAGGATGCTATATAGTGCCCTCTCCTTTTCTGGGATAAAGAACATCAAACTATAGATTCCTATGTGCTCCTATGTTCCTTAAAAATGGGGGTAACAAGATTCATTTTCTATTCTTACTGAAAATCATGAAGGCTCTTTCCAGGGAACTCCATGATAACCTTATTCAAAGAAGTGTGAAAAAGTATTGTGCTGCTATTTCCAATTGATTATCCCAGCAACAAATCTAAAATTAGATTTTAAAATCTCCAGAGGATTTAAAAAAATCCTATCATCTGTTTGGGAATTCCACATGAGAAGGACATATTACTGAGGTAATAGCTGAAATAGCTGAAGTGATGTAATGAATATTGCCATTTAAAATGATCATTTTCTTTTGCAAAAATATATGTATAGTGATGTGTATAATGCTCCAGGGATAAAATTGGTGACATTTTTAGAAATTGAACAGAAGTTGCCATTCTCATTTATATAAAAAGAACAGTAACAGAAGCTTGATTAAGGTTTTAAACAGCTGAAGAACATGACATGTCCTATCTATTGGTATTTCAATATCTTACGCCAAATCACAATGTAAACTGATTCATTTTGAAATCCAGGCTAAACCTGGTAAAAAAGATAATCACTGAGACAGGTTAATTATATCATCCATTTACTCCTTTTCAAGTCTCTAACTCTAGTGTCAAAATCTTTAGTGTCATGGATATTAAGTTAATATAGTAAAACTGCACAATCATAGCCTAAAGTAGTGCTTTGCATACTTCAAATACTTAAGTATTTATATAACTCATGAGTGTCAAACTCGCGGCGTCACATTGCCATCACGTGATGTTTCGTGATGTTTTTACAATTCATGGACCTGGGGTGGGCATGGCCTGGTGAGATGCATCTGGTCCCCAGGCCATCAGTTTCACACCCCTGATATATCCATATATTACCAATCTTATATATTTCTAAATATAGTTAGTGGGTACGGGCACGAAGCTCCATTTGTGCAAGTGGCAGGCACACACGTGTGAGAAATCATCTCCCCACCACCAACACTTCCAGTCTGTGGAGCCAAAAAGGTTAGAAACTGCTGCTTTACTGTACGCCTTCACATTTAAAATAGAACCCCAAATTTCCAGGACAATATATATGGTCTGAAGACATATTGTAGATATCTTAGCATATTCTTTCTACAATACATGAAATATTTTAGAATTCAGTTATGTGTACTGTTTAATTTAATTTCTGAATATGTGACCTTTTTGGTTGTAGCAGCTGACAGGAAATAAATGATGGCCTATATTAATGTAATTGCACTATTAATCAGACTTTTCAGACCATCAACATTAGGCTATATTTCTGTAAACTAGTTATCACTTTGATGGAAATATGACAGTTGTGAGTTTTTAACACCATAAAATTATGTATGTGCTAGTGAATATTTTTACCGGCCCTGTCCATACATTGTTATGAACTTTTCCTATTGCTTCATATTTTCTTTTCCTATATGATTAAGCAGGGCATGAGGGCTTAGCAGTTAAAGATGCTGAGTTTGTTAGCTGTAGAGCTGAGAGACTGGGTTCAAGACCAAGCTCCGCACAATGGAGTGAGCTCCCATTACTTTCCTCAACTCCTGCCCATCTATCAGTTCAAAAGCATGCAAATACACGTAGATTAATAGGTACTACTTCAGTGGAGAGTTAACAGCATTCTGTGTGCCTTTGGCATAGAGCCATGGTGGTCACGTGACAACATAAAATATCTTTGGACAATGCTGGCTCTCTTGGCGAAGAAACAGAGATGACCACCATGCCCTAGAATCAGACATGACTGACAGGGAAACCTTTACCTTTATATATTTAAGATATAATATTTTCAATTCCAGGGTACCTTATTTATTGCTCAATTGTTACCCTGGAATTTGTTCAATTCTAGGGTACCTTATTTGTTTTCTATTTTGCACTAGTGGCATCATGCCCATGGTACAAAAAGATTTAATAATCAAAGATATAGACAAGATAAAATTGTTGAGGATATAGTATGCATGATGGGCATACAATATCAAACCTCAGGTTTGATGACTGCTGCTGGAGAAGAACTGTGGATCTTTTGGAATATTAATGGTATTTATGATGCAGCTAAATTTAAGATTTATGAATGTGTATTAGGTGATATTGGTTATGTTTTATTAGAAATTCTGAAAGCAAAGATAGAATTTCAGTGGGAACATGGAATGTAATAAGCATAAATGTGCGAAAGCTCATTACAATGAAAGATAAATTGAATGTTTTTAAAATTTGGAAACTTAATAAAATTTATTTTTTAAAAAAGAAAGATAAATTGAATCAACTATCTCTTAGGCATCAGGGAATTGAAGTGGAGAAGAGGACAATTACAGAATGTATATAGAAATTTTTTCATGTTTACTAGTTAGAATGTGAAAAATAAAACAGGTATTACTTTTATAGTCAGGAATGTTTACAGCTAGACTTTATAACCTTCATTATTTATGGTCAAGTGCAGATACAGAAGATGAGAAAATTGACAGTTTTTACAGGCAAGTTCAATGTGTAATTAATGGAAGCTTGTAGCTGAAGACTAGAAAGCCAACATTAGAAATAACAATGAGGGACTTCCGGTTTGAGCTTCTTTGGCGACAGACCGAAACCTCATCTCTGTGAGGCTTCGATCCATGCTCGCCATTGGAGCACCCCAAGCCGGCTGGTTTCGGGGCTAAGCCACCCCATAGAGGTGGTGAAGAGGGGGGAGACTGTCTGCAGGGTTGAGGAGAGCCGCATCTTTCCTCCCCAGCTGGCCATTACTCCCTTTCCCGAAGGCGGTTGTAGCAATGGTCAGAAATGGCCACCACAAAGAACTCGACTGGAAAAGAATGTGCAGGACAAAGATAAGAAGAGAAAGTTTTGGTTGACTGTGTCAAACAGCAAAAGCAACAAATAAGGTACCCTGGAATTGAAAATATTAAAAAAAACACAATAACATTGTTCCCTAAGAAGATTTTTAAGCTGTGAAGGAGAGAGAAAAGGGAAAAGATTTGTTTTTTTTCTCCTTTTCCCATACTGATAGCTAAAAGACTTAAGCAAGAAATTGAAAAAAAAAATCCACTTTGACATTAATAGGCATTTAATGCTGAAAATAAAAAGTCAAAGGGATAATAAAGATTTCTGGATAATAAAAAGCTTTTGAAAACAGGAAACAAGAGAAAAAGAATAAAAGGGCAGGATCTGGAAGGGAGGAGACTGCCTGGAATTAAAAAGCACTTACAGCAAAATCTCAACAAGACTTCCAAAAGATACATTTTAACTGAAATATCGCAACAAACACCCCAGGAAGAGAAAGTGGAAAAAGAAATAAGAAGAAATAACTTGGGACTATTTGGATTACTTGATGATTTCTGTATTTTTGGTTATTGTATTTGAATGACTAAAATCAATTGGGTGGTTGTTTAAAACTGTTTAAAATGGCTCCACTTTTGGAAGAACTGAAAATAAGTTAAACTTAAAAAGTACAAAGAAGATGCACAAGAAGGGAGAGGTCCTTTTGGCTTCGTATTTCAGTTTTTAGAAATGGAGATTAGGAATTATGACAAACAACAAGAAATGCCTGCAGAACAAGAAGATTGTGACAAAGAAGAAGCCATCTTTAAAGAACAAGTAATCTTAGGTGGGGAAAAAAATGAAAGGGGGGAAAGAGAATGGAAAGTTTAAGATTGGGAAAAACAACTCCAAAAATAAGTATAAAAATCAGAAAGCAACAGAAGAGGGAAATGCAGAAGAGAGAATTAGAAGTAGAGAGACAAGGGGGTAAAAAAGGGAGGAAGAAGATGAGAGGGAAGAAAGAAAGAAAAAGAAGTTATAAAGGACAGAAACAAAATATAGAGAAACAGGGCCTATTTAGAGATAATGGGTGAAAATTTAATGGAAAAATGGATTCTGCAAAGGTACATTAGATAGTATTGCTATATTATAAACAGAAATAATTTTAGAAAATATGAAACAATGTATGATTAAAATGTTTGATAAAATAGCTATCGTAATTCAGTGGAATGCTTGTCAATAAATAAATGTAACAAAATGAATATTTAATGATTTACAAAACATATGTGAAGAGAAATAAGGGAAAAATTAATTATGGAGATTATATGTGTCTTTAAAGAAGTATGATATTTAATTGAAAAGAAGTGTTAAGGATGTTAAGATTTTAATGATTATTAATGATAGACCTGAATTGGAATGGAATGAGGGTTTATAATTACATATATTTATAATCTTTTTTTTTAAAGAATATAGTGTGTATTATAAGAATGTACCAAGCAGAATTTGATTGGAAGTTATGTATTATGTATTATATTGAAGGTCATAACCTTAAGGTATATATTGAAGTTTAAATAAGAGTTGAATGGATGTAATTAAAAGATATAAAGGTGTCATACTTCAATTAGTAACTACAGGAGAAAATTTGTTTAATGAGAAAAGATAATATGAAATTGAAACAGAACAGACAAAAGTATAAATATAATGATTTGAATTGAGATGAGATAATCAAAATAAAATTGAGAAAATTAAAAGAGGGCAAAAACTATATAGAAAATGTAGAATAGTATAAGATATGGAATAGAACACAAAAAGGAGCATGAAATTGAGTTTTGTGTCTATATAAAGAAGTTCAACCCGGGACCATGCTATTTTCAAAAAAGATGTTTTATTTGTATTTTGTATGTGTGAAAACGCAAATAAAACTTTATTAAAAAAAAAGAAGGAACAATGACTTACCATAGCAGTTTATTTATGGATTGGGCAGCTGAACAGAAGTAGGAAAGCCATTATCAGTTTCTGCCAATCAAACCATTTCTTTATTGTATTCTTTATTTACAGTTTTCAAATAACAAAATGGCATACTATACATAGATAACTTTCATAGAAATTAAATTGATCATAGCAATGTACAAAGAAATAAAAAAGCTCAATTAATAGGAAAGCTGTAGCTTGACTGGGAAATACATTAGGAACTGTTCATGTTCAAGTTTTAAGACAAGTTGATGCTGAAGAATAAAGCCAAACAGTTTCCATAATATAACCTTAAGCACTTACCCATTACTTTCAAGACAAACCATTGGGAACCTCTAAAACATATTGACTTGGAACCCGAGGAACTGTGAAATTGTATTAGAAAGTTGTTAAGGATGTATGTGAAAAGAGATTGGCAAAGACCAAGAAATCAAATAAACTAAAATGAATGTCAGTACAAATGGTGGAAACATTTTAACATTATAACAGTACAAATTGTTAAAACTAAAGGCAAAGCCAAGAAAAATAAAGATATGAGAAAGGAACTTAATCCCCTGGTCCTATTCATGTTGGAGGCACCATTTAAGGCACTTTGGGCTGAAAGGATTAGCCGGTGACATTACCATTGCCTGGGGGATGCCCATGGGGACTCCTTTCATGTCCCTGTCAAATAGTGGAAGCAAATGACAGGAGATCACCCTGCCGCAGCAGCACTCAAATCTTGAACGCAGGCTTGCTAACCTCCAACTCTGCCTCCTGACCACTCAGGCACTGCACAATTTCAGACAATTGTTAAAAAGGCAAGGAATATTATTACATAACATCTGGAAAGACACTGAAGATGGAAATAAGAGATCAGAATTATTTAGACAATGATTATATGTGCAACTTTCTAGGGAAATGAAAGTTTAATTTTGAAGAATTGACTAGAAATAATGTTAGCACTTTTGTATATTAGTATTGGAAACATCTATTGAGAATACTATGGATAGCCAAAGAACAAACCAATGAATCATAAAAAATATTCAATACAGAGTTCTTACTCAGGGTACAGATAAGCAAACTTAGGTATAGTATGTCAATTTTCTAAGGAAGTCATAATACTGGGAGAGATGATGAATAGAAGAGAAAAGAGGATAAGTAGCAATAATGTGGATGGACTCAATTACAGCAGTGATGGATGTGCCTTTGGAACTCTTATAGTTATACTGGGGCAAATTAATCCGCACAAGGTCTGTGCAGTCAAGTTTTGACACTTACTTTATGGGTACTTATCACTCTGAATACATACGTTTGTTGAGATTATGAAAGATGACTTTGACAAAAATATGGAAGATCTATACTTTGCCTAAGTATAGGGGACTGAAACTTTTTTTTTTAATGTACCGGGAAACAAGATAATATTAAGAAGCAGATGAAGCATGTGCATTCATGTTTCACTGAGCCATAAGAAATAAAGGATGCAGGTAGGTTCAGCACAATCAAATTTGCAAGATTTTGTTATCTGTAGCCAATTTCAATATAGGTAGTTTTAATCTTCTGTGGCATTGATTTTTCTAATCTGCTCCACAGAGTGCATCTGACAGAGTTATTGAGAAAGATAAGAGTTACATTAGCATATCTACACACCTTTCATTGAAGCTTTGTTTAACTTTATTGCAAAGATTTAACAAGTTCATGTTTAGCTTTCTAACATTTTGCTGATGCTATTCCCTTTTTCATGTTGAAAAATAACTTTTCTGAATCATCCATATGGTCTGTGGGAATAAATATTCAGTGTGTTTCCCCGTTTAATGCATCAGCCTAAGTAATCCTCTTGGCTATACCACTGTGATGTGAATGAGTTACTCTAATAGTAATTAAAGGCAAATTAATTCCTCAGTTAAATACAATATAGCTTTTAATGTAGTAACATTCTACGGTCATAGTACAAAATGGCGGCACATGAAGTAATTTTCTAAGCAGAGGTTGAGGAAAATATATACAGAAGGAAATATAGCCCTGAGGTCATTTCACAGATATTTACTAAAGGTTATTACATTAGAGCTGTATAATTTCTGAATTACTTCAGAAAGTAGTTAAATTTAAAACATAAGTGGATTCTATTCTCTTTGTAAGTTTATGCTGACTAATGAGCAGATCCATATTAGCAAATGACTACTATTGTCATTATCCAAGAATAGTTGGACATCATTTTTTTACCTCTATTTCATGGGTATATTGTTTAGAAAATAATCAATCAAAAGTGTGATTAGAAAATGCTACTATCTTGTGTGTAATTTTCTTAAATAACTAAATCAGAATACAATACAATATTTACTCTCTATTTTTACCTCTATAAGCCTGTTGTTAAGTAACTATTATAAGAGACATGTATTCTTAATGACACCGTTCAGCATACATTTAAAAGAAAGGAAAATATGTGCATTGGAGTTTTGTTGTTTTAAGCAGAGGTGGTATTCAGCAGGTTCTGACCAATTCTGGAGAACCGGTAGTGGAAATTTTGAGTAGTTCGCAGAAGGTATTCTTCCCCTGCCACACCCACCAAGTCACAGAACCGGTAGTAAAAAAAATTGAATCCTACCACTGATTTTAAGGTATAACATATCCATTGTTCTTCATAATGATATTTGGCATACGTACAAATAAAAGTTGGGTCCCTTTCCCAAAGCTGAGTTGTAGATTTTTTTTTCAGTCTTGTTTAGAAGCTTTTTGTAGAAGTGAAGCTCTCTGAGATAGTGAAAATTACAGAAATGATCAAGGAAGATGAATCAGAAGCTTGCCGATCATAGGAAACTTTAAAATAAAATCAATCGGGAAGCTAAACAAGAGCAAGAGAGGAAAAGGAAAAATATGATTCAATGCAGTTAAGCTCAGTGCCATTTAGCAATTGAAGTATATAGGCATACCATCCAACCGTGGACAGCTGTCCCTGCAGAAGAAGAAGAGAGTTGATGGGTATGGATGGAGTTCTACTTCTATATTTACTGTATAAGCCACGGAAATACAGGGTTTAAAAGATGCGTGATAGTGGCTGATGTAGAATTTATCAGAGCTTAAGGAAAGCCATACTATGAATGAAGGGAAAACATAAAAAGTGAGTCAGGAAACCAATGTCCTCCCTATTCTACCAAGAAGATACTATTACTAGAGTGTGAAAAATAATTTCTTCTGAATCATTGTTTCTCTTGACAGAAGAGCAACAAAATCAGATATAATTTCAATGTGGCCTTTATACTGTTTAAGAATCCTTGTATCAAGAATATTTGAACTGGGATGGGGATAATTTAAAAGATATTCAAAAAGATTCAACACTTGCCTGAATCCTGGACACAACACTCAATTTATTACCTATTCCTATAGAAGACAGTAAAACTATTATTTCCATAATTATATAATACTGTATAAATTATAATCTTCATCTAAGAACCATAACTAATTCCTGTTGCATAACTAATTCATGTTGATAAGTAATTTATTCATCAATGTTAATAACATTAGTTCAGCAGACTTTTGAATAATTGGGCCAAGTCTTTTAGCTTTAAGTATAGCATATAGATTCCACTTAATTTGCCCAGTTGTCAAACTCCACGGGAAAGGAATAACATCAGAACATATTAAATTATACCTCAAAATTATTTTAATATGTGTAAAAATGTCTTCCATAAATTGAACATTTAGAGAACCCAATACAAACATATGTTTAAGTGAATCAATCTCATTACATTTCTAAAGACATGATAATTTATGCAAGCCTTTTCAATAGCACTTAGCAACAGCACTTAAATATCACTCCAAAATGTTTTTCAGCACTCTCTGACCGGTTTACAATGTCAGCATATTGCCCCCAACAATCTGGGTCCTCATTTTACCAACCTCAGAAGGCTGGAAGGCTGAGTCAAGTTTAAGCCCATCAAGATTGAACTCCAGACTAAAGACAGAGTTAGCCTGTAATACTGTGTTCTAACTACTGTGCCACCAAGACGCCTAATATAAACATGATGGAGTCCGCTAATACTATATAATGTTGAATAAATCTAGGTTTTGCTGAAGTTTTGTATTGACATTAGCATTTTTTTCTCATTGTCCGGGCAAAACAGGAATCTCTAATAATTTATTCCATTCAGCCCCTAAAGTTTGCATATCAAATTGATTAAGCACCAACAGAATTTTACTGAAGTAATTGTAGGTATTTTTGCTTGTTTTACATGTTTTAATAATCACTTGTAGTAGATTGGATGTTTTTGAGGCGGAAAATTGAATGTTTTGAGCATCTACAAGATTTGTTCTTGCAGATAAATGCTTAAAATAACTGCATTTTTTCAAGGTATTTATTTCTGACACATGTACAGTTCTTCACATTCTCTCAAACTTACTATATCAGTTTGAGCAAACCAGCAACACAGTTTTGTTTTATTTTTATTAATTAAATGTTTATCCCACATTTATTTTTATAAAAGTGAACTACATACACAATGCTCTCATTTCTTATTTTCTTTACAACAACACAATTATTAGTAGTATTTATTAATTCTTCAAAATTGTGTATTTTTAATAAACACACAAATATTTTTTTTTAATTGAAAAAAACTAAATGTAGGTAGAAAAAATTCAAATGCCTAATGATAAGTGCATCAGCCATTATGTTCTCTGGTCCACATCTTAAATAAACAGAATAGAGAATATAGTTGTGCCTCAGTAATAAATACAACTTGCAAAGAAAGTGAAAATATGCCTAACCAATATAAAAGAAGTCTGGAAAAATAGGAAGTGAAAGATTATAATAAGTTGTATGACATTACTACAGAGCACAGGAATGTAAATGAAAATTAAGTTCTTTACCAAATATTCAACAGATTTTAATAATGTTTAATTGAAATTCTGGACAAGTTTTTAAAGTTTTCTGGAAATCACCATTTTATTATATATATATATTTTCTTACGTTTTTGGAGATTTATATGTATAGTATTTAGCTCTGTATGGGTATTTTCCCACATCATTATAGTTGTGCTTTTAAAGTTGTAGCAATTGTTTCGGCAGAATCTCATCTGCCATCGTCAGGCTTCTGTCTTGTGTTCATCTGTGAGTCAGACTTTCACAGCTGTTTCTGTTTTAAATTTGGTGCTAGCCTACTGCTAGTACCCAGATGAAACCTAGCTTCCTAATAAATGATAGCTATCCATTTACTCAGAGCCAAGCCACACTAAAAGCCTCCAATACAGGAAACATCATGTTGCCAGCCAATCAAGACAAAAAAAGGCACAAAATAGACAGAAGATATTATAAACACCAGTCAAGGGAATTCCGGTTTGAAGGGCTTCGGCGACAGGAATCAGAGATCGTGCATGGTTTCTGTCTGGGCTCGCCGCTGGAGCGCCCCGAGCCGGCTTGTTTTGGGGCTAAGCCACCCCGTAGAGGTGGTGAAGAGGGGGGAGACTGCCAGCAGGGTCGAGGAGAGCCGCATCTCTCCTCCTCAGGTGGACTTATTCCCTTTCCCGAAGGTGGTAGGAGTGGTGGTCAGAAATGACCACCTCAAAGAAGAACTCAACCAGAAAAGAATGTGCAGGAGGAAGATAACAAGTGAAAGTTTTGGCTGACCGGGTTAAGTTGGAAAAGCAACAACTAAGGTACCCTGGAATTTAAATTTTACAAAAATAACATCGCTCTCAAAGAAGAGTCGGAAGCAGCGAAAGAAAGTAAAAAGGGAAAGGTTTGGCTTTTTTTCTCTCTCTCCTTCCCTATACTGACAACTAAGAGACTTAAATAAGAAATTGGAAAAATCTGCTTTGGCATCAATAGGCAATTAAGCTGAAAATAAAACAAAATGCCAAAGGGACAGTAAAGATTTCTGGACATTAAAAACTTTTTCTTCTATAAGCAGGAAGGGAGAGAAAAAGAATAAGGGCAGGATCTGGAAGAGGGAGGAGACTGCCTGGACTTTAAAAGAATCTGAAGTAAAACTTCAATAAGACTTCTAAAAGATACATTTTAACTGAAATTTTGCAACTAAATAGTAACCCCAGGAAGAGAAAGTGAAAAAAAAAAAGACCAAAAAAGAAACAGCTTGCGTGTATTTGCATTATTTGGTGACTTTTGGATTTTTGGTTATTATATTTGAATGACTAAAATCAATTGGGTGGTTGTTTAAAAATTTATACAATGGCATCACTTCTGGATGAATTGAAAATGGAACTTAAAAAGTACAAAGAAGATGCACAAGAAGGGAAGGGTTCTTTTGGCTTCAGTTTTCAATTCTTAGAAATGGAGATCTGGAACTATGAGAAACAACAAGAAAAGACTGCAAAACAAGAAGACTGGGACAAAGAAGAAGCCATCTTTAATGATCAAGTAACTCTATGTGGGGAAGAAAAAGGAAAGGGGGAAAAGAGAATGGAGAATTTAAGACTTAAAAAAAACAACCAAAGAAAAGAAAAATAATTCAAAAAATAAGTATAATACTGGAAAGCAACAGAAAAGGGGAATACAGAAGAGGGAAATAGAGGTAGAGAGACAAAGGGGTAAAATGGGGAGAGAGAAGAAGAGAGGGAAGAAGGAAAGGAAAAGAAGTTACAAAGGTCCGGAGCAAGATATAAAGAAACAGGACCTATTTAAGATAATGAGTGAACATTTAACTGAAAAAGGGATTCTGTAAAGGTACATAAGATTGTATTGTTATATTTGTAATAGAAATAACTTTAGAAAATTGGAAACAACATATGATTAGAATGAGGGATAAAATAGTGTAATTTAGTGAAATGTTTGTGAATAAAATAAATGAAATAAAATAAATGAGAAAATTGAATTAGGAAAGAACGGGAACATTTTAATTAGTCAATGTTTTATAAAATATAAGTGAAGAGGGGGGGAATTAACTATGGAAAGTTTATAATTGTTCCCATAGAAGTATGATATTTAATTGAAAAGCAACGTGAAAATGTTAAGACTTTAATGAATATTAATATTAATCTTAGAATTGAATTGGAATGGAATGTTGTTTTAATTATATACATTTATAATTTTTTTCTCTTTTTTTTCAAGAATACAGTGTGTAGTTTAAGAATGTACCAAGCAGAATCCGAATGGAAGTTATGTATTATATTGAGTGCTACAACTTTAGGAGAAAGATATAAAGGCATCATACTCCAATCAGTAACTACAGGAGAAATTTTGTTTAATGAGAAAAGATAATAGACAATTGAAACAGGACAGACAAAAAATATAAATATAATGATTTGAATTGAGATGAAATAAATAAAATAAAATTGAGAAAATTAAAAGAGGGGAGAAGCTATGTAGAAAATGTAAAGTAGTAATAAGATATGGAATAGAATATAAAAATGAGCATGAACCTGAATTTGGGTCTGTATGAAGAAATGTAACCTGGGATTATGCTGCTTTCAAAAAAGATGTTTTATTTGTATTTATTTTCTTTTTGTGAAAACTCAAATAAAATTTTCAAAAGAAAAAAGAAAAACCAATCAAGCAGAATACAGCAAACTCAAAGACCAATAAACACAGACCAAGATTCCCAACCAATCAGGATGAAGAAAAAACCATTCTGGCACAGCAGTAGGCAAGCCCCAAATTTAAAACAGAAATGGCTGTGAAAGTCTGGCTCACAGACGAACAGAAGACAGAAGCCTGATGATGGCAGATGAGATTCTGCCGAAACATTGCTACAACTTTAAAAGCACAACTATAATGACGTGGGAAAATACCCAAACAAAGCTGAATACCATACATGTAAGTACCCGTGAAAACTTAAGAAAACAAATACATACATATACATATACACATATACATACATACATACATACATACAAATATATTTCTGCTAGCTCCTGTTGCTTTTAACAAAGTGACAATTGCAATGTTCTATGGTAAACTCCACCACTTTGGAATATGTGTGTAATATCACATGTGTAACATATGTACAAAACTGTTTTATAAAATTGTAAATTATTATGCATTATATTATTTAAGTGAGATTTCAATGCAGTAATGTTTATATAATATAATTAGAATTATTGAACATATTACTTTTTAAATTTTAAAATGTTGAAATTAAAAAGGGAAAAATAAAACTTCCACCATATTATTTGCCAGTATATGAGTAATACAAGCATAAAATTATTTAAGATTTTGTCTGAAGTTGAATATAAAATAAAATGATAAAAAAGAACCACTGAGATCCACATCAAAATTTAGTTATATAATAAAATAGTTTCTTTCTTGAACTAATTACTTAATATGAACATTTCCATTATTTAATGGTATGTCTGTGTCAGTGTAGCCTTCCCTGCAGGCTTCCCCACTGACAGTTGCTGCTGCTGACAGTGTTGTGGGAGTCAGTTTCTATGAGCCTGGATGATGATCACTTTATTGTGGGTTTTTTTGGTAGACTGGACCCTTGAGGACCAGTCATAAATACCACTCATTTAGTGCCATCACACATTTGAGCAGTTGTGAATAAGTGGTAGTTAAGCAAGGATTACCTATAGTAGTGTTCTTGAAAGCTTAAAAGCCACCTCTCTGTGTATCTACATCATGAAAATATGCTAAATGTAATTTTTTCAGGAATATGGTTGTCAAATTATATTATTAGGGTTCCCTGAATGTCAGTTACAATGCTTTGTTACTGTTTCTTTTAGCTTTTTGATTGCATGTTGGAAACAAGATGCTGGCACTGGAGAATAAGAAGAATAGTGAGACTATAAAATCAAAACTAAGCCAATTGCATTGCATTAAAGTCCATTCTTTTCAGGAGGTGCTTAACTCTAGAGAAGATTGCTTTCCTGGATGTGGGGGTGGAGTATAAAGCTGTAAAGTAAACAATAAGGAAGTATTTGTCAGTGGCAGCTTTATTACAAAGCATTACTGTGCCAAATGATCCAAGTAGAACATTTATGTTAATTAAATTGACCATAAACTACAGTCTTTGCTAAAGCTTTATTTTATTTTTCTACTGGGACTGTTATTAAGTATTATGGCACACAGACTTTGTTCACCAGAAAAAATCAGTTTTGTGAAACAGCTTATATTGCTTTTTGATATACATTTTAAAATTGCATTAATTATAAGAGAGTACAAATGGTGCACTAAATGTTGCATAGAATATTGTCTTGAGAAGAGAATTTAAGTTGTACAATATTTCTAAGTTTGAGATCTGGGGCCAGCATGATATAATCAGATGGACTCATCTGAAAATAAGAAATAAGTGATTCACTTTTGACTTTTCTGGTAAGCTTGCTTCATAGTTTTGAGAACAGACAGGTGAATAGAACTGAAAAGATAAAGGAGTCTGTGGATTTTTCTCTGCTAGTTGTTGCAGAATATAGAGAAACTGGTGCTCATTCCATTTCAAGGCTATTTAGCAAGTATGTCAGAAGACGTACTTTGGAGGCCTGAGATGCGCCACTACAACTGGAGGATGTTCTGGAAGGATGATGGGATGCCAGTAGCAGTGAATTGGCGTGAGACACTACAACCCTGCCTGCAATCTAGCCAGTTTAGAACGGAGGGAAGAAGACACATTTGATCGAGGAGCTATGTCGGATGTGGCCTGCTCCCTTGATGCTACTCCCTGCCAAAGTATATTGTAGACTGCTGCCTGGAGGGCTGTCTTGCTTTCCTCAGCACAGTCTTTGCGTTCCTTGTGAATCTCCTCGAAGTACTGGATGTATGTTAGCAGTTTGGGGTCACTCATTCTTGACTGGATGGACTTGAGGTTGTTTTTGCTGCATCTCCAGCATGCGAAAAGGGCATCTAGATCAGCTAGCAATGTGTGGAGTTTCTCGGGGGGCAGCTCATGTTTTAGGGCATCACAGATCTTCTCAAACTTTGCCCAAGAGTCTGTGTAGCAGTGATATTGCTGCTGCCAATCGTTCCTCAAGTGTTCTTCCATGGTTTTGGTAAGCTTCTTACTCTTTCTGAGGTCGTAGGCTTTCGGAGGTATTGTGGCTTCTCCATAGGGTTGGACATTTAAAGACAGTTGTTGGGAATCAGTCTCCACATTTATGACAAGGGTGGGTGGTGGATTTGGGTCTTCTGGTACATCAGAGACATCTGTCATGGCTGAGGAAGTTGCCATGTTTCAAATTGGGAAAAGGTGACTTTGGAAAATTTTAGTAGTGTCCGTGCAATTCCTTTTTTGTATTAGGGTGCACTGCAAGCAGGTAGCAGAAAGTAGAATTGCTGCTGGATTTAATACTTGAGCACGTAGGTTGCACTGCAGAGTCTGGGCGATGTTAGCACAGCACACAGTATGACTGCTTCTAGGGTGCGTTGTGAGCTTGTGACAGAAGGGGGCACTAGAGGATGTGTCATGAAGTCTGAGGACTAGAGGGCAGAACGCAAAAATATGCCTATAAAGGGTCACTTGCTTCACAAGGTGGCAGCAGAGGGTCAGTAAGATGCTGTTGCTACACCCATGTTAGGTTGCAGTTACTCTTGGGACCTCTGGATTAAGTTGATTAAATAGTGCACAATAGTTTCAAAAAAGGGGATTGACATTGAATAATCACTCTGGTCTATATTTCAGAAACTGTGTAAAAAAATCAAAAGTCTGGGGAATTTCTCCTTGAGCCCAGATGTAGCTGTGGGCTGCGTTGCTTAGGTTTAATTTTTTTGTGGAACTAAAAGGAGGGGGGAGAATTTCCAGCCTACTCTTGAAAAGGAAAAAAAATGGTAAGAATTATTTGACTTTATTGTAAATTTCTTCTTGACCCCCAGATGGGGATGTAGACTGCTTTACTTGGGTCTGGTAGGTTGCAGGTAATCTTGGAACATGTGATTTAAATTGATTAAATTGTTCACAATGGTTTCAAAAAAGAGGTTATCAATGAAACACATATTGGAAACTCAGGGAGATTTTTCTTTGAGTACCAGATGTTGCTGTGGGCTGCTTTAAGATTCAGAAAATCTTACAGAGTCCTGCTAAAATTCCCTTTTTGTAATCCAGACAGATTCCTGAGCCTCTGTGGGTGGATGAAGAAAGAGGGGGGGAATTTCTCCTAGCAGCCAAGCGGGTTTTTTGAAAGTTGGGCAGAGAAGAGGGGGTGGGTGGGTTAGAAAGCTCTTTGTTTGTAGTATGTGGGGAACTCCAGCCCCTCCCACCATGACATATTTTAATGACTGACTTCCTGTGGAAGCTTTTGATTGAAATGGCTAGCTAGAAGCAGTCTTTGTCTCAGAAGGAAAAAGGGAAGAAAAAGATAGCAAATCATCTTCAGTTGCTAAAAATTGTAGATTCAACTCTAGTAACTGGGAAGAAGCAGGGCAGATGGGTAAATCTGGCTCCTCCCTTTGTTTTACAAATTGAGTCTTCCCAGTTAGGAGTTGTAATTTGAGACACAGCCTTTCTTTTGCTGAAGAGAAAAGGAGGTGGAATTAGCCCCTTCCTGGAACTACGATGTATCTTAATCAGTTGTAAAGGCTTTGTCTCCCTTCCAAATGAGCATAGCAGAATCAGTTTCTGGTTTCCGTTTAAAAATACAAGCAAGATCTCTCAAACTTTCCAACTGAAGTTTGATTATCTTTTGAGAAGTGGGAATTTTCTAACTCTCCTTGTTATGCAAATAGAGTCTCTGATATAGAGGAAGACAAATTGAGCAGAGAAGGGGGGGTGGGAGGGTAGAAAAATCTCTTTGTAGCATGTGGGGAACTCCAGCCCCTCCCAACATCCACAGCATGTAAAGAGTTCCGATGCTCACAGAGAGAGAGATGGGACATGCAGGTTTATATTAACATTGCATATTCACTCTTGGCTTCAATATTATATTGCTTTATCACAAATCCAAAATTAAGAAATTTATTCTGATGGGTTAGGATGCATCATTTACTGCCCTGTCTCATGCACAGAGTTGGATTTGTAGCTGTGCAGATGCAGATAGATAAATTCCGCAAAACATCCATAACAAAGCACATTTATTGCTACATCAGGTATCTTCATGACTCACATTTATGATGAAGTTCTTCTATAATGACCAATCCTTTGTATATCATCCCTGCAGGTAAAAGATGGTTATCTCCTAACCCATCTTGTAGCGGTAAGCTGCTTATCAGTTCATTAGTCCAGGCAAGAACAGAGGGAAACCTCCCCCAAACCCCTCGAGGGTCAATTTAGTGACCAACCAGGATTACAGATGTGGCCACATGACATGAACTACATTTCCCAGGAGACCTTTAACTATATTTACCATGATGCATTCCCTTAAGGGGACAGCTCATAATTCCTAAGTAACTATCCAACTCCCATAGAACTGGCTGGGACAGCACAGTGCCCCTTTCTAATACATTATACCTCTTCCTGGAAAAAAAAGGGCAGCACCATTGCAGCTAAATGCAACTAATCAATGTAGAAATTCTACAGTAATTTGATGATAAAATGGCATGATTGTAACACTATTGTAGCAGTATTTTTGTTTGTAGTTCTTCTCCTTATTTAGAAAGGGCAACTAAATCTTTTCATTCTGCATTTAGTGATTTGGCAAAATGAAGAGGAAAAATCTTACTAAATTGGAAAGTAATTGAGGGTTAAGGTTAGGTTACAACAAAAATAATTTTTAAAAAATAACAAAGTCACCTCAGCAGATAGATTCAGAAGGGCTATTTACATGTGGTGGAGTTTCTATATTTTTGTTATGTCCCATTTTTGCTTCACAAAATAAATGGAGAAATCCTGTTGGTTGTAAATCAACCTAAGGTTTTGTTATTGCATATTTTTTTCAGATGAAAAATGTTGTTTCTTTTATTTTTGTTTTGGTTCATCACATGGTCAGCCAATTATTTAGGCTGGATTTGCATTTTACTCACCTATCGAGTCCTTGTCATTGAAAGAAATGTTGATATTTGAAGGTCTTAAGGGGATCATTGTAAAGTAAAGCTGCCATTTGCAATTGACTGATGGTGAATTTGTAAATGTGGTATTGAAGTAGTTTTTCACAAAAAACAACTTGTATTATTATTGATATGACCTTCAATTTCTTTTGCTACAGTTGTTCTACTTCTATTTGAAGTCTTTATATTTTGCTATCTTCTCCAATTCGTTCTCTTCTATTCTTATGTCTCCAAGTATGGCTAAGTCCGCTTTCAAGACTTTTGTGTTTTTCTTACTGACAATTTTTAAGTCTTTGTGATATGTGGTATGTGCATGTCAGTTTAAATTCTAAAGTCCCAGAGCACTTTAAGTTGTTGTTCTCCTCCTCCTCCTCTTCCTCCTCCTCCTCTTCCTCCCCCTCTTCCTCTCCTCCTTCTTCTTCTCCTTTTTTATCCTCATCCTCATTACTTATTAAATCTATATGCCAATCATCTCACCTGATGTGACTCAAGCAGCTTACAATAATAAAAACAAGATAAATCATTTAAAATATTAAAATGCTAAAGCAATAAATATTAACACTAAAATTGATTTAAATTTTGTTGTGATTTTTTTGCATTTTCTTTTGAGCAATGGCAATCTGTTCTGACATTGCAAATGTGGGAAATGAGAATTACTTATATTTCTTTCTCCCCCTTTTCATTTTTCTTTAAATTTTATTATTGTGCAGACAGTAGGAAGGCATTTATCTATGTGAAATTTGTGTGAATTCTATCTGGCCATGGAGCCATAGGTCTGCAGTTTTAAATATGTTTATCATAGTTCATATGTCTAATTTCTTAGAGGGTTAATTTATTTTTATTACATTAGTGCAGTGTGCTAAAATCAGTTATGCATTCTCAAAATCTATTGAGAGAGTATACTTTTTTTAACCATTAGTAGAAGACCATTAATACCGATTTTCAGAACAGAATAATTAGTAAGTGGTATTTTCTAATTAGTCCCAGATTTTGTTGCTAACCAAACTTTCAGTAGAAAATGTACCAAATTAAAATCTTCTGCAACAGAAAGTTTAACTTCAAGTGTCATTGGTGAAAAAATCCAAATGTTCTCTTAACTTTTAAATTGTGCAGTGTGAGCATAAGCTCTCATGGAGATATGTCAGAAAAGTTACTATTTCTGTCAGCCTGAGCCTCTGACAGCTTCAGAGGCTATAAACTGGGCAGGTTTTGCTGAGTTAGTCATCGTAGGAGATATAAGATAAAGCTCTTCAATAAACAATTCCAGTAAATATGTATTGACAGAAATTCTTGATACACTGAAGTATATATAAGGCTACAGAACTATAATATTTTATGTTCTCTTTAAAGTTGCTTCAACACTAGTAGGTTTTTCAGGAGGAATTCAGTGGTAATACCAAACACTTGGCTCTGTATTGCATGGGATATGAATGAATTATACTTATATCAGAATTTTTATATAAATATATTTTAAAATATATCTTAAAAAGAGATACACATATCTGATGAGAAACAATGCTTAGTGTGTGAACATACATTAAAACACACAAATTAGAAATGCATACAAATGCATGTTAATGTTCATGAAGACTTGTTTGTGCAGAATGTATAATGTGAAAAAGAAGCTAAAAACTTGGTAGAAGAAAAATAAATTAGCTATTCTGATAAGCTTCTACAATTGAAAAATTGTTGTTTAATGTTAAAATATATGGGCTCTTAAGTGTATACTTATATTTAGTGTGTGTTGCTTTTTGTAAGATACAATCACAATAACTGAAATAAATGGAGAATTTCTTCCTAATGCAGTGGAGAGCTATATTTGGCCTCTATGTCTGGTCTGATTTTGATAAGTAATCAGCCTTTTCTCCATTACTTGGATTTCTCGAAATATTCATATTAAATAGAAATATGCCTTTACCCCTTAAATATATCAAAATGATATTAACAATATTTAATATTGTCTTTTTATCTGCTGTTTTATTGTGCATGACTTAGCATTAACGTACAGTGAAAAATAAAATGAACCAAGTCTATATTGGCATTTCAACTGAGATGGATTGGAATTGAATGATTTGGTCAGAATATCACACTATTTAATGCTCTAAACATGAAAAGCAAAGGGCAGCATTACTTTCATAGATAGAAGCATATAGCAAGAACACTGCTTGCAACAATGCAATCAGTGACTGAATAATGATAATTAGATTTAATGGACAATCCATTGATATGATTATCTGCGGCTTTTCTCCGCATTTGGAAGGCTTCTCACTGAGTCATCGAATGCATCAAGAAAGACACCAGGCTGGTTCTATCTCGGGTGAGCTACCCCGACCACGCACTCGGGGAAGCTCTTTTATTGAATACACATGGGGATGCGTCACAAAGGAGAAAGTTTTATCTCATCAACATAACACAAGAGTAAAAGTTTTAGTGGATACATTGTAGCATCCAATCACAGTGTTTAATGGATACAAAGTAACCAATCATCGCCTGCAGTCCAGTTAGTAGCTTCTGGTGTCCTGTAGCTGGGTAACGTTCTTTGTTCCTGATACCAGCTTTCAGCCTATGTGAGGCCTGGCACGTATCGAAGACATTGCCTACGTGAGGTCTGGCATATGCCAAGACCATTTGAGGCTGATTCATTACTGCAATTATCCAAGTTAATACTCCTATCTCTGATACAGAAGGGGAAGATTGTAAGTTTTATGACCAAGTTCAATTTAAAATCATCACAGCATGCAAGCAAAATGTTCAAGTTAAAAACATTAAGAAGCAAAATGTAGTTGAACCCAGGGGTGGGATTCTACAGGTTTGCACCCGTTCTCTAGAACCGGTTGTTAACATTCTAAGCAGTTCAGAGAACCGGTTGTTAGAAGAAATTACTGGCCTAATCCTGTAAGGAAGGCAGGAAGGAAACATTCTGGTGTTGCTTACAGAAACTGCCTCTCCATTAACTCTTATTACATTCTTGGAAGGACTAGACTTCTTGTCTCAGGAACTTCTCTGGAGTTTTCCCCCCCTCCTTTGCTGGTATTTTGCTTGTGTGGAGTGACCATTCAAAGTTATAATGGCACTGAAAAAAGTGACATGACCGTTTTTCACACTTACGACTGTTGCAGCATCCCCACAGTCACGAGAGGCCAGGCAAGGAGAAGTGTGCCTCGATGTGAGTGATGTTGAGTTGGCCACACCCAGCCAATCACATGACCACCAAGCCATGACCACCAACCAAGCCACGCCTACAAAACCGGTTGTTAAAAAATTTGAATCCCACCCCTGGTTGAACTGTATGGTCAAGGAAACCCAAATGAAGCAGGGAATTGACTCATCAGTTTCTGACAATCCAATCACCAGTGCTGTCAGGACTGTTTTAGTGATGTTACTAGTTAGGAAGGTTTCTTCTCCCTTCCTATGCATCTCTTCTGAATCTGATACTCAGTGGGAGAAACAGCCATACCATGTGGAAGGCATTGGCTAAAGGAGGTAGGAGAGGAATGGTCCTGTGAAGCCTTTAGGTAGGCTAGCTGTGTAACAAAAGGGGAAGACAGAGAAGTTGCCCAACTTTACCTTTTTCATATGGTAAAGAGTTTATTTAAATCAAAATATATTAAATCACTATCCACTGGGAAGGTTTGGCAGAATTTTTAGAATATGGATAACATATTCTTATATGAGTAAAAATCACTTGGGTTAAATTGTTTATATCCCAGGATTTTGAAAGAACTGGCAGATGTAATTTCAGAACCATTGAATGTGGTTTAAAAACAACAACAACAACCCTCATGTAGCACAAGAAAATACCAGAAGACAAAAAAAAAAGAGTTGATGTGTCTCCTGTTTACAAAAAGGGGGAAAATAGATCCAGGAAATTATAGGCCAATCAGCTTGACTTCAATACTTGGGAAAATTCTGGAAAAGATAATCAGTCAAAGGATTTGTGAGTGCCTAGATATGAACAAGCCATTATGTGTTAAAAACAGATTATGCCAGACAAAACTTATAGGTTGTGCTGCTTATGGTAGCTTTTGGTCCAGGCAGTTTGGATGTTAGCTGTTTATTGCTTGTTTAATTAAGTTGTCCAGATAACACTTTCTATTTTTTCATCTGATTACAGTATTTCCTTTTGTCCTGGTCACCCACACCCATAATTTTCAATTTTTTATGCTGAGGTATGGGCACAGGATGTGGCTAAACCAAGCATGGATGAAATTATGTTAGTCACAGATCTGGACATGACCATTCCAATGTGAATGTGAGGTGAGTCTGTTCCAGTAAGTTTGCCATTCTTACTAGTTGAAAGGATTGAACACTCCTTCACTTGATTTCTTGGCAGAGCCAGGACAGTAATAACTCCTACATTCCTTTCATGAGGAGGATAATTAAGTTGAAATTGGTTTTGTAAAAGAAATCTGTTTCTGTCTGGCAGCAGCAGTACTAATCTAATTGTTTTAGGGCTGCCTTTTCCAAATGCATTGAGGTAATTTCAACCATAAAGGAGAACATTTGTAGCTCAGAGTTGAAATGAGGGTCCACCAGTGCAAAGCAGTATCTGCATTTCCTGTATTAGATGAGGAGAGCACATTTTTCTCCTACTTTCCTGGCCACTTTTTACAGAGGTATGATTGAGAGTGTTTTAAGAAACTGCCTCAGAGTGAAAGTCCATTCTCCTAAATGCTGCTGCGAGAGCCCAGGATGGGTTAGACTCCTCCTGATGACATCATCAAGCTGGGTCTGTCTTGTATAAAAAGGACTGCCTGTGGGAGTTTCCCCCCAGCTTTGACTCAGCTTCTTTTGATGACAATAAGCTGGTGTCTCTGAAAGCAGTTTAGCCAGCAAAAGTGAAAGCTATCTTCACCATTGGCATCCACTCTCCTGCAACCAGGATTCAACGTTTTCTTCAACCGAGGGAGACTGTAAATAGGGAGTAACGCTTGATCCTCCTCCATAGTCTTCCCTCAGCGATTTCAGCCTCCACGATCGTAAAGATTGCATTGGGCGATGACAGCACTCAATCAGAATGGGGGGGGCACTAGAGCAGGGATACTATACAGAACCATCGGAATATAGCCACTCTCCTACTTCTGAATGGGAAGACGGAGAAATCTGGGACCGCAACCTCTCTGAGGAAGAGAAAGATCTGCTACCCGATCAACCCCCATCAGCCACAAACCAGCTTTATTCAAGCTTTTCCTCCACAAGGCATTGACTACTTGTTGGGTATATGGATACACCAACCAGGTTTGGGTTGAATAAATATG
>NW_020769324.1:10643355-10807055 GCF_900518735.1 Pseudonaja textilis
ACTGCTGCTGCATACTCTGCTTGGGGGTTTATCCCCAAACACTAACACTACTGCCCAGTGTCCCCAGAGGAGGCTGCTCCCAAACCTCAGGTGGTACAGTTGGGGTCCAAGGATTCCCTCTTCTCCAAAAACATAGTCCACTCAAAGGCCCTTCCATCACCCAGTTTTTCTGGATCTGATCAGAATTAATTTGCCTCTCCTGCTGCAGGCCCCTACCCATCTTCATATGACAGGCAATTCTACAATATGGGCCTTTCCCTCGCTGCTGCTCTTACAGTTCCCTCAGTAGACGCTCCAGTTGTGGCTTCCTTCTCCTTAGGCACTCCAACTGAGCCTGAGGATGTACTTTAGGCAGGGGACAAACGTGCCAAGCAAACATTAAAATGTAACCACCAGGCCTCTGTTTCAGCTTTTTGGGCCTTGACTGCTTAATCGTTTTTCACAGGTCCTCTATCCGCTGGCAGCACCAGCTACATATCTCAAGTCTGATGCATATCTCCATCAGACTTGAGATTGCATCAAGATCTCAATAAGATTATAGCAGCAGTGGAATTCATGGGGACACCACCCTAACTTCCGCCAGTTCTCCTCCAGGGCCATGGCTTTGTCTGTGGCAGGGAGGAGACTGCTATGGTTACGAATTTGGCAGCAAAGCCTGGTGCAAATGGAAGCTGGCTTTGGGCCCCAGCACCAGTGAGAAGCTGTTCGGTGATGCTCTTGATCCATTTATCATCAAAATGAGGGTCAAAGGAAAAGTTCCTTCCTTGCCAGGCTGGAGGGCAGACTTCCATTCTGCCCCTTACCTGCTACCTCCATTTAGGCCCCAAATTACTTCTCGCTTCTCCAGGCCCCAGAGAGCATATTCCCAGCGCCAAGAGCAATGCCCTCACATACCGGGCAGACAACAACAAACTGCGGGTAAACAGCCCTTTCATGGGGGAAGGGGTCTCTCATTCCATCGCTCTAAATAATCCCTCGTTCTTCCCATCAGAGGTCATTTGGCCTTCTTCTCATCCAAATGGGAGGAGTCAACGATGGACGCCCGGGTACTCAATACAGTAAGGTCAGGGTTACAACTAGAATTTCTATCATCACCCCCAGGAAATTTCCTGCTCTGCCCCATCTTGTGGGACAATTCAAAAAAAGGGCCCTTATGGAATCAGCCATTCAACACCTAGTTGACATAACAACCATTCAACCAGTCCCTGAACTCCAACGGAGACATGAGTTTTATTCTCGGCTTTTTGTTGTCCCCAAGGCCTGTGCGGGATGGCAAGCTATTCTCAACATTTCTGAATGCATTTATCCCACTCAGATGCCTTAAAATGCAGATGCTGCATTCTATTCTAGAGAGTGTTCGGGAGGGCTATCTCCTCTCTTCCACTGAACTTATGATCCATCGGCATCTCCTCAGATTCTGTTATAATGGGGGACACTACCAATACAGGATCTTGCCCTTTGGCCTTTCTTCAGCCCCCAGATCATTTACTAAGCTGGTGGAAACCTTGCCAGCCCTTATTAGGGCAATCCCAGTAACAGTCCAGTGTTACTGGATGATATACTGGTCCAGTCATCTTACCCATCTAGGGCACCAAAAGATTTGGCTATCACCATTCAAGTTCTCCAAGAGCACGGCTTCTCTGTCAAAGAGGCCAAAAAAGCCACTTTACTCCCACCAATTCCTTACTCCATCTGGGAGCTGTATTAGATACTTTTTCCTGCAAAGTGTCCTTGTCCCAGGAACGTCAAGAGAGTATCAGTTAATTGACCATATAAAATTTAACCCTAGAGTGCCCCTGGCTACACTTTCCAAGCTCCTAGGGAAAATGATATAATGCATTAATATAGTGCCATGGGTTAGATTCCATGCCAGGTCATTCCAATGGTTTCTTCTACCTTATCAGAAGACAGGTAGGAGTTGTTCCTCTTTCAGGTCAGATTAACTCCGTTGGTCCTTAAATCTTTTCGATGGAGGTCATCTGAGGCATTTTCCATGGGAGTCTTGTTCAAGTAACCAGACAGGTTAGTGCTGACCACAGATACCAGCCCCCCCCCTTCAATCCAGGGTGGCCCAGGGACCACGGTCCCAGGAAAATTTGGCCCATAATATTAATTGGCTAGAGCTTCGAGCAGTCAATTTGGCCCTGATACAATTAGAGGATGCTGTCTCAGATAGGGACATCCTGATCTTGCTTGACAAGGTGTCAAGCAAGGCACATTTTAACTACCAAGGCAGGACTCATTCAGGACCCCTGATGTTAGAGGCAGATCAACTCTGCTTATGGGCAGAGAGGCACCAGGCATCGCTCAGAACTGAGCTCATTGCAGGCATGGCCAATGTTGAGACGGACTGGCTTAGCAGAGCCACCACTGACCAGGCAGAGTGGCGTTTGCACCCTGATTTATTTCAGGAGCTGTTGGAGTGCTTCGATCTCCTCACTTCCCAGGACAACACGCAACTCCTGAGGTTCTACTCCAGGTGTGTGGTTCTGGGGGTAAGGGGAATGAACACTTTACTCTGCCCTTGGCCATGGGAATTCCTGTATGCCTTTCCTCCTCTGCCCCTGATTACGGGGGTCTTCCAGAAACTGTGGGCAGAAGAGCAGAACTTATACTTGTAGCCCTCACTGGCCCAGGAGGCAATGGTTCGCAGATTTAGTAAACCGTTCCATCTCCAGTCCTGGGAGGATTCTGGTAGACAGAATGTCGCTCAGACAGTAGGCAATATTGCTTCCAGAGCTCCAGTGGCTTCAGTTGGCCATCTGGAGATTGAGTGGGGATCCCTGATCCAGAGCTATCATTCCTCCAGAGTAATAAGAACTGTCCAAGCCTCCAGGGCACCCTCCACCAACTGCATCTATGATGCAATCTGGAAGGCTTTCAGTGATTGGTGTTGTAAGTATGACATTGCCCCTTCTGGGGCCTTAATTGCCAGATGCTGGACTTCCTCCAAGAGAGCCTAGACAAGAGACTTTCACCTAACACTCTGTGGAGGCAGGTTGCAGCCTTGCCCTCTGTTCTATCCTTGGGGTGGGGGAGTGGAATCTTTGTCTAGACATCCCACGGTCCACAGGTTTCTGAAGGGTACTACAAACCTGAGGCCTCCAGTGGTCATCGAGATCCCACATGGGACTTCTTTAAAGTATTGCAGTCACTGACTAAGGCCCCATTCGAACCACTGATACCCTTGCAGTTTTTTGTCTTGTAAGGTAGCATTTCTGGTAGCGATCACCCCTTCTAGAAGGATTTCGGTCCTGGCAGCCTTGTCTGTCAGGAAAGACATCTAGACCCTACCTTTTGTACCTAGATTAATCCTGGGTTCCTCAGATCCCAACACATAGTGTTACCTGATTTCTGTCCCCTTCCGTTCCACAATTTAGAGTGCAAGTGGCAGTCCCTAGATGTTAGCATGGCACTTCGAATTTACATCAGACGTTCCTCTACATTTAGCAAAACTGAGGCCATGTTTATGTCCTTTCCCCTTCCCATTGGGGGCAACAAAGCCTCTCCTGCCACCTTGAATAGGTGGATCACAGCATGCATCGCACAGGCCTTCTAACCAGAGCCCTTCCAGTACCCCAGGGCCTAATGGCACACTCTGCTAGGAGTTCCTCGACTTCAGCTTCCTAGGCCACCCAGACACCTCTAGTGGAGATTTGGACAGCGGCCATGTATACCTCCCCATCTCTGTTCATCAGACATTACCGTCTGGACTCCCATGCCTCGAGGAGTGCAGCTTTTGGCAGACGGTTGCTTCAGTGAGTGGTTCCAACTTCGGAGAGACTTACCAGATGAGGACCCTCCCGTGGACATGCGGGCTTTGGTATGTCCCATCCTAGGCTCTCGCAGCAGCATTTAGGAGAATGGGCGTTGGTAAATTTACCTGAGAACGTCCTTTCTATAGATGCTGCTAGAGAGCCCAACCCCTCCCTTATTTCATCGGACCATGGTAAGATGTATTAATGTTAATGTTAAAGATTCTGTTTGGCTTTCAGAGACACTTTCTACAGTCTGTGAAGTACCTTCGCCAGCATCTATAGAAAGGGCGTTCTCAGGTAAATTTACCAATGCCCATTCAGAGAGAGCTAAAGACAGCAGAGAAAATTATAGGAAGTTCACTTCCTGTTATTCAGGATACTGCTTATAAGTGCTATGTGTTTAGAGCTCAAAGCATTGTTAGAGACCTACTACCCCACACTTCACAGTCTGTTTTTATTGATCCCCTCTGGGAGGAGATTTTGAAGTCTTTCTAGCAGGACTACAAGTTTGATAACAGCTTTGTTCCCTATGCTATCCGTCTGGTAAACTCACAAGATTTATTTTTTTCACCGTATACATGTACCTTATACATCCATACTGTGTTGTTTCTCTGTGTCATATATGTGGATATATGCATAATTTGGTACTTATTTATTTACTTTGTCATGTTTATGTAGTGTATATTGGAAGTGGAGATCCTTTAAGAGCTATATGCAACAAAATTTCATTTTAATGTATGCCAAAGTGACAATAAAGTTATTCTAAGTCTTGGTTCTCTCTGAGATTGCTTGTTTTCTTGCAGACGTTTCATTACCCGTACTAGTAATATCATCAGTGTTAACACCCTTCACCTGCAAGAAAAAGACTTTTTTCTTTCAAGAAGAGAAAGCAAGTTCAGAGAGCACCAAGGACCCCTTAGTTTCAATCATGCTTTATTTTTATATATCGATCTGGCTCTTCATATCCACATACTAAAGACTGTCTAATATATTTTGACTATGAAAGAATGCTGCATAAAATGAGATATTCTTTTTTCTTATTTGCTAACTTTTTCTTATTTTCTTATTTTAATACAGAGTTGTGATGAAATCTGTTTAGAGAGATTTATAACTTAAGTCTTAATAATATACACATTTGAATATAAATAGTCTCTATTTTAAGAAGTCATTCAAATGTACATGTTGTTGATAATAATTAAGAGTAAATCTATGTCTCCTAAATGTTACAGGTAAATATCACAGAAGTATTGGAAAAACCAACAGTGCAAGGAAAACAAAAATAAATGACACAAATGTAGAGAAGCAAAAATTCAAATAATGGAAAATGAAGTATATTAAGAGAGTAGGAGAATGCTCAGTTGTGGTATAAAGTTGCTGACAGTACCTTAGCTTAAGCTGTTTATTTTATGAATAATTAGTAAAATCAGTGATTTAGTGAATTTAATTGACCAGTGTGTTTAGTAATTACTGTAATAAATTAAGCTGTTTGTTGCTTAGCAAAATTTGATTAGAGTGATTTGAATAACCAATTGATTGATTGATTGATTTTTAGTAATAAGCAACCTTACTTTTGATTTGTTCCTTAACATATCAATTAACATTTATTAAATACCAACATTCATTAAGTAACTGTCTACCTATCACATTAACTAGCTATTGTAATTGATTGCTGTACTATTGCTATTGACCATGCCAGCCAAAAACTCCAAAACAAAAGAAAAATATCTCTACCAATGACCTCCCAGACTCCTGCACATGTTTCAAATGTCTTGAAACCATCAATGAAAGCAAAATTTACATCAAATGCCACCTATGTGATAATCTAGCCACCCTGCCTGCTTAAACGCAAACAAAAACCTAGCTGACACAGTTAAAAATTCAGATACATTCTTTTTTCTATGTCCATCATGTTCTCCAAAGCTAAACAAAATGAGTACCCTACCTGACAGAGCTGAAAGTATAGAATCACTCATCCACTCAATAGAAGAACGCTTAGCAACACATTTTGAAACAACTATACAAGCAAGCCTAATTTTTCTTGAAAAAAAAAAAGTACAGCACAGATAAGTGAGTACCTATCAGCTCAAAATCAAATCCCACAACAACCACAACCACTACCTCAACTACAATCACAACTACAACCAAAAATAACCACCAAACCACAGCCACAAACAATTACTATCCCTTCAAATAATTCTACAAATAATATCTCCTTATTCATCAAAGACACCATGGAATGTGAACAGAAACGTCCAAATGCCATTTTATTTGGTCTCGAAGACACCAACGAATCAGATGACATCACCAAAGTTCGTGATATCATAAGCAACTCTAATACAACAAACATCTCTCCTGAAGATATCATTGAAATAACCAGAGATGTCCATGGGTACAAATACAATGATGGCTCTGTGGCCCCAAGATTTTGTAGAGTTGTATGCAAAAATGAGTCCAGCAAATGCATATTCATTCATACAATAAACGCCATTGCAAAAACCAATCCCAACCACAAAAAACTTCGCTCAAGACCAGACTTATCAATACTACAAAGAATCCGCTCCCGTGAACTCTGCACAGAACTCAAAAACGGTCCAGACAATGTAGAAAAGGATCTATACATTGACTACAGAGCTGACTGCATCAAAAGAAAGTCACACAACCCACAACTCTGCATCCAACTCCACCCCATCCAATCCAACATCACTCAAAACTAGGCATGCACACCCCTAACTACCTCTATTCCAACCACAATTGGCCTTAAATGTAAGCTACTCAATGCAAGAAGCCTTGTAAATAAAATACCTGAATTTCTCCTCTTACTAAATACAGTTAAATTCGACATTATATTTGCCTGTGAAACATGGCTGAATGCATCTCTCCCTGACTCCCTTACCACAGTAAGAGACTATCATGTTTACTGATCAGATCTTGAAATCTGTAGAGGAGGTGGTGTTGCTATCTTCTATAAAAAGTCCCTACATCTAAAAAACATCCAAGTTACCCAGGAGCTTGCTATTCCTGAAGCCATCATCTGTGAACTGTCCTTAAATATCACATTTCTGTTCTTATTATGTTACAGAGCCCCTGATTATGACATCGAACATGCAAACAAGCTAAATACATTACTAACATGGGCAGCATCCTGCCCACACGCTTTTATCTTTCTTGGTGACTTTAATCTACCTCATATTAACTGGACCCTTAACGAATGTACAACTGAACCCACACATGCAACCTTCTACAATGCAGTAACAAATCTGGGACTAGAACAATTAGTAACCAACAACACTAGACTTAACAACTGCCTCGATCTCATCTTCTGCAATAGTTTGAATTCAATTTATGGAATACAAATTAAAGAACCTTTTCCAACAGTGACCACAACATGACTGACTTTTGTCTCAACATACGTCTACACAAAAATCATCACAACGGCGGAATCCCCAATTATAACTTCAAAAAAGGCAACTATGATCTTATAAACAACGATCTCTCATCCCTTGATTGGCAAGTTCTATTCTCTGGATGCAATACTGTAGAAGATCATTACAACATATTTTTACTTGAAGACAAAAGAGTCATCAAACTATATGTACCATTAACAACTCCCAAAACCAGAAAAAGCAAATTACTCAAAACAATAAGGAAGCTTCAATCTAAAAAGAAATCACTTTGGTGGAAAAACAAATCTGGTCACGTTGCAAACTTCAAAAGCCAATTCAAAAATTTATGCCACCAGATAAAAAATGAATGCACCAATTATCATGATAAACAAGAAGAAAACCTATGCACCAATTCCACCCACACTTTCTACAATTTTATAAACAACAAACTAAAAGATTCAAGGTCCATCCCACCCCTGACAGGACCTAATTGTAAAGACTGCAATGACGACACTATTAAAGCCAACCTCTTTAACACATTCTTTGGCTCAGTATTTGTAAACAACAATGGATCATGCCCAGTATTTCCTAGTTGAACCACAGACAACTACAATGATCTAATACATATCGATTTTACAGAAGACAATGTTGAAAAAGCACTGCACAATCTAAAACCATCTCTATCTATTGGACCAGATGGAATATGTGCCTACTTCTTAAAAAAGCTACCCACTGCCATAGCCAAACCTCTAAGCATAATCTTTGAAAAATCTTTCAGGACCAGCTCCTTGCCAAAACTATGGTCACAATCCACAGTCATCCCTTCAGAAAGGGAGACCCCAGCATACTTGAAAATTAAAGACCAATCTCTTTATGCTGCATCACCTGTAAAGTCATGGAATCAATTATTAACTAATCCATCATCCTCCACTTAGAAACAAACAACCTACTCTCTAATAAACAATTTGTTTTTTTTAGGAAAAACTATCATGTGATCTGAAACTCTTACACTGCAAAAACATATGGACTACACAACTTGATCAGGGCAAAGCAATAGACGCAATCTACATAGACTTCTGTAAAGCCTTTGATTCAGTGGTGCACCCACATAGTAAATCGCTCAAAGAGATTAATTACGATAAACTATTACAGCAAATTAAGAAAGACCTAGAATCCTGGAATAAGCTGCAGCTTTCTTTACTGGGCAGGATTGCCACGATCAAAATGAACATCCTACCAAAATTCCTTTACTTATTCCAGACAATTCCAATTAAATTACCAAAAAATTTTTTTGAAGATATAAATAAGGTAACACTTAAATTTGTTTGGCAAGGGAAAAAAGCTAGAATCAATATTAAGGCTTTACAAGATGCAAAAAGTAGAGGGGGGCTAACACTCCCAAATTGAGAATTATATTATTGGGCAGCCAACTTATTATGGTTAAAAGACTGGGTTAATTTACTCAATAAAAGAACCTTAGCCTTAGAAGGGCACGATCTTCAGAGAGGGTGGCACGCATTTCTATGGGAAGTGGGGAAAACTAAACAGTCGTATTTTCATAGACACCTTATTAGAGATTCATTATTAACTAATTGGAAAAAAATATGCAAAAAACATTATTTAAAAATTCCGATTTGGCTTTCAACAATGGAGGCAATGGTTCATCCCAACAATTTGGATATAACAAAAATGATTAAATATGAAGATTTATTAGACCCTCTAGGAAAATTAAGAACTCGACAGGATTTACAGGAACAGGGATTTAAAATTGACCAGTGGTTATATATACAAATCCATAGCAGATACAAACAAGATATCAAAGAGTTTGGAATCTATAGCAAATTACAATATTTAGATAAAATCTTATTAGGATCAAATAAAAAGAATATTTCCAAATTTTATAAATATTTACTGGAGGTAGAATTAGAGCAAGAGATAGTGAAAGGGAACATGATAACGTGGAGTAGGAATATTGGAAGAAGCATTACATTAACAGAATGGGAAAAGATCTGGAATAGAAACATCAAGATTATGAAATCGGCGGCGTACAAAGAAAATATGTATAAAATGTTATATTGATGGCACTTATCCCCTTCGAGGTTGGCGAAGATGAACCCTAACATGAGCTCAAGGTGTTGGAAATGCAAAAGCACTGAAGGAACATTTTTCCACATGTGGTGGTCTTGTAAAACTACCCAAAAATTTTGGCAAAAAATCAGAAAATGGTTGGAGGAGATAACTAAAGAACAAATAGACTGATTCAGTGGTGCACAACAAACTACTCCTAAAACTAAAATCTTACGGTATCTCTGGACACCTGCATAACTGGATAGAAGCATTCCTGTCAAACAGACAACAAATGGTCAAAATTGGAAGTGTGCTATCAAATTCTGTACCTGTCAATAGTGGTGTCCCCCAAGGCAGTGTTCTAGGACCAACTCTCTTCATTCTCTACATAAATGCCCTCTGTGATCACATTAAGAGCAACTGCATTCTTTTCACTGATGATGTAAAGCTGTTCAATACCACAGACAACACTGCTCCCCTTCAAAAAGATCTTGACTATGTATCAGAATGGTCAAACAAATGGCAACTTCAAATCTCAACAAATAAATGGTCTGTCTTACATATTGGCAAAAAATATCAGAACATAAAATACAAGCAGAATAGTCAAGACCTTGTTGATGATCCAAACTCTGCCAAGGATCTTGGAGTACTTATCTCTAATGATCTAAGTGCTAGAGCCCACTGTAACTACATAGCCAAAAAGGCGTTAAGAGTTGTTAACCTAATCTTACGTAGCTTTTTCTCTGGTAATATTATACTAATAACTAGAGCATACAAAACATTTACTAAACCAATACTCAAATACAGCTCATCAGTCTGGAACCCACATTACGTATCTGATATTAACATAGTTGAGAAAGTCCAGAAATATTTCACAAGAAGAACTCACTACTCCCCTACTCGTTGCAGAATACTTTATGACACCAGACTCGAAATTCCAGACCTAGAAAACCTGGAACTATGCCACCTTCGCTCCGATCTAAGTATAGTATATAAAACCATACATTGCAATGTCTTACCTGTCAATGAATGCTTCAGCTTCAACCATAACAATACAAGAGCATACAATAGATACAAACTTAAGGTTAACCGCATCAAACTTGATTGCAGGAAATATAACTTCAGCAACGGAGTGGTCAATGTCTGGAATACTCTACCTGACTCTGTGTTTTTTTTCCCCCAAACCTGAAAAACTTTAACCTTAGACTGTCTACTATTGACCTCACCCCTTTCCTAAGAGGTCTATAGGGGGCGTGCATAAGCGCACCAACGTGCCTACCATCCCTGTCCTATTGTTTCTTTTATATTTTTTATTTTTCTTATATGTATCCATGTATTCATAAGTATGTTTTTACTTATACCTATTATCTTGTAAGTAATTGACAAATAAAAATAAATAAAAATAAAATACAATGTCCATATTCAGAGGTGAATTAACTGAATAAAACAATAGATGAGTGAACTGTGAGTAGTCCTCCTCCAATAATTCACATTTTTGTCTCTGCTTATCCTTTGAAATTTTGATTATGGACATCAAGCTGTTGTCTCTTAGTGACTACAGAGATAAAGTTTTCTCCATGACAATGTTCCTTCCCTGCTCTTTCAGGTCTTCCAACAGTGCACCAATTACCACTGAAACTGATTCTATTCATGTTGTTTGTGTGGTCTTCCTTTTTTCCTTTTACCTTTCCCAGCTTTATAGCCTTCTCCAGAGAGTTCTCAGGAGCAAGCTGAAGGAATTAATTTAACTTTTCAATTGATTCAATTTCTTCTCATGCCAAATCCCCCCACATGTCTATTTCTGTGTAGTTAATATGTACATTTTCAAGATATTAACTTTATAGTTAATATAAGTTCATTTTGATCAGAAATATCTCTTGAATGCTTGTTAAGCTATATGAATAATCATCTTGTCATTGTGCACAACATTATTGCATTTTTATATCTTTAGTCAGTTTAATAGAAAACAAAGAAATAATTGATTGGAACATCTATGGAGATTGTAAGACATCCAGGTCATGGTTGTCTCAAAGGTCCTTTTTCAAAAAGCAACTGGACTGTGTTTAGTCTTTGCCTCTTTGGGTGTTCTCTCCAGGAAGCTTTTTTTAAGAAAAGAAATGGTGGTGAAGCCAGACTGGTAGACTTATAGTCAAATCATATATTTTAATTTTGGTGATCCTATCCTCAAGTCTAAGGAGGATTTAGAATTAGAAGGATGTGTCTGTCATTAGTTTACATACTTACAACTGAAAGAAAGATTTAAACGAGACAAAAATGTTATGGCTCAGATTTGTGAAAAATGAGTTGGAAATCCTGCTGCATGGTAGTGGTGAATGTATTATAGCTAAGATCTATAAATTGTTATTGAGTTTGAATTTGGAAAATGAATATGTAAAACATTGCATGATTCAGTGGGCATGGATCTTTGGATACAATGTAATTCTTGAACAATGGGAGAATACATGAATGAAAGATTTAAAATTTACACTAAATTATAATTTAAAAGAAAACTTCTATAAGATGATGTATCTTTGATATTTAACACCAGATAAATTGTCGAGAATGTATACAGGTATTTCAAACGAATGCTGGAAATGCAAAAAATGCAGAATTGTATCATATATGTGACAAAGCAAAGAAATATTGGAGTAGGATTCATACCCTAATTCAGAAGATTCTCAATATAAAACCAGCAATTTTTTGGGAAAAAAGTTTAATGGAAAAAGTCTTGGAAAAATATTGGAACTTTGATGTTATATATATATTGACGGCAGCAAAGTACTTACGCACAAAAATAGAAAGAGACTGATTCCTACAATAGATAAAATGGTTGCAAAAGATGATGAAGTTAGCAGAGATGACCAACTGCTCTGATTAAAGAAAAAAACACAATTACTTTTGTTTCTATTTGGAAACTGCTTCTGGACTTTGTGCTTTGAGTTTGAGTAGTTATAGAAATGGCTAGCTTATACTATTATGTAAAAATAAAAAATTGAGTTGGTGTTATCTTATTCTACTGCAGCAAAGGGAGTCAGAAATCAAATTGAGCATAGATATAACACTGTCTTTCCCTCCGAGCTTCAGATTCCTAAGCAGACACAGTATGAACGTTTATTGCAGAGAATTAGATCATATATAAAAGTTCTGAATACAGAAGTAGACAGAAAATCCATCCTATTTCATAGAAAGCCACTCATTGTTTAGTGACTACTTGCAAATCCAATGGTTAAAAGATAAAAATAAAATAAAAATCATTTTCCAACCAGAGTCTGTGCTTATGGCCAAATAATATGTGACTGACAAAGCATGATGAAATAATACTGGGAAAACTGTCTAAGAGAACTTCATCTGAATGAGATAGCAGCAACCAGGGATCTTCACGATTTCTTTGTATTTCTCTTTTGCCCTCTCCCTCATGTGTTAGTTTAATGATCATTTTCCTTCGGATCTAAGGATTGAATTGTGGTCACTAAATGAGGAAATGGTGTACGTCACCTTCAAATCAGGGTGGATTTGATTTAAATCAAATTGATTTGAATCACGATTTAAATCATGATTTAAATCATTAGTAAGAAGGCTTGATTTAAATCAACCCGATTTAAATCATAACTGTCATTTCTGTCCCATAGCAGCTCCTCTGACCCACTGTTGACTCACCGACAGTCCCATTCCCTTAATGGACTGCTGGTGATGCGGCAGAGACACAACAAGGTGAAGGATGTGGCAGGTAGCAGGGGAGTGGATGCCCACTAGAAGGTGCTGCAATTATGGATCTGAAATGACAGGTGCTCTTTAAGAACTTATTCTTGCTGGTAGTAAGAAACTTTAATATTTTTATTTGCAAACAAAATGAAGTTTTACTATTTAGAGTACATTGTTATTTCAGCTTGCAGAGCTTGGATTCATTGAATGACTTTACCAAAAATATAAATATTGCAGAATATACAGCCTCATGCTACATAATTAAGCTCCATTTCATGCTGAATAAACTAAATTATTAATGTATTTTAAATAGAAAGCTATTTTTAGATAGATGTTTACTCCAAAAGCATTTTATTAAAATAAATTCAATAAAAATATTTAAAAATCTGATTTAAATAAAAAATGCAATTTAAATAAACTCAATTTTTAAACCCCCCCACAAAAAAACCCATCAATTTTTATTCACCCTTTTCCAAATTCTTTTCTTCCTGTGTTTTGAATTAATGGATTTTTATTTCTTTTTTTGTGATCTTGAAGTTTTTTGTGATGTTTCTGTTGTTTATAGACTGAATTCTATGGAATGGGAATTTGGAGTTTTGCTTTAACCTATAAAAGTTTTAATGAAAGAATTACTTATAAAATAAATAAAGACAAATTTCTAGATATAAAAATGCATATATTGGAAAGAAGGAAAGTAAACATACAAAGTTTAAATGAAATTATTGCAGCGAACCAAGATAAAATAGTTACTTATCTTTTTGAATAAGCTGCTGACCTTTAGCATATGTTCATTTCAGAGAAGATGGCTGGAAAGAGACTCAGTAGTAGCTATTTTTGACTGTAGTAAAAACAGACACATATCTAAAAATAGTAGAAGGAGGCTGAGCATTTATCATCTCCTTTGATGACATATTCAAGAAATGATTAATATTTAGATGGAAGATCACCAAAACATCCAGAGTTTTAGGTCAAACTGGGAGAATGGAAAAAATACAGAAAATAAAGAATGGGAAACAACTTTTGTAATTTTGCAATAACAGTTTGTGTGTGTGCATGTGCATGCGTATATAGATATGTACAAATGTACTTATATGCCAGTGACTACTGCCAGAGAAACTTAACTTGCCTATATCCAAATATGTCTACTCTTAGTTCATAAGAGAAATGTGCAATTTACTCCGCCTATCTGGAAACAAAATCTGTACTCAACCATGAATTCACTTAATGACTTATTCTTTTATTCTTAGATCACTTCTGTAAAATAAGATGATTAATGGTGTACCTTAGAGAGGTATTGCAAAATAAATAAGAGAAGATTAGGAATGTATGGAAAAAACAGACATATTTAATTTTTTGTTGAAATCAATGAGACATAGACATTAACTCTGCATTTAAGCTGAATTGATTTCCTTTTGCAGTGGGAATAAAATAAGCAAAGGGGCTGAAGGTTGTATTTAAATACTGTCAAAGGCAGAGTACTCAAGATATAGGAGTTGCCTTTTGATATAAGATGTATATATTTTATGCATACATTAAAAAAATATATTTGATGTTTATTTAAAACAAAGGTATGAAGGTGGACTGAACCTGGGCCGCCAGCATTCAATAAACTGTATTTAAAGGCATTGGATTGTCTTTGTACACTGCTGAACATTGTGTTTCACATTCTGCCTGCTACAAATATTGCTTCCCCCACTCGCTTTGTTGTAAAATTATACAACATAGTCTTTTTTTTCTGGATTGGTGATATACTTCCAGAATGACTCCTGTAGCCTTTAAGTTAGTAATTTTTGCACACTAATATTACTGCCAAGTATTACAGTTTAGTTCATAGCTTCCAGTAGGTCACTCTTTTTTGTCTGAAATATTCATGGCTTAGCAGCATGATACATTTCAATTGTTTTTCCTAGTCTGTGGTCTGTAACTATACAATTGTCAGTTTACTATTTTATATATCTAGAAAATGCATTATATCTTTTCAGACTTGGACTTTATAAAGAAAATAGGTTGCAAATCTATCTTAATACTAGTCCTACTTCTACCCACCCACAGCTTGGAAATAATAAAATAATCCATTCTTTTTTGAAATAAAAAATCTTCAATTCACAGTAACTTTAACACTACCACAATAAGTCAGCTTAAAGCTGAGAGTTCCATCTTTACAATACTGGAGTTCAGTTTATTTTATATTTCTTGTGCTAAAACTAACTCCTCTGGTCTAGAATTGACTGGTTCTACATAATAGCCCTCATTTATTCTTTACAGATAAAGAATAAATGCTTTATCTGTAAAGCAGATAAATGCTTTATCTTTGAAGGTCAAAACCAGCACCTTGAATTGGACCCAGAAGCAAACTGGCAACCAATACACTTTGCAGAGCAGGGTTGTAACATGCTGGTCCAGAAACATACGTAACTGACACTATTGCTAATCAATATCAATATTGGTATCAATATTGTTAATGGTATCAAATATCACCAAGAGGCCAAGTTGTCAAATATGGATGCACAACTCCCGTCCCATCTCACCAGAAGTTATCAAAAAGCATGATTAATGCAATTTTTACCACCTACGCAGACTTGAATGCCAACTGAGCAGGATCCAGATAATCTGCTTCTTCCAAGGTCGTCAGAAGCTACAACCTAATCATGTACTCAACTTTCCCAAAAAGGGGAGGTCAGATATTGGATTTTCCAGTATGTTGGGATCCATCAGTGGCTTGTTGAGAATGGGTGAACCAAAGTCTTTAACAGATTAAAAAGAAACATCTCTTCACTCACACAGTTAACCATCACTGGTACCCATTCAGATGAACCTCTTCCAAAGGCTGCTTTAACAAGCCAGGAGGGTATAGTTCTAAAGAGTGGATGGCCGAATTCATAGTCTAAATAGATGTTCAGTTCCTCAAGTCCATGAAATTAAATCCATTTCCAGATATCCAGGGACTACCTCTGGAGCTGCAAAAAGACTAGTGTTTAACTGTGAATGTTTGAATTTCTCTGTGTAAAACAAAACAAATGAATACATTACAGAATATTCTAGAACTTCTAAGGCATATAAATTTTTTAGCATGGCCTATTCAAAGTCTTGTATGCAGCCTATGCAATGTTCTTATCTTACTTGTTGGATATCTGTTTACAACAAATTCTTTTTTGCAACTTTTTTAGATGGTGAATCCTCATTACTTTTCTTTGTGCTATGTCTTCCATATTGTTCTTAGAGCTAAAAGTTATTCTTTTCGGTTCTTGCACACAGTAAGCCTAGCCAGTAATTTGTGAGTTCCACTATACTGAGGTTCCAAGGGTTCCCTTAAGGATTGACTATCACTATGAATGCAGACTGCAGAATGTGATAAAATGATATTTGTAAGTTGTTTCATGCAACTGAACTGTGTAGAGTTGTTTTTATTTTACTTTCTCCCATGCTGCTTTTGCTCTTGGGCACCATGGAGTGAAAATAATATATTCTCAGCAACATTTTCCACCTGACAGGCAAATTCCCCAGGATCGTCCCAGGCACAAAAGAAGGTGAATTCCACAGTAAACAGTACACTTTGTGAAAGAATTTCCTACAACTTTCAGCTACTGTTCCTAACAGGAATATCCTACTTTAATTTCTTTGTTGATATGTTCTGTTATTTTGTATTCAGACTTCTTTTTATAGACCAGTGGGAAAAAGCTGCAAAACTTTTAAGGCTTTTCAGTTTTCAATATTTTTTAAAAAATTCTGCCTTTACTATTTTTATAAATAATTCAAGGTGGCCATCATACATAATACTTCTTCTTCCTATTTTCCCCAATAACAACAACCTTGTGAGATAAGTTGGGCTGAGAGAAACTGGCCCAAAGACACCCAGCCAGCTTTAATGCCAAGGCATGAAATTTTGAGTGGCTTTCATTTCTGTATCTGGAATATCTTAATGCAAATACATTTCCTATTATCTGTTATAAGAATATACAACATTACATTTAAATAATTTACTATGGTCTTATTGTTTACCAATAAATAAGGGTTTGAAAAAATAAATATATAATAACCTGCTAATTTTGTGGAAATCAAAACAGAAAAATCTTTGGACTTTCTCATAAGTAGTGCTTGTAAGTTGATGATTGTAATGATGACAACAATAATTACTATTTTTTTCTTGTGTGAACAAAGTTGCTGGAAGAAAAAGCGGACCTGCTCTTAGTGGGTCCTTATTGGCCAAGGTGAGCATGGTTCACAGAACTGAAGGACCTCTCGATGGCACCACCATGGAGGATCCCATCATCAGTCATATCACTGTCTCAGGGCCCAGTGCTACACCCGGACCCCCAATGGCTAAACTTTTATTTATTTATTTATTTATTTGATTTATCAATTGTTTACAAGATAATAAGTATAAGTGTATACATAGTTACGAATACATGAAATGGGTACATATAAGAAAAATAAAAGAAAAATAAAAGAAACAATAGGACAGGGATGGTAGGCACATTGGTGCGCTTATGCACGCCCCCTAGAGACCTCTTAGGAAAGGGGTGAGGTCAATAGTAGACAGTCTAAGGTTAAAGTTTTTGGGGTTTGGGGAAGAAATTACAGAGTCGGGTAGAGTATTCCAGACATTGATCATGGAAGTTGAAGGGCTGCATCTGAGAGATGAACACCTTTCTACTCAAGTTATTTACACTATTCAGTTGGCTCGACATCCTTCGATGAACTGAATCTGTGAGGCCACATGGTCTAGCTTCTGCCGTTGGTGTCAGAAGGTTCAGATCGACCCCACTTCCTCATCTGTACTGCAGTTATTAGAATTTTTACAGGAGGGCCTAAACAAAGGGTTATCACCCAATACTCTGTGGAGATAGGTGGTGTCCCTGGCTTCAGACATATCTTGGGATGATTTTACCTCCATATCTCATCACCCTCGCATTCGCAGTTTTCTGCGCGGTGCCAAGAACTTGAGGCCCCCTGCAGTGTACTGATATCCAACTTGGGACTTAAATAAGGTACTATTGGCCCTTACTACAGGTCCCTTTGAGCCACTAAGGACCACGACACTTCTATTTCTAACCTACAAAGTAGTTTTCCTGATAGCAATTGCATCTGCCCGAAGAATCTCCAAACTAGTTGCATTATCGGTGCGCAAATATGTCTGCATTTTCCATTTGGATAGAGTGGTTCTCAGACCAGATCCCTCCTTCATTCCAAAAGTTAATTTGGCATTCCATAGAGCTCAAGAGCTGGTGCTCCCAAATTTTTGCTCACATCCATCACACAGGCTCTAACATCAATGACACTGCTTGAACATAAGAAGAGCCTTATGCATCTACATAGAGTGCACGGTGCCCCCCAGAAACACAGAAGCCCTCTTCGTGTCCTTTCAGCCTAACACCCTGGGGCGCAAGGTTTCACCCTCTACCATAGGTAGATGGCTAAGGGCCACTATCGATAAGTTGTATGACTCTCACTCGAATCCAGTGCCCCAAGGCATTACCGTTCACTCCACTAGGAGTGCAGCCACCACAGCAGCAGGGGGGCCCAAGCTACAATTGAGATTTGCCGACCTGCATCCTGGGCTTCTCCATCTCCATTTATTAGAAATTATAAAATTGACGTATTTGCTTCTGCTGAGGCTTCATTTGGTAGGTGAGTTTTGCAGCAAGTTATTTCAGAGACAGTTAGGTCTGAAAATCAGACGGAGTTCCTCCCTTAGGACAGTGCCAAGCTTTGGTATATCCCATCACTGGATGCTCTGAACAGCTCATGGGAGAAAGGGTGTTGGTACTTTCCTGATATGCCTGTTCTCTATAGGCTGTGAAGAGCATCCAGCCTTTTATTCTGTCTGGTTCTGGCCAGGGTTATTACATAGGCTTAAGGATATTGGGTATCAATACCTTGGCTTCGCAAAACTGGGAACGCTAAGGAGAAGTCTCGTGGAGGAGGAGGAGTGTTCTCAAGTTTAAGCCCAGCCTTCCTAGAAGGGACTGAAGCACCTTCCCATCACTGGATGCTCTTCACAGCTCACAGAGAGCGGGCGTATCAGGTCAGTACCAACGCCCTTTTTAATTTGTGAAAGTCATGAACATGGAATAATAGCAGAACTCAATCAGAACTCCCTGCTGCTGTGCATCTTCACTAAGTGAAGTTCCACATGCCACTATGTTAAGTGTTGCATCAAAATATCTTTTATCTTATGGCTTATGGGTCAGCATCATAACATTAGTATTGGCTGAGAATATCTAGGTAATAAAAAGGCTAGGGGTGTCTTGATCTCAGTGTTCCAATATTTAAGTGGCTGCCACAAAGAAGAGGGGATCTATGTATTCTTGTTCTGCCTGATGGTTTGGTCTGTTGGATAGATAGTTTAGATATCACCACTTATCTTATATGGAGATGCTCACTTTAGTTCTCCTGAACGTGTCCGAAAGATAAAGTTCCTGTAACCTGCCTTGCTTTTCTATTAGTTTAAAAGGGAAAAAGAAGAAAAAGGGGAAGAAACATTAAACATGAAAGTGCTTTGTGCATTAGATCATATAGTTAGAGAAATCAATCCTTTTCCACTATCCTGTTTGGTGATAAACCAATCTCACAAGAGATAAATAGATTCAAACCTTATTTTTAAAAAAGAAATGTGATTTTTTTTATTTTTTGCCTTAAATAGCCATACAAAAAACATTTATTGTACAAATATAATGCTGTTCAAATCATAGACAAAATGATTTAACAAAATATAACAAAATATAAATAAAATATATGACTTTGGATAAACTAAAAGATAATGCTGATCTGCTGCTAACATCGAGATAATTCTTCTGTAAAGGTATTTCAGGTTGCAGATAAATAAATACAGGGAGATTAAAGGTTAAACAGAAATGCAGAGAAAGATAAAAATTACAGTTCCAACAAATTGACTTATTTACACACCTGTTAAACATAACTGGATTCTTACATCAAAAGCCACTGCTTACATCTAAAGATTTTGTTCAATTTCTTGCAGACTCGTCTTTAATCAAGGACTCAAAGATATCGCAACTTCTTTTCTAATCAAAATATCCAGCTTCTGTACTTTCATAAAAGTATAAAAGAGATCAAGATAGGTAATTTTCTTACATATGTGATCAGAAGCCTTAGGGAGTGAAAATATGGGCTGAAACTGAGATATGGCTGACTGTCAGTGAATGGAAGTGGAGCTAGCCTGCCTAGTCATTACAATCAGATAGCTACTGTAATTTTTCATCCACCATAATTATGTTTTTCTACCAATGTGGCTCTATGCATACATAGCACTGCTATTTCTCTTCCTACAAGAACAATTTTGTAGCTTCTTTTTAGCCTGCTTATTTTGAAATGATTTCTCATACTTACTACTGTTTTAACTTTGTCCATTCTAATCCCTTGACATACAGGTGCTTTATTTCCCCTTGAAGACAAAGTACAGCAACTGTACAATTTCTGTTTTAGCAATCAGATGAAATTTGGAAGCAAGCTGAGATAAATATTATACTGTATAATTCACTCAGCTTCTCATCTTGTAAGACCAAATATTTTGTCCTTGGAATTTCCAGCAAGATATAAATCAATGACAGATTAGTTGCCTCTGTAACTTCAGATTCATTTAAGATTTTAGTATATTTACCCAAATATTTCTGTAACAATTGTGGGGTTGTTCATAATTAGGGGAGACTCTGGTTACTGGTACAGAGTACTAGTTTCAATGTATCTCATGAGAAAATGAACATTAATTTTTCTCTGTTCAGGTTTGAAATAAATGGCGACCTGCATAAAAAGACAATCCTATGTTTAAGCAAAAAGACTAGGATTGTGTGGGTCATCCATTTTCCCTTCAGTCTACATCCATTTTCCCTTTAGTCTACATCCATTTTCCCTTCAGTCTACATCCTTTCATAGCAGGTAAATCCTGCTCCACGTAGAAAGAATGGGAAAAGGCAAGGGCTTTGGGGAATAGTATAACTAAAAGTTCCAGATGCACATATATGTATACAATCCTTTTGGGCTACCTGGGTTTTCACAATACACATTTATGACTTGCAAACATAAAGTTTAACTCATTATACAAGGGATTACGTTTTTTACATGACCAGATGCAATATAAAATGTTCCCATATCAAAGCGAGACTTTGCAAATTATGTGAGTGACTGAAACATCCTTCAGTTTATGAAAGAGAGGGTGGACTACCAAGTTGACTAGAAAGAATTGCATTAAAAATATAATGGTGGTAGTATTCTTGGAATTAGGACATTGCACAGTTTTATTATAATGCAGAGAAACATGCCTGACTTATTATATACATAAATGTTTTTGTTATAAACACACAGAGGAAAAAAAAGATCATTTAGAATCATTGCAGATTTTGAATGGGACATTTTTATTAATTTCATCCCTTTAGCGACTTGGCCCTTTATTTCTCTTTCAGTTGAAAGCAAAGTTTACTAGGATCTTCATTCATTTTCCTGCTTTATGGATTGACTAAACTGTGCATTTTTACAGTTTATATTTCGTAGATCTCTGTGAGTTAAATTTCAAGTACTATATTTGGCATGCCCCTCTCTTCAGAGAGCATTATCTCTCAACAAATAAAAAGGCAACAGAAGTTGCTAGAAGATAAAAACCTCTCATGACACCTGAAGTTGAATATCTTTTTAATAGCCAAAACAAACAAACAGCACCAGAAAATGACATTCATATTAATAAATGTTTATAAAGAACTCATGGTTTCTCAATATTGGAGATATATTAAAATAATTCCTATTAAAGGGGGGATTCATTTTTCCTATGTACTACCAAAAAAGGGTAATGTCAGATGCTCAAGGGCTGGAAAAATAAAATAGGACTAATAGCAGAACAGAATAGAAGAATAGGGTTGGAAGGCATTCTAGTTCAACCCCCCTGCTCAGGCATGAAACCCTATACAATTCCAGACAAAAATAGTCGTACAATCTTTAAAAACTCCAATGTTTTACAACTTCTGGAGGCAAGCCTTTCCACTGATTAATTGTCAGAAAGTTTCTCCTTAGTTCTAGGTCTAACCATTCTTCATGTTTTAGCAGTCCAGTCCCCTAATCATCTTTATTGCTCTTTCCTGCACTCTTTCTAGAGTGTCAGCATCTTTTTTATATTGTGGTGATCAAAATTGAATGCAATATTCCAAGTACATTATGGTATTAATATTCCAAGTGATCTTGATTCTATCCCTCTGTTAATGGATCCTGGGATCACATTGGCTTTTTTGGCAGATGCAGCACACTGCAGCCTCATATTTAAGTGATTGCCTACTAGGACTCCAAGATCCCTCTCACAGTTATTACTATTAAGCCAGTTACCACCTAGTCTATATCTGTGAATTTGTTTTTTCTTGTCTAAATGTACAACTTTCCTTTGTTACCATTGAACCTTTTGGACTGTTTACTATTCCTACAACCTTGATGTTGTCTGCAAATTTGTTGAGTTTCTCTTCTATCATCTCTTTTAATGAAGACATTGAAAAGTACTGGACCTAAGACAGGGCCTTGAAGTAGTTCACTGTGTACTTCCCTCCATGTAGATGCAATTCTATGTAGGATTACACATTGAGTGCAGTTCGTCAGCCAATTACAAATTGGCTAGTACACTTTACCAAAGTGGTAATACACTTTAACCCAGAGATCACCAACCCCTGGTCTGTGGACCAGCACCAGATCATGTAATGCCAGAAACTGGACCAAACAAACAAGTAAAATCCCATCTGTGGAATGCAGGCAGCACACAAAACCACATCCCCTTCAGTCTGCGAAAAAACTTATCTCCCTGGAACTGGTCCTTGGTGCCCAAAATGTTGTGGACTGCTGCTTTTAACCCACATTTTTCTATCTTACCAAAAAGGTTTTGGTCTACTTTATCAAATGTCTTACTGAAATCTAAGTGAATTATATCCACAGCAAAGAATGTAATAAGATTTGTCTGTAGTCTCCTGAATCCATTCCTCCTCCCTTTTTAAAGATGGGAACCATATCAGCCCCTTTCCAGTCATCTGATAGTTTCCCAGTGTTCCAGGAATTTTGAAGATATGGTTCTTATCTAATGTTTGCAGGATTGAGGGAGAATAAATTGAAGCTTAATCAAAGCAGGAGACATGTTTCTGATCATTGAAAGTCAGAGTGGATTATACTTGCCCAGAAGATGTAGTTTTTGATTCCTTCCCGGTTATTTCTGATCTAAGACATAATCAGATCTGAGCACATGACACACATCTACAATAGACTTGAGGGTATGAGAAGGCTTTTTCAGGATGTGTTCCCATATTTCAGAAGTGCCTGCCAAGGTAGTCATGCCAGCTTGAACTGCATTCTTCATCAACAGATAAAAACTATTGGCTAATTGCATTTTAGCAACTCAGTTGAGATGGTATTTTGTTTGTTTTCATTGCAGTTTTCAGTGATGCTTTATATGTTTTCATTGCAGAGTTTTCAATGATGCCTTATCATTGCAGCTTTATTGAATTGTTTATATTCTGCTAATTAACTTGAACAGCTATCATTGACAAAGAAGCAGGGTACAAATTCAAAAGGGAGCACTTATGTTATAAGAATTGCAAAAATATCATTTAAAATATAACATCGGAGTCACAACAGATAACAGATAATCAGAGTTGGAAGGGACCTTGTAGGTGATCTCATCCAGCAAGTTCATATAGAACTTGGAAGCAAATTTCAAAGAGGCTGATTTCTAATTAGGCTTTGGGATATGTTTTAAGACTATAATACATTCAAGTGTAAGCAAGATTATTTCTAACAAAGCCAGGATTTGCTTTGCTTGGAAAAGCTATTTTTGAGATGACTAATTTATTTTTAAGAGACAGCTAGTTTAGTGAAGTGGCTAAAGTCTTTAGGCTAGAAACCAGAAAAGCTTGAGATCTAGTACTTCCTTAGGCAGAAAGCTACTAAGTGCCTTTGGGTCAGCCACTGTTTCTCAGTCCTTGGAAGGAGGCAATGGCAAACCACTTCTGAAAAATCTTGGCAAAAGAACTTCAGTGACTTGTGCAGGCAGGTCCCGGGGATAAAATCAATCAATCTAATTAACACAAAACCTATCCTGAACTTCTTTATATTTACTCAGCATATTTAGTATTTCAAAGGAAGCAAATGTTCACAATATGACCTCAAAGTTGATATAGGTTTTTCAATTGATTCTTTCTGATCTTGGGCTATCATAGACTAACATAACTTTTCTTCTACAATTTCTACATATTTATTATTTTTTTTCCATGCAATCATGCCTGATTCTTGAAAACTCCACAAGTTCTTGCAGTTCCTTGAGCTGTAAAGGAAACTAGAGGGAGGATTTACTTTCAGACTTGCAAGATGCTGTTAATGTACAGTAGCTTTACAATAAAATATAATTAACTGATAGCAAGAGCACTTAGACTTATATATTGTTTCACACTGGTTTACAGCCCTCTCTAAGAAGTTTACAAAGTCAGCATATTTCCCACAACAATCTGGGTCCTCATTTTACCAACCTCAGAAGAATAAAAGGCTGAGTCAACCTTGAGCCAATGACAATCAAACTGCTGGCAGTCGGCAGAATTAGCCTACAATGCTACATTGTAACCACTGCCACCATGGCTCTTTCTGGCATGTTTGATCTGGTTGTGTTTCCTGTCTGGACTACCTCATAAGACTAATAGCTTACAAGCAGTGACATATTCCTTGTGTTCCTTTACTTCTAAATGCAAAATGGAATATAAAAAATAAATTTCGCAGTTATTGTCAATGAAATACATGCAAATTTCATAAAGAATGTCTTGGGCAAAACTATACAGGTATGGAAGACTTATTCCAAGTCTGTATATACATGCTGAAGTACACACATCTTCAGGAAGCCAAAGCTGAAAAACAGAGATCTAGATTTAGCCTTAATTGGTTCTTAATTGGTTCTTCTGTCTTGTCTTATCCCTGGGAAAAGTTTTAATTTATAGTGTGAAGTTTAACTGAAGAAAGTTTTGGAAGCAAAATATATTTTAAAAAGTATTCCCAGAAGTTATTTGATAATTATTGAAGATATTAACAGCAGAATTTTCATTAATTATTGGCTGATGTTTATTGAGTAAACTTGGATATCTACAGTGAAATTTACTGTTGAATATATATGTAAATAGGAATGCTTAGTGTGGTCAAAAATTAGTGGATAAAACTAATACAATTAAAAACAATTCCCCTTTCCTGATTTGTTCAAGCCCTGATTTTGAACACAAGGCTAAAATACACACCTGTATGTTAGCTGAGCCACAGAAATCTAGTAATATGTCAGATTTTGTAATATACAAATTACCAAAATTTATAAATAGGTATGTAAATGAGAGAAAAAGAATTTGAGATTTTTTAAATTGAACGTTACAGAAAACAAAAAATGACTAATTCATTTAGCCAAAAGAATGTATGTACATTTTGTTATATTAAAACAGTATACATTTTTGGAATGTGTTTAAGTATGTTTCGAAAATATACGTAGAACATGTTTGAGAAAATTGAATATTTGAGAGATAGTCTGATACAAATATGACTTCAGATTTTTTTTCCTCCTATACTTTGGGATAACCAGATTATATATATGCTGTGATGTGACACAATAATCAGTAAAATAATTTTTCAAACTTAAGCTCTCCTTCAATGTATCAAGTGGCTGCATCTTGATTGCACAAATCTAGTCAACAGTAGATGGTAGCCAAGATAAATACAAATTCTAACTTTTTGCTAGTAGCTGATAGTTGATAGGTTAATGAACCACACATCAATCATCATTTTTTAAACAGCAAAATATCTCCATAATACAAGTGCTATTTTACATTCTTAAAGGATCCTTTGAGAATATCTGTGTAATGCCATCATTCTATTTTATTCAAAAGCCTATCAGAAATGGTCTTTGATTATATTATTAAATAGAATAGCACCATGCACTGTATAAATAGCATCTGGTAGGTTCTTCTCCTCTTCCTTCCCTCCCCTCTCCTCCCTCAATGTGTGATGCTCTTCTACATTTATATCACACGGAATTTAATATGTCTTCATCTACATAACTGCCTGCAGTTTAGCAGTTTGAGTCTCACCATCTAAAGATTGACTTTCATCTTTCCAAGGTCAGTAAAATAAAAATGAAATGACCCAGATTGTGGAGGTAATATGCTGACTTTGTAAACTGGTTAGAAAGAGCTGTAAAGCATTGTGAAGTAGTATATAAGTCTAAGTGCTATTGCTATTGCTACAGGCTCTTCTCTTGGATCCATGCTGTGGTCAGTCTCTGAATTATGTTCCTACAAAATAATACATATATTTCCAAAGTGATACAGTCAACCAGGCTAATGCTGTGCCAGGAATGAATGCACTGGGAAACAATGGATGAAATATTTATTTCCCATGTCACTATTTACTATTCCTCCCAAAAGTTAATAGGCAAACCCATTGTTGATGAACATTCAAACAGCATCATAATAGATTATCAAAAGTATGTTACTAATATGGTGTTCCTCCAGAGATGCTGGACTACAATTTTCATTATTTATCTCTGGGGTAATAGAGTGCTACTAATTTATAGGAAGGTTCAGATTAAAGGAAGATAGACTGCTATAAAATTAAACATAAGCATTGCATACTGCTAAATGTTACTATTGTTATCTTACTTAAGACTGATTATAGTAGCAAATGAATGAGTCATATTTGAACTTTTTCCATCTTTTTTTCAATATGTAGATAAGAAATATGGCTGAGGACTTTTGCAAATCTCCATGTTTCATGTGCTTGAAATAGCAATGCCTGACATATGCAAATCTTTTGATAATAAGCCAGCTAAAAGTTGTGTTTTCTTCTTTTAATCCCATAGCATCACATGCTTCTTTTTGTGTAAAAGACTGAAAGCTACATTGTTGTATATTCTTTTGTGTATATGTTCTATTTCCATACGTGCATACACGTAAAGGCAGGTCTATATTTATTCTTTTGTATTATTGTCATTATGACTTTTTTTCTTTTATTAGCAATATGTACATATTTTTAAGCCTGGTCAGATTGTAGTATAAATAAAGGATTTTATTTGGTAATTGATTTTTTCATTAACTCTTTAATAATATATTTGTAATGTAGGAATTCTGCTCTCTTTTATAATTTACATGTTATATCTTACTCTATAGTCACATCAAGATTGGAAAATGAAGGAAATGGTGGAAACTATTTACATCATTATTTTTTAAAAAAACTTTATTTTTCATTATGTTTAAAAAAGAGAAATGATTTTCAGGTGTTTCTCCCAGGTTAGCAATTTAAAACTGCTTCCTGCAAACATACTGAGTTATTCTTTTCACCCATTTTTTTTTTACTAAAGCATCAATATTTGAAATAATGTTTAAAAATTACTTTCAGTTTGCTTATCAAGCATTTTTCTTATAAAGGGAATGCCAATCCAGGGATTAGAATAAAGACTTTGTAAAAAAAAAAGAATCAAGCAAGTGTCATCCAATAGAAAATACATTTATTTAGACATAATACAATCTCCAAGCAAAAATATATGGCAGAGTAAGATGCACGTGCTTCTTTGTTGCATCTTGATCTTTTTTATATTATTGCTTTCTCCATTTCTTACAAGGATTCTTTACTTCTAGAGCATCAAAAGTTTGGTTGAAATAAATTAATTTGTTTGATCTCAGACACATTTTTCAAATTATTTCACACATGCACATACACAAATTTAATCTTGTTCAATTACTTTATTTGGTCAAAATTTCAAATAACATTTCTCCCACTCATTCTAAATTAAATTAAGTTAAACTAAAATTTGTATATGTATACTATTTGTATATTATTTTCTATTGCTATTGCTTTAATCAGAGTTTTGCCCTTACTAAGTTTGGAAAAGGAGTTCAAATTGGAGAGATTAGCAGTAAAGGTGCTAAACTCATTTGAAATCTCTTCTACTATTGGATTAAAGTCTAAATGCAAAGCTATTCCTTGTTAAAGATTACAAGGGAAGAAGACTGTGTTCCTCTACTATTATCTGTTGTATCATTTTTTATATGCAAGTAATAGGTTAAAAAATAAAATCGATATTTTCTATTAGAGTCGCAAACCAGAATAGAAATAAAAGCATTAAAAATAAAAATAGAAAAAAACAAAATATCGTATTATGATTAGTGGTGGATTATCACTGAACAATCAGAGTCTGCCTCATTTTGCAATCAGTATAACAAAATTTAGCAAGACTCAGAGAAATTACATTGTACTGATCTGATAGCAACAACATGAAAAATAATCAGTATTTCCTGGGCATTTTATTGGGTGAGAAGTTATAAAGTGGGTCTTTGAGTCCTTATAGAAGCTACCATAGAGTAGGAAATGAGCTGTAGTTCCGATAGCTCCTTGTCTACAGGGACACAATCTCAGGTCATATTATTTTTTTTATATATTAGTCCTCCAAAACTGATGTGGGAATTGTATTGCAGCATACGAAAGTTAGTGCTCTTCGGAGTTTGGGGACAGTTATACAATATATCTTGCTGTTTTAAAGTTAATGTTCTTCGGAGTTTGGGAACAGTTATACAATATATCTTGCTGCTTTAAAAGGAGGAAAGGTTAAAAATAAATCAGGAAAACAATTGATTTCCAATGAGAGCATGGAGGAAATCTGTATATCTAAAAAGGGAAATTTAAATACTGGGAAGCATAGCTCCTTTTACTGAGAATCTCTTCGAATGCTTCCTTCTCTTTATATTGAATGTTGAATATGTCATTTGAATTCATGTCTAGCTTCTATTTTTCATGAAGTCTACAGGCCTGAAGACTACTAGAAAGACTCCATACTTCCCGTGTTTGTTAGTTAACAGAGCACAATAGTCATGGTTCCAAGAAGAGAATGATAGGTGGGCAATGACATCCCATGCAGCATGCAATGCTTACTGTCATAATTTTATATTGTTTATTTATTTTATACATTAAATTTATTTTCTACCTGTCGTGCCATGGAGCTATTCTCGGTGTAAGTGTGAACAGAAGTAAGGTAATAGAACAATAAAATAAACAATGGAAAAGAACAGAACGATTGCCAAAATGATTACCAAAAAGAAAGATGGATACATAGAGAGCAGACAAGAAGAGGAAGGTGCAGTTTGCCATCAGTCCAGCAACTACCTCCAGCTAACTCCATCATCTTCAATTAGCTTGCTCAATAGTGGCTTTTCTCAGCTGCCATAGCAACAATGAGATTACATAGCAGTTCTTCCCATAGCCTTCGCCATTTCCTGGCCCACAATGCCTCTTGCAGCAAAATTGGAGCTCGGGAGGGCTATGTGTGGCCCTCTCAAGTTCTATTTTCACTGGTAGAGGGTTGTAGGAGGCCATCGCAGCCAAAACGAAGCTCGGGAATGTGTTTTTGCTTGTAAAGCAGTTGGGCCACCACAGGTGCTCCGACATGATGTCGAGCTGACCACACCCACTCCAGCCCCCCAAGGTCAAACACAACCCTGATGTGATCCTCAATGAAATTGAGTTTGATATCCACTGGGTTAAAGGTAAAAACAGATGGTTAAATGCCAGAAGTATACATAAGAGAGAAAGAGAAAAAAAATATATAATGCAGATTTATTGAGAAAAATACAAAGATAAATAAATAAGTTAGGAAGGGAATAAGAATATCATAAAACAGAACTATATATAACAATATATATATAACAAGTAAATTACTTTCTAATCTATTCATTACTTTCTATCTTTCATTAAAATAGTAAAATGACAAAGATATGATGAATAAATATAAGCCTGTGGAACTGACTGTATGCAACATAAACACTCATAGGTATTCTTCTAATATCTTGATGTTAAAAAATATGGCTTTTTACAATTTACCTTGCTTAATATTTAAGTTATTTGTTTAGTTTACATGGCATAACAAAATACAGCATTAACCATTATTTTTATTTTGGTTCTCATGCTGCTGCTTCTTACTGGGAGATTCTTGTGAGGTCCAGAACCAGAAAGTATAGATTATTTAGCTGTGACAAAGTGAAGTGGCCCAGGCTGCACCATGAGGAGACTAGCATGCGTTGCATCTCAAGATTTAAATACTAGAACAGTAGAAACTAGCCTTAAGAATACATAAAGTTCCTTTCAATTCCGATCTTTCTAAGTACGACTTGGAAGGTCTTCTATCTGAAAACCTCATATGTTGTCTATATATCAGCTCAGTATTGTTCAAGCTTTCAGCTTTGATCAGATAACTGGACACAAGTGTGGAAAGTAATTTCTTGCATTCTTTACACCAGGGGTGTCAAACTCACGGGCTGGATGCATCACATGCTGCCCCTGCCTCAGTTTAGTGGGGCCAGCATGTCACCACCATGACACGAGTTTGACACCCCTGCTTCACACCATTTTTACTCAGCTGATTCATGTGTTGGTTGTATAACCAGAAGTTGTATGGAATGGTTAGTTACAAAACACTCTATTGCTGAAGCACATCCTTCTCCTTTTCTAAATATTAGTATATTCAGCTTCTAAAAAAAACCATTTTTTTAAATCACACTGGTCGTCCAGGAACTTTCCTCACAGAAAAATTATTGATTCTCCTTAATTGGGAGGGATCATGATGTAGATTTCTATTATATCTTAGCATGATAAAACTAAACAAAAGTTTGCTTTTTAATGTGGGATTTGTTAATAATTAATAGGGAAATATTTTAATTAGAATTATTTTATTAGTATATACAATAAGATAGTTTATTAAAGAAATATGATAATGAATCATTCTGTATGGTCCAGACCATACAGTGATTGATAGCTTGTGTGGATTTTATTCTTTTGAGAAATGTTTAATTTTATAAGGCTTTACTGTAGTTGAAACAGAGAATGAACTGAGAACTTCAAGAAAACATTGCCACCTAGGAAAAATCAATTGATACAAATGACTGGGGTCTCAAGTGAAATTAATGAGTTACATTGTCTGACATGCTTTGAAAGTAAGATTTAATCAATATAGTTATTAATGGAATAATTAATTTTCACAGAAATTGATTGATGCTGCTAGAGCTGCAATTCATCTCTTTGTTTTAGTAAGATACTTCATTTAGTAAGCTCTTCATTGAATAGAAAATGATTTCCATTTATCCATTATCTGAATAAAGTGAACATTAGTGATCTATAAGGTTATTTCAGACTAAATTATATGTGTAGGTGTTAGTCAATATTTGTCTAATAGAGATTTTATTATAGTTTGTGATCTCTCAATTTTCTTGGTCATTATCATAGTTACTCACCAGAATAATGACGCTAATATGAACAGCTTCCAACAAACATACAAAGCTGTTTGTTTTGGCAAGTGACTAAAAATAACAAAAACATTTTTTTCCTTCATACCCAAGGCTCTGATTCAAAGGTTCATTAATATGTATAGTTTTGGCAATATCCACTATGGAGTGATGAAAAGAAATATTTACGTTAAATAAATGGTGCTCAAAGTACACAATTTATTTACTTGGAGTAATGTTTAAGTAAAGCCAGTTCTCCCACGAGCTGCTCAGAGCATCCAGTAGTGGGAGGTCCTTCAGTCTCTGCTTGTTTAGGCTGGGCTTAATTTGCGGAACGCTCCTCCTCCTCCACGAGACTCCTCACCAGCATTCCCCAGTTTTGGCTCAGCCTCGTGAGAGATAGGCAGTGCTTTTCATTAATCCTCTCCTTCTAACAATTGTTCTTTGACTTACCGACGCTGCCTTTGCCAACTGGCCATCGGGGATCATATTATCAGGAAGTGCTTGCGCTCCTAAGCGCAGGGAGGCTTCAATTTCATTCTGCCTCCACAACCACTAGCCCTTACACTTGCCATTGCGATCGCGGCACCGTGTTAACATTTAAACAGCGTGGCTTTTTCTCTCTCATTCTCTCCCGAGTCGTATTGCAGTTTTTTCCTCCCAAGAATGCCATTTAGGGGTGGAGGTGTAATCGCCTGGTTATTTTCACCCCTACCAGCTAGTTTAGCCCTAAAGGAAAGCTGTTGGAGCTTATTCCTTTTCTTGGTGGGAGATTGCTGCTGGCACGCGTGCCACAAATAATGGCTGGTCACCATTTTTTTTTGCTGTAAAGGGACCACATGGTCGCGTTGAATGCTAATTCAATAGACTGTGTGTGGTAATCCTTATTCCAGATTGAAGGGTTTTTTACACAAAATACCCTGAGGAATCATTACAACTTCATTTTCAACCTATTCAAGGCCTTTGTTAATTCATGTTGTTGGCTCAACCCTCACAGTTCTCCCTATCCAGCGGCACAACAGCAAGCACCTAGGCCAGCGTGCGCCTGTGCAGGGAAGCTATTGAAGGCCTGTGAGTGGTAATTTGGCCTGCTAGGCATTCTCAATTTGGCTGATTGGGATATCCAAATTTGATATATATTTGCATACCCATACGCTCTGATAATATTAATAATACTAAGATAATCATAATAATCATACCAATATAATAATACTAGCAATATCATAACAAGAATAAATTATTATTGTTGAGATACGACTCAATTTTGAAGCAGATATCCATATTTTTTTAAAAAAGGGGGAGGGATTTGGTTTCGGGGCACCTTGTCCATTCTTGGACAGGTCCCTGGGCATGCCTACACAATATACCATTAAATAATGAGTGTACTGTTCATTCCATAATCAAAATGGCAGGGGGTAGTGGTTCACACACCTCAACTTCAAGGGGCAAGTCCAAATCTCAACACAATCCTAAGCAAAAAAAAAAAGGGACTTCTAAGGCATCAGAAAAGGATGACAACAGGCTCCACAAGGCACTGGAAAAACAAATACATAAGTGCACACGGGAGGCACACAGGATCTCTCGAGCTTCCTCACCCCACAGTCCAGAGCCATCCTCCTCTTTCCTCCCTCCTACCCACCTAGATCTCTCCTCATCCAGGTGCAGCATGGCTCCCCAGAGTCAACAGGCCCAGTCAGCTCAATCACCAACCATGCGAAGGATACCCGAAGCAACGTTCACACCAACAGCTGCCAGTCTTCAACAGGAACAATCTCTTCCAGACGATGTGCCAGAGCGAATGAAGACCTGGATGGAGATGGCTATCCATCAGGGAATCACAGCAGGCCTGCAACATGTGGTTCTGACCAGGGATCATCCTGCAGCCGCTGAGTATGATTCGCAATCAGTTTGGTCATTGGCCATGTCAGAACAACACTTTACCCAGGTACAGTTTTGAGGGGGGTATGCTCCTACAGGGGCCGCAGGAGGAGGCGGCAGAAGAGGTGGAACACATTGAGCAGATGGACCAGAATGAATCAGAATCAATGCATGACACTGACCCAGCCATGTTGGAAGCAGACCCTTAGAAAAGGGGATGTCTGAGGATGAGGGCCTTGTTCCCGACCAACCTGTATTTACAGGCTTGTTCCGGCCACAACTTTTCAAATCTCTATTGTTCAAGGCCAAAAATACTGCACGACTGGACAAGCTGGCCCCTTCTACCATTCCAACTCCATCAGACAAGGGACCAGAGGATCTCATCTTCACCCAACCTGTAGTCGAGGCAGACGTGATTCAAGTCCCTCACATGTTTGCAGACCTGGTACAGAAACAGTGGGCTTCTGCAGCAGTGTTCCTGGCCCCCACTGGTTACAACAGGAAATTCTTTAATTTGACCCCAGATTTCTTAAAATTGTTGAATACTCCTGGGGTAGACGAACCCATTGTGGGATTAGTGTCCTTGTCCTCCATTCCCAGTGAGGCGCTATAAGCATTAAAGTCGGAAGACAAATGGGCTGAGCTAGCCCTACGCAGGGCCCATCAGTCTGATGCATGGGCCATCAGAGCGGCCACGGCTGCTTCCTTCTTTACCCGTTCTTCCCTTAGATGGCTCTGGCTATTACGGGAGCATGTCCCCAATTCCAACACTAGAGCACACCAAGACATTGCAAAGCTTATAGCAGCTGCTGAATTCTCATCTGACGTAACCTTTCATGCAGTTAAATTTTCAGACAGAGCCATTACTTCACATGTCACAGCGCGACACTTGCTATGGTTAAAGAATTGGCAAGCAGATATTAAACATAAATGCAAGCTCGCTTCATCCCCTCTAACGGGAGACAGACTGTTTGGCCCTTCCCTCGATCTGCTACTCATTGAGACTTGAAACAAAAAGAAAATTTTAGCTTCCCTTTTTCGGAAGTCAGACCCTAGAAACCCTCAGTCCTTTCGGAGAGGATCCTTTTGGCCCTTTTATCAGGGACCATTCTCAACCAAATACCAGAGACCCGCACCTGATTTCCATCAGAGCAGAACACATTTCAGGACTGTCGAATACACAGGCAGATTGGCCAAGTAGGCAGATTGGCTAAGCAGGGCCACAATAGATCAATCAGAGTGGTGCCTCCATCCAACCCTCTTTCAAGAGGCGGTCAGGATATTTGGGCAACCAGTGGTAGACCTGTTTGCTTCCCACTTCAACGCTCAGGTCCCGAGATTTCTTTCCAGATATCCTTCTCAAGGAGTGGAGAATTTCAATGTGCTCCATTGCCGTTGGCCCCTGGGGCTTCTGTACCATTCCTACCACTTCCACTGATCCTCAAGGTCATCCAGAAGCTGCTCGACGAGAGGGCGGAGCTGCTTCTGGTAGCTCCCTACTGGCCCAGACGGTCATGGTTTTCAGACCTCTGCAGTCTATCTGTATCACCACCATGGAGAATTCCGCCAGACAGGTCTTGTTAACCAGGGACCCCTTCAACATCTGGACTCTTAATGGTTGCACCTGACCATCTGGAGGTTGAATGGAATCGTCTGAAGAGTGAAAAGTTTTCCAACAGAGTTATTGCCACCATCCAAGCTGCCAGACGCCCCTCAACAACTGGCATCTACAATGCCGTGTGGTCCAGTTTCTGCAAATGGTGTACTAAGACTCAAATTGATCCCATTTCTCCATCTGTAGCTCAAATCTTAGAGTTCTTACAAGAGGGGCTTGACAAGGGATTATCACCTAATATGTTGAAAAGACAAGTGGTGGCCTTGGCATCAGTCGTCACTTATGAAGGTCTCCTATCTCTTTCCCATCATCCACACATACAGTGTTTCCTTCGAGGAGCCACAAACTTACGCCCATCAACGGTTCACCATTATCCCACTTGGGACCTTAACAAGGTCCTTCTTGCACTCACTAAGTGCCCTTTTGAGCCTTTGCAATCATCAAGTCTTTAATTTCTGAGGCATAAAGTAGTTTTTCTTGTAGCAATCACTTCCGCTCATCGTATTTTGGAACTGACAGCCTTGTTGATCAGACAAGATCTTTGCATCTTCCATTCTGACAGGGTCATCCTTTGTCCTGATCCTACGTTCATACCCAAAGTTAATTCAGCCTTTCACAGGGCACAAGAACTGATACTTCCTAATTTTTGTCCCAGACTATCCCAAGGGTTGGAACGACAATGGCATCAGCTGGATGTAAGGCGAGAGTTGTGAACATATATTCATCGCGCAGCCTCTTTCAGAAAAACGGAAGCTTTATTTGTGCCTTTTCAGCCCAACAATCAGGGATGTAAGGTCTCATCCTCCACAATAGGCCGTTGGCTATGGGACACAATAGCAAAATCATATCAGACTCAATCACTACAGGTGCCAGGGGCATAACAGCTCATTCAACAAGGAGTGCCACAACATCAGCAGCATGGGCCATGCAGGCACCAATCACTGACATCTGTCGTGCCGCAACCTGGGCCTCTCCATCACCTTTCATTAGGCATTATAAAATAGATGTGTTTGCATCAACTGAGGCCTCCTTTCGCAGAAGAGTTCTGCAATGGGTCCACAGGGACCAGGAGGGGATCCCAAGACAGATGGAGTCCCTCCCTTAGGACAGGCCAAGCTTTGGTATGTCCCACTACTGGATGCTCTGAGCAGCTTGTGGGAGAAAAGGCGTTGGTACTTACCTGAAACTCCCGTTCTCTTTGAGCTGCAAAGAGCATCCAGCCCCACCCTCTTCCATCTGGTGGGATCCTGTTTCTACCAATGAATTTTTAGTGTATTAAGGGTGAGGGTGTTTGTTTCTCTTGTCTTCTCCAAAACTGGGGAACGCTGTGGAGGAGTCCCATGGAGGAGGAGGAGTGTTCCGGAAATTATGCCCAGCCTAAACAAGCAGAGACTGAAGCACCTCCCACTACTGGATGCTCTTCGCAGCTCAAACAGAACAGGCGTGTCAGGTAAGTACCAACGCCTTTTGGTAAAGCGGTGAAAGTGCAGAAAGCTGGAGAATAGATAACAACCAGAATAATAAGTTGGAAGGGACCTTGGAGGCCTTCTAGTCCAACCCCTTGTTCAAGCAGGACATCCTATACCATTTCAGACAGGTGGATATCCAATCTCTTCTTAAAAACCTTAGGTGATGACACCTTTATCAGCCTTCTTTTCACTAAACTAGACATATCCAATCCTTTTACCGTTCTTCATATGTTTTAGCCACTCTCAGTCCAAACTATCTCATGTTTTTATTGTGTAAAAAATAGGATGAATATAATGCATGTATTATTATTTCTTTCTTTCTTAAATTTGTGTCCTATCCACCTCACTGATACAATAACTCTGGGACGTTTACAATATAATAAAAAGTAAAGGGCTAGAAAAAATAGTATTAGACATATTTGTTGCCTTATTTATAAAAATAATAAAGGGGAGTGTTTTTTTTCAACAATGTTATCAGCTTTAAAACTAATGTGATATGATTTTAAAAATAAAGGGACTGCCTTATTGGACTATTTCCTGGATTCTAATTCTTATTTGAAATGGAAGTAGGTCAGTGAATTAAAAATATAAGTTAAACTTGGCATACTTTGGATTAAACAATTGGGGAAATCATTGGCGATAAGGTTAGGTTTTGTTTTAAGAAAGGAACTGAAGCACACCTAGTTTCCATAGATTATTCTGGAAAAGGATAAGTTTAAATGTTTTTTCAGTTCTCTGGAAGATTTTTCTCCAAATTTACATAGCCATCATCAAAGTTATTTCATACACATAAACCTATTTCATGTATTTGATATTCTGAAGAACTGAAAGTGAGCTAACAGTTGGATCAGAACTTGGAACACAAAAGATATAAAGCTTTAGGCTATTCAGTAATAGCAATAATAGTTAACATTTTGTAATTTTTTTTACCATTGGATTCCCATAATGTAATCCATTATAGATATTTTAAATGTGAAAGCTTCATTTATGAAACCTACAAGTGAAACTCACAAAATTAGAATATCGTGCAAAAGTTCATTTATTTCAGTAATGTCACGTAGAAGGTGAACCTAATATATGAAATAGACTCATTACAGGCAAAGCAAGATAGGTCAAGCCGTGATGTATCATAATTGAGATGATCATGGCTTACAGCTCATGAAAACCCCAAATCCACAATCTCAGAAAATTAGAATATTGTGAAAAGGTTCAATATTCTAGGCTCAAAGTGTCCCACTCTAATCAGCTAATTAAGGCATAACACCTGCAAAGGGTTCCTGAGCCTTTAAATGGTCTCTCAGTCTGGTTCAGTAGGAAGCACAACCATTGGAAAGACTGCTGACCTGACAGTTGTGCAGAAAACCATAATTGACACCCTCCATATGGAGGGAAAGCCTCAGAAGGTAATTGCAAAAGAAGTTGGATGTTCCCAAAGTGCTGTATCAAAGCACATTAACAGAAAGTTATGTGGAAGGGAAAAGTGTGGAAGAAAATGGAGCACAAGCAGCAGGGATGACCGCAGCCTGGAGAGGATTGTCAGGAAAAGGCCATTCAAAAGTATTGCGGACTTTCACAAGAAGTGGACTGAGGCTGGAATCAGTGTATCAAGAGCCACCACACAGAGACAGATCCTGGATATTGGCTTCAAATGTCGTATTCCTCTTGTCAAGCCACTCCTGAACAACAAACAATGTCAGAAGTGTCTTACCTGGGCTAAAGAAAAACGGAACTGGTCTGTTGCTTAGTGGTCCAAAGTCCTTTTCTGATGAGAGCAACTTTTTCATCTCATTTGGAAACCAAGGACCCAGAGTCTGGAGGAAGAATGGAGAGCCATACACTGCTAGATGCTTAAAGTCCAGTGTGAAGTTTTCACAGTCTGTGTTGATTTGGGGAGCCATGTCATCTGCTGGTGTTGGTCTACTGTGCTTCATTAAGTCCAGTGTCAATGCAGCCATCTACCAGGAGATTTTGGAGCACTTCATGCTTCCTTCCGCAGATGACCTTTATGGGGATGCTGACTTCATTTTCCAGCAGGACTTGGCACCTGCCCACACTGCCAAAAGTACCAAAATCTGGTTCAATGACTGTGGGATTACTGTGCTTGATTGGCCAGCAAACTTGCCTGACCTGAATCCTATAGAGAATCTATGAGGCTTTGCCAAGAGAAAGATGCTGCCACGCCGCATTGAGGCAGTAATTGCTGCAAGAGGGGCACAAACCAAGTACTGAGTACATATGCATGCTTACACTTTTCAGAGGTCCGATATTGGTCTATGTACAATCCTTGTTTATTGATTGCATGTAATATTCTAATTTTCTGAGATTGTGGATTTGGGGTTTTCATGAGCTGTAAGCCATAATCATCACAAATATGACAAATCACAGCTTGAACTATCTTGCTTTGCATGTAATGAGTCTATCTCATATATTAGTTTCACCTTTTAAATTGCATTACTGAAAATGAACTTTTGCATGATACTCTGATTTTTTGAGTTTCACCTATATAAGACATCAGAACAGATTTGACAATTTAGTGAATGTTCAGATCATCTCTATGCAATAAATTATATAGTATGGTAAATTCGTAATATTTGCTATACTATTCAGGTTCTTTGATTATAAACAATTTGAAAACTTGATGCTTGACATTAACTGTGTTTTAGAATCCTACTGAAACAGTAATATGTGTCTTTATCTTCTTAAAATAAGTCTTCACTGCAGAATGAAATTTGAATCTAGCATCACTTGGTATCACTTTTTTCAGTGTTTGATTGAGTTATTGTAGCCCTTAGCAACAATTAGCAACTTGATGTTGTCAACATGTTTTAGATTATCTATTCTTTATGACTTTTTACTAAAGCTTAAGGGACTGGTCTTCCGGAACCACTACTACTGCTACTACAGTGCAACATCAAGATGACTCCAGCGGTATTCACAAATCTTCTTGTCAGTGTAACTAAATATTAAACTGAGAGTGTTTTTGGCAGTGATCTCATACTTATAACACATTATAACAGAATAGGTTCATATGGCTATAGCCAAATCATTGTAAGGTTTTAGCTATAATAAGCTGTTAAAGATATATTAATTCTAAATAGTTTCTTACTTGATAAATATTCTGCTGTTTATGGTCCTGAACTACTTCATTTGCTTTACTAATATATAGCTTATTTGGCTGTTGCCATTTATTTCTGTTCTGCTACTATTATTTAAAATGAACAGAAAAGGTTTATTACTTTCCTGTGCAGTTCAAACAGATTGATGATAAAAGAACTAAAATATTGTAAAATACTATGGTAGATAAGTTTAACTTTAAATGAAATCTACTAAAAGTTATTTGGGGGTTCACTGACTCTGATTCATTAGATACTGAGATGATAGCTTTCTTTTTATGGTAAATGACTACTTCCCATTGTACATTATGGGAACCATGTGGCAGAGAAGAAAAATGGAAAGGGATGAAAATAAATTAGTCAAAAAAGTATTAGTAAATTCATAGTAGACAATTGTGAGAAATTAGCTTTCCAATAATGCTTCCACGTTGTGTTTAGAGTACTGAAAATTTTGGAAAACTTGGCTGTTCTCCTAGGCTTTGGGATAGGGAAATGGCTGAGTCATTTTGTATGTTTTTTTTCTCTTTTTGTATATTTTGTTCTTTATCTTACTTTAAGTTTAGTTTGTATTAGTTTTACTGTTGTAATTAAAATTAATAAAATTGTATTTGGAAATAAAAGAGAATCCTTCTTCCTAATTATATTTCAGAATCTTCAAAAGTGACAAGCATTCATTTATTTTTAAACATACATCCATTTCCACTGGAATGTCAAAGAAATGCTCACAGGAAGTTCTTTTAATTTATCTTTACAACTACAACCCTTTGAACTTCTGCAGTGAGATAATTGGTACAAATTCACCTGATATGCTTCATTGCTGATTGGAAATATGACCTTTTAATCATTCTCTTATTTTTCTCTATTGCCACTTGGGCAACCAAATTGTATTTCATTGTTCCTTTTGATACTGGCTTGAAAGAGTTCATAGTACCTATTTTGTATAAACTGTTGTACCCTTTGATGATTATTCTATGTTGATGTGATTTTGGCTTGGTTATATAGTTTGGAAATAATTTGCCTTTCAACATTTGTATTACAGAAGAATGTCATGTTAATACTTTTGCTATTGCTTTTAGATAACTTTCTTTACATAGTAATTTTCCTTGCTTGGATTAATAACTTTTGCTGGCATGTTTCAAGTTTTGGAGATTGCTCATATGTCAGCCTGCTGAATCTGCCAAATATTGTTCATTTACTAATTAGTAAGAAGCTAGCATATGTGATCTCCATTACTTTTAGTCATTATAGTAATTTTGTGCTTTTGTTGGACCTATCATTTTAAAGCCTCTGATTGACAACTCTAAATTTATTACATTAACATTGTGTCAGCATTTAATTAAGGTAATGATGGCAGTAAAGTGTGAAATTCATGATACATACCTGGCTACTGCCTCGTCACAAAAATCTAATAAAAAAATAAAATGTAAGCGATTTTTTGCCAAGATATACCTAAGTATTGATTTTGTACTATGGTAGCAGTGCATATATTGGCTGGTTGAGTGTTTACCATCCTTAAACACAGTAAGAAGGATGTCAAGATATTTAAATTTAATTAAAATCATATCAGTATTACCAAAGCTAAGTAGAGATGGCCAAGAAGTCTTGTCATATCATGCTTTATTTTACCTTAATTTAAATAATCATTAATAGTTTACACCATTGTTTTCAATGATATGATCTATGATGGTAGTTTAATGATAGCAGAAGATATCGTGGTGTGTGTGTATATGTATATGTGTATATGTATATGTATAACTATTCTAAAAATATGAGTTCCATGTATACTTGTAAAAGAAAAAACAGACATCCTGCTATGTCCGGAACTTAAAATTACATTTAATGTACTTACTAAGCTTTCATCAGCCTCTGTTGACATCCTCAGAGTATTAAGCTACCATTACAGAGACCTTTGGCTTTATATATTATTAATCAATTTAGCCCTTGCAGGGTAATAGGCCCTCTCAACTGCCTCCCATCCATAATTAGCTCTGTTGTTTTTGCTTCCATCAAAGGTCAAAAGTCAAAGGAGGCTTATATCTTCTTGTTACTTTCTCCTGCTTATCTCTAGGAGGTGATGTTAACATGCCAGCTATTGCAATTTGTTGCTTTGCTTGTGACCTTGTAGTTGGCCTGGCTCCTTCTTCATTATTCCTGTCTGCTATAACTTGAAGTCCACATGCCCAGGGAAGGGGGATTGTTGCCCAATGGGACCCAATATGTGTGCATGCGTGCATGCGTGTATATATATATGTGTGTGTGTGTGTGTATGTATGTATGTGTATGTATATGCAGGTCTTGGCATGTTCCTGTCTTTTCCCGTGTAAGATTGAAAGTATCTTGGCAATGTTTCGACGAGGTCCCACTCACCATCTTCAGGCTGGTGCTTTTGGCTTCGTGCTTGTGCAAGCAAAGCGTTATCAGAGCTGCCGTCTCTCTATAAATACTGGTGGGGAGGTTGGCTCTGTTGTTATTTCTTGATTGGTTGATGGAGTTGATGTTTGCAGATTGGCTGGCTTTTCATAAGAACATGTGTGGCTGAGGTATTGGCTGTGTGTCTATCATCTACCTACCCAATACGATCAGGCTCGCTACACCCTCCCTAAATTAGAATTGTTTCCTTACAGAGGCTATGTAAGTCAGCCTTCTCATTCACCAGCACCCTTTCCTTTGGGAAGCATTTGACCAAAAAATGTAATTTGATTTATCCATCCTTTTTTATGGTCCCTTGGTTGAAATCTCAAAACTTCCGGAGCACCACTTGAACCACCATCAGCATTGACAAAATTATGATAAGACAATTGCAAAAGGCAGCTTCACTTGGAAGAAATTATAGATATAGGAAGTGTGCACACCACTATTAAATGCCAGGTTTTAAGATGCAAAAAAATAAAATAAAATCAGAACAAGATTATCCACTTCATTATTTTTTCCACATTTAATGCAGCATATAACTGTACAATTCAATTGAAAAGCAAACTAAAATCTTTTAGAGGAAAAAAATAACAATAAAAGTACTCCTTTTTTATAGCGAATATAATACCAAATACTCTTCAAGGGTACTTCAATAGTTTTTGTAACCATATAGTAGCAATACAGTTAAAAGTAAAATCTGCTAAATTCATTAAAAAATTTATTTACAAAACCATGTTTTGCAATTCAGCCTTAATATACAATGTGTGCACAATTATTAGGCAAGCTGTATTTTGGAAGATTAATTTCGTTATTGAACAACTATAATGCTCTCGGTCAATCCAAAATGATAATAAACTTCAAATCTGAGTATTTAAGAAAGTAAATTTGAGTTTATGGCTTTCTTAGGATAATATCTATGAGTGCACAATTATTGGGCAGCTATTAGTGTTCCGGACTAGCAGGCTCGTAGCCTGCAAATCTGATTGGCCCGCTGAAAGCCGATCGTGATTGGTCGCCATAGACTGATGCGATTGGCCAGTAAACGGGCTGCCGTGATTGGCCCTACCAAGAGCGGCAAACTCAAATCGCCTTCATTGGCTGCCTAGCCGCAGCCAGCCCTATATAAGGGGCTGCTGCGGCTGGGGTTAGTTGCTCAGATCTGAAGTCACAAAGAGCTTTAGTTACTATCTGAGTCTTGCCTCCGTTCTTGAACCGTCCTCCCAGATATAACACTGGCGACGAGGATGGGATGCGGAGGCAACAGAAGCTATTGAATTGAGCTAGCCGAAGGAGCACGTGGCTGACAGAGCGCAATGACGGCGACATGGCCAGCAGCGCTATACCACCCGCACCATTCAATCCAGCTAGCGAAGATTGGGACTCATGGACAGATTTCAAATGTTCCTGGAGTCCAACAACCTCAAAGATGCCACGCCCAGCAAGAAACGAGCCGTTTTTCTAACCCATTGTGGACCAGCCGTTTTTAAGATGGCTAAAGCCTTAGCCAAGCCAGCTAAAGTTAAAACCATGGATTGGGACACCCTTGCTCCCATCCATTATGCCCCAGCCGTGCCAACTCTTATTTGCAGGCATGAATTCTACCAGAGGGACCAACATGAGGGTGAGAGCATTAGGGATTTTGTGGCAGACCTGAGGAACCTGGGTGGTTTGTGTGGCTTCGCCAACCTCGAAGAAGCCATGAGAGATCGCATCGTCCTTGGCCTCAGAGACCCAACCGTCCAGAGCAAGATCATGGCCAAGGGAGACATCTTGCTTGCAGATGCCATAGCAGATGCCACAGCAGCCGAAGCCACTCGTAAATTGGCAGCACGAATGCGTCGAACCAGCGGGACCAACCGCCAACCCACCAACGATGCTGGGAAACTTTCAGACAAGTACACATCAACCGCCCATCACGAGGACGTCGAGTCATCCTCAGACAGCGAGGAAGAAGAAGTCTACAGGCTCCGGTCAGAGCGTGAGCAACGGGACCAGCGGGGCCGCAAAGCCAACTACCAATGCGCCGGATGCGGGGGAAACCATCCCCGATCTGAATGCAGATTCTTAGATGCCATATGCCGTTTTTGCGAGAAACGGGGACACATCGCGAAGGTATGCAGAAACAAGAGAAATTCCAGCCCCAGACGGAGAGGGAGCAGCCCAAAGAGAAACAATGGCAACGCCACCACGCAGAGGGACCGCCCTAGCAACCAGTGGAACTGGTACAGCAGACCCCGAAGGTTTAACGACGCCCCCAGATGAGAGGAGGCTCATCAAACCATCACCATCGGCCACGCTTCATCACTTGACGCTAAAAAGATCCGAGTAGAGGTCACGATTGAAAACAAACCATGCAACATGGAAGTCGACTCTGGGTCATCACTATCCATGGTATCCTGGAGAACACTCAAGCAGCTAGTCCCCAACATCCGACGCCAAGACCTCAGCAGTCAGAGACTCATACTAAAAGACTATCAAGGCAACCGGATTCCAGTCGCAGGTACCCACCATGTGCAGGTCTCGTTCAAGGGACATAAAGCGATTCTACCACTCACTGTCGTAGACCGAGACCGGCCAAGTCTATTGGGTCTTCAGTGGTTCGCACCACTAGGAATCGGAGTGGCTGGCATCCATCATACTGAAGACAATGACTGGGAGGCGGCTCTCGTCCACGATTTCCAAGAAGTGTTCAACGAAAGCCTAGGCAAGTACAAGGGGTCCCCCATTTCATTTAATCTTCTCCCCGACATAGCACCAATTCGTCTAAAGCCACGCTGAGTTCCCTTTGCTCTTAAATCCAAAATTGACGAGCAACTGGACAAATTAATTGCACAAGGCGTGTTAGAACCTATTGACCACACCCGATGGGAGACACCAATCGTCACCCCCATAAAACCTGACGGGTCCATAAGAATCTGCGGTGACTACAAGGCCACCCTCAATCACGCGCTACAGCAGAGTGCCTACCCAGTGCCAGTTGTTCAACATCTCCTGCATTCACTTGGGGGTGGCAAAATATTCGCAAAATTAGATCTGGCCCAAGCGTATCAACAGCTACCAGTTGATCCCGAGACTGCAGAAGCCCAAACTATAGTCACACATCGTGGTGCATTCAAATGCAACAGGCTCCAGTTTGGTGTAAGCGTAGCCCCAGGCATCTTTCAAAGCCTGATGGAGAGACTATTACAAGGGATAAAAGGGGTCGTGCCCTATTTTGATGATGTATTAATAGCAGCACCCACAAAAAACCAATTAGAAAAATGTCTCAGAACAGTCCTACAGAGGTTCAAAAATGCTGGCCTCAAGGTTAAGAAGGAAAAGTGCCAGCTTTGCACAGAAAGGGTGGAGTTTCTTGGCTACCTCCTTGACAAGCAAGGAATCCACCCCACAGAAAAAAAATTGGCAGCTATCAAAAATGCCCCAAGACCTAAAAACAAAACCGACCTCCAAGCCTTCCTGGGACTTATTAACTTTTATAACATCTTCCTGCCCCAGAAGGCGACTGTTGCTGAGCCCCTTCATAGACTACTCGATAAAAGGGCATCCTGGAATTGGGGACGTCGGGAGGAACACGCCTTCCAGCAAGTAAAAGACCTCCTTACCTCAAAGGCAGTACTAATTCAGTATAACGAGATACTACCTTTGACTGTCACGTGTGACGCCTCACCATTTGGGGTAGGGGCCATCCTGAGCCACGTCCTACCAAACGGCTCAGGAGCACCAATTGCACTTTTTTCACGAACTCTATCAAAAACAGAAAGAAACTATAGCCAATTAGATAAGGAAGCCCTTGCTATTGTCTCTGCAATAAAACGATTTCATGAATATGTTTATGGGAGACCGTTTTCTATTATAACGGATCATAAGCCACTACTTGGGATCCTGGTGGGTGACAAACCTACTCCACACATTCTCTCCCCCAGAATGACGCGATGGTCGGAATTTCTCGCTGCCTACGACTATCAATTAAAGTACCACCCGGGGAAATCTATTCCCCACGCAGATGCCTTGAGCCGCTCACCGCTACCCGAGCCAGCTCCCACACTCCCCATACTGCAAATAGAGACAATGCCATCACCTCCACTAACGGCTCAAGACATCGCTTTTGAAACCAAAAGAGATTCTTGTTTGGCACGAGTTCTTGGCTGGGTGGAGAGGGGATGGCCAGATTACGACACTAAGGAAATGTTTAAGCTGTTTAAAAACAGACAAACGGAACTTTTTTCACAAAAAGGGTGCGTTTTGTGGGGAGACTGAGTTGTTGTACCAACTAAGTTACAAAAAAGGGTCTTGCAAATGCTACACGATGGACACCCGGGCATCGTACGTATGAAAGCGCTGGCAAGAAGTTACACCTGGTGGCCAGGTATAGATAAACAAATCGAAACCTGGGTCGCCTCTTGTAACAAATGCCAGGAAAACCACTCAGCTCCACCTAAAGCCCCACCAACAGAATGGGAAACACCCAGGGGTCCTTGGTCTCGCATTCATATTGAGTTTGTGGGACCTACGAGAGGCCACACCTTCTTAATAACTGTTGATGCCTACTCAAACTGGCTTGAGGTCAATAAAATGAAAGCAACCACTACTGAGGCGGTCATTAAAAAACTGAACAGACTCTTCGCCACACACGGGTTACCAGATGTCCTGGTCTCTGACAATGGGCCCCAATTTACTGCCTTAGCCTTTGAACAGTATTTAGCGGAACGGGGCATCCGACATGCACTCACATCGCCGGCTCATCCTGCGGCGAATGGCTGGGCTGAACGAATGGTTCAGTTTACAAAAAAAAACCCTACAGAAAATGGATCAAGGCAACATCCACGACAAAGTCACTAGAATGCTGCTCCTACAACACATCACACCAAACTGCACGACCAACAAGTGCCCAGCTGAACTCCTGATGGCCAGGAAACTCAGATTGCCTCTAGATCGTTTGCACCCTGCCTACACCCCGGAAAAGCCCCTGGGTTCCAGCAGCAAGCACCGTGTTTTCAAGGTAGGAGACCTTGTTTTCGCAAAAAAATTTTCTGGGGATCCCCTTTGGATTCCTGCCCAGGTAACTCAAGTTACGGGCCCCCGCTCCTACCGTCTACTCACCACTGATGGCAGACCATGGAAACACCATATTGACCAACTGCACTCCAGACTAACCACATCTTCCAACCCTGACCCTAACTTTGACACTGGGGGGGAGGGGAAGCAGTGAACTCAGAATTAGAACCAACACCTGTCTATTCCGAGCTATCACCGAGATCACCGCACCATGGTTGGCAACACTCACCAGCTGCAACTGAGACTGGACAGTCGAACGCTTCGCCAGGAAGCAGCAACCAGGCAGGTTCAGCGAGCACCGGGAGCCAGAACAGTAACAGAGAGGCTGAGGACTTCATCACCCCGGAGGTACCAGAGGAGAGCCCTGACCATGACACCGGTTCACCGTTCCTGTTTGATCCAGCAAGCAGTCCATCTGAACCCGGGTTTGAACAGGGTCAAGCGGAACTGCGTAAGTCAGGCAGACAGGTGCGAAGACCTGCTTACCTGCGAGACTATATTACTCCACCCCTTAAACGGAACCGAGAGGGGAGGGGTGTTCCGGACTAGCAGGCTCGTAGCCTGCAAATCTGATTGGCCCGCTGAAAGCCGATCGTGATTGGTCGCCATAGACTGATGCGATTGGCCAGTAAACGGGCTGCCGCGATTGGCCCTGTCAAGAGCGGCAAACTCAAATCGCCTTCATTGGCTGCCTAGCCGCAGCCAGCCCTATATAAGGGGCTGCTGCGGCTGGGGTTAGTTGCTCAGATCTGAAGTCACAAATAAAGAGCTTTAGTTACTATCTGAGTCTTGCCTCCGTTCTTGAACCGTCCTCCCAGATATAACAATTAGTGTGCAGAATTTTTATGCAACTAAATGAATAATGAAAATTTTCCTATCTCATTTATTTTCATCTGTTAAAATGAGAGAATAATAAACAAAACTCAGAATTTACAAACATTTATGACAGTTCAAAAAACAATAGTGACCATAACAGTCATAAGCTTTCCATTCATGGAATCTGTCAGTTTCTTGATCTGTTGATGATCAACTTTTTGTGCAGCAGCAACCAGTCCCCCAGACACTGTTCAGAGGGGTGTACTGTTTTCCTCCACCATAAATCTTCCATTTAAGAAGAGCCCACAAGTTCTCAATAGGGTTTAGATCAGGCAAGGGGGGGGGGATGTCATTCTTTCATCTTTAAGGCCTTTACTGACTAGCTACACAGTGGAGTACTTCGATGCATGCAAGGAGCATTGTCCTGCATTAAATTCATGGTCTTCAGGAAAGATGCAGATTTTTCCTGGACCACTGCTTGAAGAAAGTGTTTTGTAAAAACTGGTAGTAGGTCTGGGAGTTGATTTTGAGTCCATCTTCAACCTGAAAAGGTCCTCATCTTCAATAATACCAGCCCATACAATACCCACTTCTACTTTGTTGGTGTCTGAGTGGAAGTGGAGCTCTGTGCCCATTACTGATCCAGCTATGGACCCATCCATCTGGTCCATCAAGGGCTCTCATCAGTCCATAAAACCTTTGAAAAATATGTCTTCAGATATTTCTTGGCCCAGTCTTCTTGTTTCAACTTTTGTGCCTTTTTTAGTGGTTGTAGGATTTTAGCCTTCTTCACCTTGCCCATATCTCTGAGCACTGAACAACTTGTACTTCTGAGCACTCCGGTTAGGTTGCAGTTCTGAAATATGACAGCACTGGAGGATAATGGGTCCCTGGTAGCTTCATATTTGATTCTTTATAAATCTTTGGCAGTTAAGGTGCATCTTTTTTTCTCAACACATTTCTTGCAACCCTGTTAATTATTTGCAACAAAATGTTTGATGAGTCTGTGATCATGCCCCAATATCTTAGCAATTTCAAGAGTGCTGTATCTCTCTGAAAGACCTTTTACAATTTTTGTCTTTTCAAAGTAAGTTAAATCTCTTTTTTAGCCCATTTTGCCTGAGAAATAGAAGCTGCCTAGTAATTATGCATACCTTGATATAAGTGTTGATCTCCTTAGGCCACATCCTCCCTCATTACACAAATACACATCACCTGATCTGTTTATATCCACTAAGCATTCAGGTTTATACAGTTTGGAGGTGGAAAATATGCGTACAAAGAATGATATGGTCAAAATACTCACTTGCCTAATAATTATGCACACAGTGTAGCTTCATATTACATACATATTAACTTGAACAGTTAACAAAGATGAAATGTTTTCATTTTTACACCATGAATGAACATATTATAGATTTATTTATTTCTGAAGTCAGAAGTTAATTTCATGATTTTCATTATTGAGGTTGGTTTAATTAAAAATGTATATATTTTATTGCCCTTTTCTAAATTATTGGAACAATTTATTATTTTAGAGTTTTTTACACCATTACATTTTTTTGGTTTGTGCTGTGCATAGAGTTTTAATTTTTATGTTCTCCATTCCATTAATTTCAAATTTAATATTAAAATATAATGATGATTCAATTTCAGCATTACAAGCATGAAAAGCCTGGGGAAAACTATGATATTAGAAAAAGAATGTTATTTTGAGACAGTTAAAAACATTTAGTCTTATTTCTGTATAATAAAAATTCACTGTATTTAAGAATGTTGCCTAACATTAACATTAAGCTGTCCGCTGTTATTTTGTGTTATAAAGAAATCCTAATATTTAATTCACTTCAAGTATTTTCCAGATTTCTTGACTTCATCATCATTAATGCATGGATAAATGGTTGACTCTACTGTTTGTGTATCTGTCTATATACAAATGAGAAAGCAAGTGTAGTATAGTAGCTAAGGTACTAACTAGGATAAAGGTGCTAATTCTTCAAAATTTCCTGTCACAACTGTTATTTTTTAACTTGTATCCTGGTGCCAAAGCACCCTGAGGTATTCTCACTTCTTTGGGAAAGTTTAGGGGGCGGGATGTGGGTTTTTTCACTTTGTAAGCCAGCGGAAGATGGTCATGGGAGTGTATCCTTATCTGTTTCTCAGAGCAGCTGGTACAATAACATCTTCACACCTGTGGATTGGTTGAATCCACATCTGGCTAAAGGGAGGGGTTTCTAATGCTTTAATTCTAATTGTTTTGCCTAAGAGTACTCAAAGTATATTTAAAGGATATTGCTGAAGACAATTTAATTGAAATTCTGTAGCATTAAAGGTACAATATTTTTTTATATTGTGGATCTTCAATTTAATGCAATTATTCCGTTCTGTAATTGATGAGGTTACACTCATTGTATGCACAGTGATAATGCAGTTTTCAATAAAATGCTGGAAATATTTATAAAGTAAACAACTCCCCTTATTTTACTTCCATAAAACTCTTTTTATTTTAGAAACTGCCAAGTTTTAATTTCTAAGAATGTTGTATTGCTAGAAACTGGGCTGTGTGGTCGATATAGTAATACAAACAAAACTCAAAACCCATGATTTTTATTGATGTATTGTACATCTACAGGGTAACTTCATTATTGCAAAGCACGCTGAGACTTATTTTCACAAATTCAGTCCATTGTGCCATTGTTACTTTCCTAGAAGCATCACGGAGAAATATAAGAAGTCAGCAGTGTTAAAATGAAGCTGTTGCTAGAAAAAAATGATAAAATATTACCTTTTCTGTATGTTTAAGGTTGCCCTCATGTTCCAAAATTTCTGTGATAGCTAGACATGTTTGAGGAAATCTCAAGTTATTATCTGACATTCTTAAACCTTTTCTGTTGCCTATCTACTGTTTGGGTGACTGACTTAGGAAATTACTGTCACCAATCCTGTTCTGCTTAAGAATTGGCATACTAACAATATATTTATATATGTGTTATTCATTCATTCAGCCAATGTGTGGACCACTCAACTCCTGAAAAAAGCAGTTGTCCAACATTAATTTTTGGCACAATCATAATCATTCATTCATAACTAAACTTTGAACAAAAGAAAGCAAGAAAACAAGATATGAAATAATTGGTAAAATAAATATCAGTACCTAAATGTAACTTTCTGGTTGACCACTTCAAAATTAGACCCATATACTCACAGTAATTGCTATTAAACAAAATCTGGCAACCCTTCTGCTTATTTCTGTAGGCAGATTTCCTGGCAGGAAAAAGCAGATTTTCCTCATCTGTTTGGACCAGATGATTAACAAGAGTATTGTTAAATAGAGATTAGATTAAACATGGAACATCACAACAAAACATGAAAAACTGATTCATTTAATCTCTTATGAGCAGGGGCAGAAATGTAAAGGCACATGAATATACTTCCGCATCGAATTATAAATGGCAAAATAATAAATTTAGCCATTGGAAATGTTATTTTGAGTGGAGCAAAATGTTGAGAAAATAATTGGTTTGGCTAAAAGGATTTCTGCAGAGACCACTTTTACGGGGAAAAAACTCCGTCTTTCTGTAAATTGGAATTAAGAATATGATGCTTTATTTCTGAAATTGCTTTATCATACTCTGGTTGGAACAACAATTAGGGAAGTCTTAGATCCCTCAGTGCTAGTTAGCTTTAATCAGCAGTTTCTCATGAGAACTTTATACATAGAAGACCAGATTTTAAGCACAAGAGAACACTTGACAAACCTTTAGATCATAGAGCATCACTCTGATAAATTGAGCTCTTGCATTCTTATACACAGATAGCTTCATATCCTTGAGCAAAAATCTCATCACCTTAGTCTTAAAACAGTTTGATAGTGGCTGAAACATTACCTTGCTGATACTAATATAGCATTGTAATCTTTTGAACAGTGATAACTTACTTTTTTGCCTTTAATTAAACAGAACAAAAACAAAAGAGCAACACACATACACACACTCACACACATACAGCTGCATAGAGTAGTGGTTATAGTACATCCTTTGATGTCAGGGATTGGGATTCAAATTCCAGCTAGTACCTACCTTACTAGTAGGGGTCCTTGGGAAAACAACTCCTTTTACTGACTACATCAAAATATAGAGTGACATGAATTAGGAAAATCATACTGGCTTTGATGTTGCCTAGATTAACAAAATCCATATAGATGTTGAGGGACTAGGGCAATCTGATAAGTGGGTTACTAGTATAAGCCATATATGGATGAAAGAAGAGAACCTGTAACTGATAGAATGCTACTACAACAGCAGACCTAATGAGACAGCATATATGAACCATATGAAGGAACTATGGATGAAGAGAAGACCTGCTATGCTTCAACATAGTGAAGAGGAAGCTGCTATCACAACTTGAGATAAACCAACTACACATTATATCCAATACTCAGAAAAGAGCTTGAAGAAAAACTAGATGTGCAGCCAACTACCTTCCAGTAAAGATAGGTGACTAGAAGGAAACAGCTAAACATTTGTTGTTTCAAATGGTTATGCTATAATCTAGTCATAATGAATGAAGCCTTTAGTAATCCCAGTGACCTTTGTTTTGACATTAATAAAACCTAATTTTTTTCTATAAAATGCTGCTAGAATTTGCAGCTTTCTCTTTAGAACTATCTGACTAAAGGATAGCATATTTTTTCATTGGCTGTCATGCCCCTGTTGGAATCTGATTCTGAGGGGGAGGTCGAGCAGCTGACAGGGAGTGTGGCTCCAGTGGCTGGGGAAGAAACTGGGGAAGGGCACAGTCCGGCTGAGCATTCAGAGGAAGTCCCAGGGCTACCTGGGCATGCAGGGAGGAACGGAGAAGGGAACAACGTGGTTTATGTGGTTTATGGGGGAGTAAAGGGCCCTGATCCACTTCATTAGCTGTACCTGGGAAAACTTTTAAAAGGCAATGTGCACACAGCAAAGTTACAAAGTGTGCATTATTTTTTGTTTGTCAAAGCTTATCTGGGTTCTGGCATCCTCCCAACTGTGCGTGTTTTGTTATCTTTTGGAAGTCTGTACTTCCTTATCCTGCCCTGTCTTGTTAATTGCTGCAGCATGGTTTGTGTTGGTTTTTATTTATAATCTATATTTACTTTGGGTTTGGATTGAATTTCTTCTTTTTAAAGACTGTTCTCGGGAGAATTTTTTTTCTCCAGCTGATGATAACTGGATATTGGGGGCCAAGTTGGAGGTAGTAAAGGGATTTTATTTTTCTGACTTAGTTGCTTTTGTGCCATGCCTTGGGTCGTCACATTGGCATACAGAAGAATAGATGTAGACAGGTTTTACTAGCATTGAGGATAGAACATTTTTTAAAGATAATTTATTTACTGAGATGATGAAGAAAGATAATGTTGTGGCCTGCCGGCAGCTAGCGGAGCTGGCACCCGAATTGGACAGTGAGGAGGTTGGGGAGGAACATGGGCCAGTCCTGGAGGCTGAGGAAGTCACAGAGGAGGGCTCTGCATCAGAGGCAGAGATGGGGCCAGGGCAGTCTGCCAGTTGTCAGCTGCCTTCGTAGTCAGACAACAGTGAGGCGGGGAGTAGCTGGATCCGATTCCCAGCCTGCGGAAGGGCAGAGCTGCCAAAAGAAAAGAACAATTATGAACTAAGGGTCAACATGGGATAACATGGGAATGGTCCTTCCCATAGGGATTAAAAGAGGAGCAAAAGGGGAGGGGGCTTTTTGCAGGAAACAATTTGTTTGTTGCAGCAAAGATCTGTCTGTGCATCTCAGAGACTCTGTGCGGAGTCCTTCCTTGTCAGTGCTGCTTTTGCAAATATTTACTTGGCAGCTCTCCAAGCTAGATAAGATCTGTGTTTGCCAGGCCTTTGGCTGAATGTGAATGCAAAAAAATCACCTTTGTTTAATAAATGGGGTTTTGCCAGAACACAGAGCCTGCTTAGTGCTTTTTGGGGAAGCCTAGGTCATAACAGTTAAAGAAAAACAAATATATTTTCTGTACTTCTGTCTTTTTAAATGAGTATTTCAGATTTTCTGAAGATGCCACATTGAACCTGCATAATGGTATTTTCATATAACATAATGTTTAATCACAGTAAATGGCAATCTGAATTAGATGGTACCATTTTGCCTATATCCCTTTCTTCGGATCAATACAAGACTATGTATTGATCAAATATTGACCACCCAGATTTAAAGCTAGCTTACTTTAGCCAGCATATTACCTTGATCAGTAAGTTAACAAAATTTTCATATATAAACTGGGAAAATTTCTTGAAGCATGGACAATAAATTGCAAACGAGTGATCAGGTGGCTAAATTCTATTGCTTTTTAAACATAGGAATGTTATAAATACATTTCAAAAAATGGGTTATAAACTGCTAATAATATCCATATATTTTTTCTGGATCTTTTCATATTTTTTTTTGTTATTTCTTATAGGTGAAATCTGTGCTTTTAAAATCCACGGACAAGAAATGCCCTTTGAAGCTGTAGTCCTAAACAAGACATCTGGAGAAGGTCAGCTTCGAGCAAAAAGTCCAATTGACTGTGAATTGCAGAAGGAGTACACATTTATCATTCAGGCATATGACTGTGGCACAGAGCCTAGTGGAACAAACTGGAAAAAGTCTCACAAGTAAGCGACAACCAGGACTATGGGTGTTGGGATATACACTTACAATTCAGGCGGAATAGATCTTTCTAATATTCATAAATGTTGCTAAAGAAGAAATTAAAACAAAATTCTTTTTCATAAGACATTATGTTAATTTTTTTCTTGCTCTCTGATCAAGTAAAACTGGCTTCTTTAATAATCATTTAGCTAGAAAAGCAATTATTTCAATAGACTCATGTCTGCAATTGTAATAGCTATATACTCTCTTAGTAAATGATCAGTTGTTTTTGAAATTTAAAAAAAGTTATCCCTTTGTTTACATGTCCCAGATTATTTTGATTTCATTTTTGTGTTTGTAATTTGTAATATAGATAATAATATAAACTTATTTTCTACTATTAATACTTGATTCTTAGTCATTTATAATCATATTCTAAATGAAAAAAGGATAAATGTTTCTTGATTTGTGAACATTTAAAGTGTTGGTTATATTCAATATACATGGCAATTTCAGAATAATATTGTAAGAATTGCAATATTAACATCCACATAAAAGCAAATAAAATAATAGAGAAGTGCAGTAAGAAGTGAAATTAATCCAAACATTAGTTTAAATAAGTAGTTCATTAAAATACATATTTTAATTCTACTAACTATTGGCAGGTTTTCAAACTTAGATATTTTCTACCCATTTTTTGTATAGAGATTGTATTATTTTTAACAATTGTTTGTAAAATTTAAGCATAAAATGAAACTCTCCATACTACAGTGGATTTAGAAAAAAAGTAGAAATTGAGAATAATAGTCTTTCTTTTTAGAGCTGTGGTCCATATCCAAGTAAAAGATGCTAATGAATTTGCACCTGCTTTTAAAGAAGCATCTTATAAAGCTACAGTGACAGAAGGAAAGATCTACGACAGTGTATTACAGGTAGAAGCCATGGATGAAGATTGTTCTCCTCAATACAGTCAAATATGCAATTATGAAATTGTCACAACTGATGTTCCATTTGCTATTGACAGGAATGGTGAGTCCTTGACATTTGACAAATGCATTTTTTGGACTATATCCTGAGACAGATCTTTCTAGAAAGCATTTATTTTTCTATAAAAGTTGGTATTAGGGTAGCTTCTAAATTTTCAATTTTATCTTGAAAAAAAATGGCTTCAGTTGATTAACCATATTTGTCAACCAATTGCAGTTCACTTAAGACAACCCTGCATAGAATCAGTACAACATTCTTCAGATTCTACTATTCATTCTGAATATCTATAGAGTGTTTGTTTGGTATTCAGAACTATTTTCTTGTTTTAAAATCACCTTGAGGATTCAATAAGAATATCTTCTTAGAGAAAATTAACTTCTAAACAAGGCAGAACCACTCTTTTCAGGCACCAGAATCAATTTAATAAAATAGTGAAAAAATATTTTTGCAAAAAATAATAAATTAATCAACATCTTACAAGGTTTTCATAGTGTCTAAGTACATTTCTCAAAAATATTTAAGTATTTTGATGTCTCAAATTATTAATAATTTATTAAAAATGCCAACATGTTATAGGATTTCAATCATTTTAGATCTTTTTATCTTAAAACTTTAAAGTAGAACCTCAACTATGAGGTATCCAGTTTACAGATACTTCATTCCCAATGTTCCTGATTTTAGTTAACTGAATTCATTTGTTATTTTTTTTCAGTGAGTTTAAAGAGGCAAACGTACAATAATTGTTTTTTTAAAGAAATCCAGATGTCTTTTCACTAGGTTATATGTCAACTTTACTTTTATCATTAATATATGATTGGATACATTCTGTGTTTAAATTATTATACCTTGAGTAGACAAATTTATTAGTTTCTTTTATAACATATATTCATGTAAAATTATTTCCAGGCTGCTGGAATATTGAAGATTTTTATTTCTGAAATTCCATCAATGGCTTACCAAAATTATAAATTGAAAATGAGCGCAGTCTTTTTTTTCCTCTGTCTTTATGTTGTACTGCTTTAGAAGATGTCAACATTCCAAGTAACAACCTCCAGAGAAAAAGACTCCAAGAATATCATCTTCCCAAAGATCCATTTTATTAGAGATTCATATTGGCACATATGGGTAAAACCCAAAACTGAATGTTCCAGGTTTTCCCTAACTCAAAGAAAACCCAAAATACAATCCCCTACACCCAATAGTTCATCACACGATCCAATCATTACTTCATTCCAACTGGCCACTATCCCCAGTCACTCCCATCCACGTGCAAAGTAACATGTCCTTGACTTTCTGAGAAAGGAATGTTGTTGTTACAAATCTTCCACCGGTCCTTGAAATCCCCTTCCTGAATTCCCAGGCACTGAATGTGGCAGCTCAGAAGCCTCAAAGAAAAATGGCTTCCAAGCTGACAGTAGAAGCAATTCCCAATTTCACACTGACCTCTACCTCTATCTGAACTGCTTTTTCAAAGTGCATAGATAAAGAGTCAGATGATAATGGGAAAAAGTTAGGACTGATGAAATTCAGATGGCAGAGAATATTTATTCAATGACATTAAAATAATGTCACAGTAATAATACAATTATATAAAAATATCTTGATGTCATATACAAGTGGGTAACCTGCCCTTTACATGTGATGTATAATGTAGTTGTAATCATTTGTCACACTAGGTGCTCTACAGTTACTCATATTGGCCTTGTTCACATTTCAGTATCTTGATTGAAAGACTTTGTATATTTCTATGAAAGAAGATATTCAATATAATTTAAATTATGTAATAAAGAGCTATTAGCCTAGTTCTTTGTTGAAAGTGTTGTAAAACACAGCCTCATACAGCATACAGTAACTTCTGGAACACTTAAGAAGCTGTGGTTTTTAATTTTCAAGCTTGCTTTTTTGAGCAATGCAAATATTTTATCCTTGTTATCATGCTTGCTCAGAATTAATTCTGGACTCTCTCTCTCTCTCTCTCTCTCTCTCTGTGTGTGTGTGTGTATAATTTTTCTGGAATATACATGCTCATATTATGAAGGAATTTTATGAAGGAGTTTAACAGAATAGCAGGGAAGAGAAAGGAAAAAAACAACACACCTTCTACCTTTAGAGACCAAGCATCAAAATGAGTTTAACAAAAGTCAAATCTGTGGATTAGTGTTCAAGTCAAATAGTTCCTAAAGAACAAAAAACTTCCTAGAGAATACACAATTTATAATTTTCAGACTCTTGAACATTGTGCTTGGGTTTAGTGCAAGAACTTTCTGGATTTTAGGAAACACACCACAAGTTTCCTTGAAACCATATGAGTGAGTTACAGCTGTTACGGAGCCAGATCAATGTGTAAATTAAACCTTCTGAGATATGATAGCATCAGCCTTCTGCCAAATTGATAATTCTCTTAATGGTGTTGGAAATGATTGACAATATTTTGTGGATAAAGGAAGAGACCCAGTGCCTGGATGATTAATTTATATCATTTCTTGTTAAGGATATTTTTCTAAAGGGTAGAAGGACTTTGGCTATGGACAATTCGGTCTTTATAAATGTGCTAAAGCTAGGATTGGTCATAATCTATACTGGATTCAATGACACTGTGAAGCATACATGGGCAATTGTAGAAGTCCAAGATAGGCATCTAGTAGAGATTGAAATCCAGAAACATTGCCATGTTAGTATTCTCAGAAATGTTAACTGCCAATTAGTCAGGTACAGTTCATGAATGCTGATGTGTAGATGAGACAGTGTTGTTAGGAGAGATGGATTTAAATTATTGGGCATTGGGAATTTGGAGGACACATCAAACCCATTGAGACAAATGGGTCTTGAACTAAAATTTTGGTACATAACATCTGAAAGGGGTAAAACTGATTTTAAACATATTCTTAAAGTAAACCAATTGTTATGTTTGGTTTAATTTAAAAAATATAAAGTAATGTACAGTAGATTGGTGGGAAAAACCTTGGATCACACAAACACCAACCAAATTTGCTGTACAGGAGACAAAGAACAATATATTATTTCAACTTCCTCTAAGCCATATTTCACATTTATACTGTAGTCAGGTCTAGGATTGGCTCTAAGCATGTCCCAATTGAAGCTGCACTACTAATTTATTGTAATCTGGGCAAGCTCCATATATCTCGATTTCTGGTTTATAATGGTTGCATAATAAGACTTCTTTTGCAAGCAGTATCCATTCTTGAGCAAGTCAGACTTGACATCAGTACCCATGCTTTGGTTACATCCCAACTTATTAATACAACGTGTTTACTCTTGAGAAGTATCTAGCAACTTCAGGTGAAGCAAAAGATGGAAAATAAGCTGCTAGCCAATAACCAATGGACATAGTACAATATTGTTCATGATATTTTAATTGTTTATTCTTTTTTTTTTGCTTGAATGCCTCAAAACATTATAGCAGGATATAAAATATTAATATATCATATATCACATCATATATCACTTCATATCATATATCATATCAAAATATAACTCTATAGATATTTCTGTATGGAACAGTCTTTTGCTGCAATTGCTTAGCTTTGATTACTGTAATTTTATTTGTGAGCAATAAGATCATGAATACAGAACACTGTCCAACATTTAAAAGAAAAGAATAGTTCTTTATAGTTTGCATTTCCCACACTTACATTTGAACTCCATGAAGCTAGAGATCTCATTGGAAATATTTATTTGCTTTCTTTGTATTTTGTGGCTTTGGTGATCTTTCATGAATGATTAAAAGGCGTTTTAGAAACCAATATTCTAAAGCACGTATGTTAACAGTTGCAACTTTTTATTTAACTTTAGGGGATATTAAGATTTATGTTATCATCAGGAGTTTATTCATTAAAAGCAGTGTGTTACATGGGACTGTGGTTATAATGTAGGCCAACTGTACAGAGAATTCTTTTAATGGTTAGAATGACTGCCAGACCTTGGAGGGTGAAGTAAGTTGTTAGCTATTTAGCTGTCACTAGAACGAGCTAGTTTCTTATATTGTTCTCTTGGAGGCTGTTTTCAAGCTGGCTGGAGTCAGTGCAAAGTTGATGGAATGAAATTTTGAATGAAACCTTATAAACCAAGTCTGAAATTAAATATATATCTAGGGATTGCTTACTGAGAGTGGATGGAATATATCATTATTATGGACTGTGATCATCATTTATATATGAAGATAGGAAAATACCTTTAAAACTTAATTCTTCAACTGAAGAAGCTAGTACTGAAATCAGAGAACTGGGATTTCAAATATAAACAAGTCTGGATCTTTTTCTCCCCTTCAATTAAGAACTATTTTCAATCAACTGATGCTGTAGTTCCAAAACAGAAAAATATTAAAAAGGTGAACTTAAAGCCTGTAAAATTTTTTGTGTATTTATGTAAACAGATTATATGTTTTCTATCTATCTACCTACCTATCTACCTACCTACCTACCTACTTTTATTTATATAATTTCTATAGCTGTCTTAGTCACTGCCTCTGGGTGACCTACAGTTTAAAAGAAATATTAAAATTAAAAATGCTAAAACATTTTAAAGCAGTAAAACCATTAAAACATCCAGATTAAATATACATAGGAGTAAGATACTTGGCCAGCTAGCAATACAGCCAGGAAATGGGATCCTTAACATACTCAGCACGTCAAGCATGGGAATATAGCTTGGTTTTGAGGGCTTTATGAAAGGCTAAGCAGGATAGGGGCATTCTAATCTCCATATATTAGATTGTTGGCATTGCAACAATTTTATTAGAATTGCCTAAAAGTTTTAATTTTTTTGCCATGGACTTACTCAAGCAGTCTCTTGGAATCAAACTGACCTGAAGACAGATGAAATGATAGATTGCAAGTAATTAGTTAAATGGTTGCTGTCTTAAAAGGAAAGCAGAGTTAAATCTAAGGAAAATGACAAAAAGGATGATTAAGAAGAAATTCAGTTAATCAAATTGGAATTTTAATAATGGAAAGGAAAAGGAAATAACCAGTATAGTAAAAAGGAAGGAAAGGATATCTGGAATCAAAATTAGAGATTGATACATTAAGACTCAGATCTATGCATATGGGACTTTGTTAGCCAAAGTAGGGAAGTTTTAGAGAGCTTAATTAAGAAAACCAAATTAGAAGGTAAATATATATATAGAGAGAGATTTTTTTAAAAAAAGAAAGAATGTCAATCAGTGTGCTTAGTGAACGACTCACAGTTGAGGGTGAAGGAGTATGGAAAGCAAATTGTTTTCATGAAATCTGTAATAAGTGAAAATGGACAGTATGGTAGAGTAGTAAAGAAAACAAAGATTCATTATAGGAAGGAAGGAAATAATTTGTGCAAGTTCATGAAGGCTTAGGTCATTTAATGACATTAAAGACAGAATATTAAAGGAATGGTCTTTCACAATGAAAAACTGTGAAAACAGAACTATGAGAAACAGTGAGAGGATAGACACCTTCAAATCATTTCTTGATTTACTATCATGTGAACTATAAGAACCATTTGGGCAAGGTAAAAGCTGAAAGTTTTCTATTTAGCTGAAAGTTGAAATTCAGTTTTCTGATGATGGATGTGAAAAAAAATTCCTTTGCAATATTGAGTAAACTAAGTGAAGTACAGGTCAAATTTACCATAAATATTGACAAAAGCCTTTAGCAACCAAAATAAATCTTGCCACTAATGTTTAAGTGAGGAAACTAGAGAGGCAACAACAAGAAAAAAGTAAACCTCCAGATTGCCATTGTTGTTGATAATTAGTATAATCTTTGGGCATTTCCAATACATTCATTACAAGAGTACTGGTGGGGCAGTGGTTAGCATGCCCTATACTGAAAGCAAACTCTGGCATTCAATCCTGACTGGTCTTGAGATTAACTCATCCTTCCATTCTTCCAAGATCAGTAAAATGAGGACCCAGATTGTTGGGAACAATATGCTAATTCTGTAACCACTCAGAGAGTGCTATAAAGCACTGTGGGCAGTATATAAGCCTAAGTGCTATTACTACTGCTATTGTTAGAGGGAATCTTAAAATGATAAATTCTCCCAGACACCAGGCAATTATGGAAAAATAGAATTATTAATATTATGATTAATTTAAATTTGTTTAAGGTGCTATGTGTCAGCTTGGAAACCTTTTTTCTTTGAGGCTTCTGGGCTGCCATGTTCAGTGCCAGGAAAGATGGAGTCTTTTTCTTTAGAGACTGTTACTTGGAACACTTGACATCCTGTTGATTCATCAAAGAGAGATTGTATCTATACATATCCTTTCCTATCTAGAGCAGGGGTGTCAAACTTGCGGCCTGTGGAACAGATGCATCACACCCTGGCCACCCCCATCCCAAGTTTAGCAAAGGGAAAAAAGGTCACAATACATCACATGACATGACGCCACGAGTTTGACACTCCCGGTCTAGAGATGTGACTTTAATGCAGAGGGTAGTGCACATTTTCATCACGTGCTGCATTCATTATCTTTCTGTTTCAAACTATTCTTGTTATTTTCTCTGTATCTGATAAGCCTGATCTGGAGAATCAGGTCCCACTCTGTATAAGTTGATAGTTTGATTGTAATGTTCTGAAGAACCTTGAGAAAAAGGGAAAAAAATACAATCTAAGAAAAGTTCCCATGAAGTTCAGTCTTTCTTCTAGCTTTTTGTCCCTATTTCCTTTTATATAGAAGTTCTTTTGCATACTACTGGCAATTATTATAGGTTTCATTATGGTAAATTGCACTAGTAAGTTGGCAATGAAATAATAGCTTTTTATTGTTCTGTGTTATACCTACAGGGAATATCAGAAATACTGAAAAGCTCAGTTATGACAAAGAGCATCAGTATGAAATAATGGTAACAGCTTTTGACTGTGGGCAGAAACGTGCAACTGAAGATGTCCTTGTACGTGTTGAAGTTAAGCCTGTGTGTAAACCTGGATGGCAAGGTAATAATTGTGTATCATTATTAAATGTGTTAATTTAATTATACATTTTGTACTGAGAATAAAGAAGAATTAAAGAATAAAGAAATTAACAAAAGCTTAAACATAATTTAGTTTTTAGCTTTAAAAAAATAGTGTATACAATTTATTTTCTCAGTGCTGATTATAATCTATATTCTTTAAAAACTATAAAGTTGCCTAAATTAAGCCAGAAGTAAGAAATGCTTGAATCCTTGTCTATGGCTTCATTACTAGTTTTCATTCAACATCTACAGTAATTTACTAATTAGAAGTTGGTTTTCTTCATGTCTCAGTCCTATCAAAAGATGTATTCTGAAAGTGGGGAATAAGTCAGATAATACTATATTGGCAATACTGTAGTGATCCTTGTAGTCTCAGTGTATCAATCTATCATTCTGACACAATTAACCCATTGCTGCTGCAGGAAAGTTGGGCACAATTGGAATTAAATTGTTGAAGCAACAATTCAGTGCAATTGAGCAAAGAAATATACCTCAAACACCTGGATCTATTAGCACTACTATTTTAAATATACAAAGTCTATACAATTTTAAGGCTAGTAAATAAGAACAGTAGGAAGTGTCATTAAAAGTTTACATGAAGTAAAAGCTTCCTGTCAGTTAAAGTTTTCTGATTATTTCTGGACATATGCAACCATCTAAATAATATGATCATGGTTTGCCAATTTTTTTCTAATTTTTTAAAAATGTCCATCTAGGCCACATGTCACATTGACATCATGTGACTTTTGCAACATTTTTCCCCTTCACAGACATGGCCTGCATGTTATGTATCCTATGGGCTGTCAGTTTGACACCCCTGATCTAGCCTATTGTCATAGAATTTCCTTATAATTCTCCCAACCCTGTTTGGCTCTTTGGTTTCAATCACAATCAGTTAAGATTGCTGTTTTCTGTAAATAGATAATCATAACTAAGTGATCAGCTGCAGTATAATCAAACACCTGCCATCAGCAGTGAAAGTGATCACCAATGGTGTTAATAAAACCAATAAAACCAATAATCATAATGTTTAACATTGTCACTACTGCTGTTTTAGCCTCATCAGTAGTATCATGGCTAAAGCAATTTAAACAGAATTTTGGTGACTATTTTTCACTTATTTCTGATTTTCATAAATGAGCAGTTGGTAGGTTCAGAGTAGTAATAAGGCCAATACAATGGACTGATACTAGCCCAAATAATTATAATAATAATAAAGCCTTAAAAATAGGTGTGTTCTCACCAGGGATTTGGAGCAGAATCTCTGTGCTCTACCAAGCAAAAGAGTCAAAATTCTAACTGTTCCATTGCAGTAGCACTGGCATCCATGCCAAGCTTCAATAATTTGAAAATATACCCAAAGAGTAATCCCATTATTATCTAGAATTAGGGCCAAACTTGAAAGTTATGAGTTGGTAAATTGTAACAGAGCCTTATGTTTTAATTCAACCCATGGGATAAGATTTATATTTAGGTTCAAAATACAGATAATAAATTGTTTTATCATGTAAATTTATCTTTTTAAAAAGAAAGAATAATTAGGCATGTTTTATGTTTTGTATATAGCATGCAATAACAACCAGAGGCTTACTTTTAGCATTTCTCTTTGTGACTGATTAAGTATCAAGATTGACCTATTAAATGATCCATTGAGATCAATGCAAAAGTAATATAAAAGTATCTCAGGTAACATATCTAGGTCACATTCCTTTCCAAGGAATTAAAAAGATTTTTTATAGAGAGAAAGAAGTGTATCATCTTGAACAGAAATACAAATATTGTGTATTTCTTTTCCATATTTCCATTTGTGAATTAATGTGTAAGATTTTTCTGGATAGCATTTGCTGATGATATATAATATAAGAATACATATACTTATATTACATGTACATCTTAAGGCTACAGAAGTCAAAAGTGCTTTTCCTTGAAAGTGAGATCATTTTTTTCAAAGTGAACTTTCAATTTTCATTGTAAATGTTGGCAGAGTGAATACAGTTTGGGGTTTGTTTTTAGTAGTTTGTCCTTCCTAATCTCAGCTGTTACAACTTTCTTGATGCACTGGTATGCAGATTGATAATGTTTAATTCAATCTTCTCATTGGGCACAGAATTTTAAACAGGTTTATATAAAAAGTTGTATATAAAAATTACACAATTTCAATTAATAATCTGAGTTTATTTTTTCAATTAATAATCTGAGTTTATTTTTTGATTTTTTACTATGTAAATAAAGGCAAAAATATTAAAAAAAAGTTTATGGAAGAAACATTTTCATAAATTTTCTCATATCAAATCATCTATGTTCATTTAGGACTGTCGTAATAAATCTTGCTTCTTTGCATATTGTCCCAAATCATGCAGGATAACACAATTATGACAGAAAGCACATCTAAAAACCTTAATAGCCATTGAACTGTGCAGTGTTTGTGGTTGTCTGATCAATCTTGGAAAGATGTCTAATCTGACTCAGATCAAGCCTAGATAGCTTTTTAAAAAATAAACCTTTTGTTAGGGATATACCCTAGCAAGATCTGCACAGGGCAGTCAGGCAGGCAGGCAAAAATGTGTGAGATAAGTGTTGTGTAGCTTACACTCAGTAAAACATACACAGTGCCAATTAAAGTAGTTTTATTCCAGCAAGAGTTAAAGCATAGTCAAAAACAGTCCATATATCATACACTTAGTTCAGTCCATCCAGGGAGTATTCATTTCCAAAATTCCAATGTCGAAAATGAGAGGTCGGTACACTTACAAAATAACAGTCCGGTAATTTATCTCCTCGCAGTAGAGAGAGATATGCAACAAACTCAGAAACTCCTCTCTTCCGTCTGCAACTCCAGTAATTGCCAGCAAAGCGTCAGGGAATCGTCAGCTTCTCGTCAGCGTCTCATCAGCGTCTCTTGCTCCCTCTTATGGTGGTTTCACACCACACCCAAAAATACATGCTTTGCATTTAAAGTAACACACACTTTAAACTAAGAATCATAGCTTATATATATATTATCTTACCCAAACTAGTTAGGTGACCAATGTTATACCTAACAGCTTTGCTTCTACCAGCCTACATGAATATATAGGGAACAGATAGTAACATCTATCCAGTCACATAAACTATGAAATAGCTTTGCAGAAATATAGAGAAATACTCTCATTTTCTAAATGTTGGTACTATTAGGATAGAGCAGGGGTATCAAACTTGATACTGAGGGCTGCAGCAGGGCTGTGATTGACCTTGGGGGATTAAGCAGGCATGGCCAACTGGATTGCTGTGGCCAACTGAGAGGGCATGGTCAGCTTGACTCCCCAAACTGCTGGCATGTTTCTTCTTTGCACTAGGTAGACTGAGCTGAAGGCATGCTGGCCTGATCATTCCTCTTCGCACTGGGTAGACCGAGCCGAAGCTACGATGGCCTAATCTTTCCTATTCACTTTGGGTAGATCAGGACATCCACAAAGGCCTTGAGTTTGATACCACTTGAAAATAAAATTGTCAGTAGATTGGTTGGAGTATCTGCAGGACTTCACTTTTTTCTTCTTCTTTATTCTCGAAAACAGTGCTCTTCACTGGAGTATTCTTTAACAGTTTCAACCATTTCTTATCTAGAACAGGTTTTATAATCTCACCTTTGTCATTTTTTCTAACCACAAGTGCCAGAAATGTGAGCAGGGTTTCCTATCATGTTGAGGTGGGAAATCTTATAGTATAAATGCTGAAATAAATCTTAACAAGATTTTAAAAATAAAAAATGTTACATTTACTCACAAAAATGATAGTATTGTGGAATATTAATTCTATGCCCAGTGAGCAAAGAAAAATAAAGTTCATTTAGTAGCATTATCTGTCTCATTGGAACAGATATTAGCATGTGATGGCTTCCTAATTACTGATCTTTTAAGAGGTTAGCTGATCTCTGTCCTAGAATAGTGTTGGTGAACCTTTTTGGGACCGAGTGCCAAAACAGGAGCGTGTGCATGCACACTAGAGTGCCAGAAACCGGAAGAACAGTTCCCCAGCATGCCTGCACTGCCAGCCACCTGGTCCTCCATTTTATGGTGCGCATGCGTGTGCAAAGACCAGCTGGCTGGCACCCAGAAGAGTAATGGACGACAGCTGGCATGCCAGAAGAGATGGCTCTGTGTGCCACTTTTGGCACGTGTGCCATAGGTTTGCCATCACGGTCCTAGAATATCCTGACAAACAGTATGGATTGATTTATTACCTAGTTTTCTAGAGCTATTGGACAATGGCCTTTTATTTGTCTCTATATTGTAATAAGCAACCCACCTCAATTTAGGATTAAGATGAAAAAGAGGAAAAACATTTTCTAAGTATCTTTATTGTAAAATCAAAAACAATTCCACTTTGGATCATTTACAGGAAAGAACACTATTTTCATAGTTTTGTTTGAATGCAAATGTTTTAAAGTGGAATTAGGGTACAACCGCTAACTATAAAGATAACAAGGTTTACAGTATAAATTTAAGAGTTTAAATTCAGTTTAAAGAACTGAAATATTGGTTTGTGGCTCTTTTTCTATATATGGAATAATTATTATATCTGTTTTCATTTACAAATAGTAAATTATTATTTGAACTAAAGCAAAATATAGCATTCACAAAATTTGCATATCAGCAGTCTATTTTGTCTTGAAAGTCTTGCATAAGATATATCTGGGTATATTAATTACAATTTAAGTTGGACTATTACTTTAAATAATGAGTGCAACATCTAAGTCTCTTTGACAATTAAGCAATGTATTTGTAAAAATTCACTGGGAAAATAGGAATCTTTAATTATAATGATTGTTGTTTAAAATCATTAATTTTAGTGATTACTAAAATTAAATATGAAAGGTCTCTAATCATGTATCTACAAACATATATGTGGGTAAAAGCTGGCAGTATTGTTAAAAGTATTGTTAAAAAGCCCTCGAGTCTCATTTTGAAATCGTGGTATTGTAATTCAGTCATCCTGATTAAAGTAAAATATTCCTTAAGGGACTTTCTTTGAAACAACATGGCCTGCTTTTGCCCAAGCGCTATAAAAGTACCGTATTAATGTTCCACACTGCACTGAGCTGGAATATAGTTAGGTTTTCAGGTTGCAAATAAAACTTATAATGTGTTGAAATTTATGGCAAATCATTGGATTTATTTTGTGCTGGGAAATTCTGAACAGCTGTCATATCACTTCTTCACATGGCACACCGAACCATATTAACCCATATTAATGTATTAATGTAGAAATATGTTTTTTTTTCTTAGAAGAAAGAAGACAGGAAGGGAGGGACAGAGGGAACGGAATATTAAGAAACAGTAATGTGCATTACATTCATGTGTTTGGCAATGTATTATGACATAAATTTTAAAACTCTAGGAACTTTTAAAAATATAAAAATTAATGACTATCTTTGTATCCTTCCATTACACCTAAATATATGCCATGGAACAAATCCATGGCATTGAAAAAAACTAACTAAACATGATATGATATTCATCTTACAGCAGTGACTCTTATTGAAAATCTCCGAATATAACCCATTGTGACAACTGTTTCTGAGTCTGCTTCATACATGTCTGTATTAGAATTTTTGTGGGTATAGAAGGATGATCAGAATAATCAAACTATTCAAAACTATTCAAACTATTCAAAAATATTCCTTAGAATATTACAGAACCAAAAAGTTATTAATATAAAATGACTTAGGTAAATTTATTGCTACTCTATTTGCATACTTTAATAAGAACGGCATGGCTTAAATTTTTGCAATGAGGAAGATAACAGGTCTTGGTCAAACGAATGGAAGCAAGGACTGAATTAGTGATACATGAATATGCATAGTTGTACCTAAGTAAAGTTCACTTGAAGTTCACTGAAATATAAATGCATTTATGAGATTCTTTAGAGTATGTATGTGTTTGCCATTTCATAAGGACACAAAGTCGTCCTGCTCCTGTATTTGTAGAGCATTCAACATGTGGAAATAATCTTAGATGAATCAAAATTTTCTGTCTTGGAATATACTAAGGATTCCTGGCCAAGGAGAATTTAACCAACAAACATGAACTATTCTCATATATACCTTGAATGCACAAGGAAGTTTATTAAAAACCTATCTATGCAGCTAGTTTGCAGCCAGGTATGTAGACTCACAGGAAAAGTCAGATGCCTGATAGGGAAAAATAAGATCTGAGCTAGAATCTAACGAACGGGAAAGCAATATAAAGCCACATTCAAGTATCATCTAAATTTAATTGTTATTCCCTGAAGATATCATCCAGAAGATTGAAAGTTTTCCTGTAACATTTTAGCATTCAATACAAATGTCTGCAAGAGAAAAGCTAGCCCAACTTATCTCCTGCATGCATTCAGATGAATGTCTGCTTGGAAAATGAAACTCATTATAGAAATGTGGTAATTCCAAACACCTGAACAGATTGAAAATGTACAGTATGTATGATTTAAGTGTGTACTCCCTTTGAGTAGAATGGAACAAAAATAAATCTCTTTATTATGAAATCTTATCTTGGTAGATTTTGAACAGCTTCCCAACAATTTTGTTTTCTTTTGGTTGACTTTTACATTAAGTTCTTTATGTATACTCAGCTGAGAACAAAAAAATCTGCAGTTGCATTTCATTTTTTTAATGACATGTTTTTAAATTCTACTTCTGACTATTTGTTTTTTAAAACACAAGCTTCTGTTCACATTTCTGTTTCTAAAAATGCACAAAATACAAAAAAAGTCTATAGAGATATAAAACTTGTTATATTATTGGCCATGTTGTAGTATGTAATAATATTTCTATTATTAGACTGGAAAAGGCATATTGAGTACAAGCCTGGTTCAGGGAGCATACCTTTATTTCCTATTATTCATCTGGAGACCTGTGATGGACCTGTTTCTTCTATCCATGCCACTGTTGAGCTTCAGACTAATTATATTGGAAAAGGCTGCGACCGTGAGACATATTCAGAAAAATCTCTGCAGAAATTATGTGGTACATATTAATTTATTTGTAATTGTATGTGTTTATGAGCTGGTAATGACAGTAGTGGTATTTATGTAGAAACTAAAAGACACATTTCTTTTCTGTTAACATTCGATTACATGGGGACAAGGATCACATGTCTGCAATTAGCAGGCCTGAAGCCAGTAATAAGTGGATATATAATTTAAATAAACAATATTCTGAAAAAAAAAAAAGAATTTGCTAGTACAAAGTCAGCAGAAAATCTTAATTCTGAAATATTTGCTGCATTTTATGAGTAGAATTTGATCCTTTTCAATATCTATATATCAGAGAAAATAGGTTATTTGTTTATGTAGAAGGATACATATGACCATATATCCAGCTTGTTAACTAATTAATACAGTTCTTTTACTGGGGTTCTGCAAGGATGATGGGAGTAATTTCATCACTAAAATGAAATTACCAAACTGGATTTCTCAGTCAGTCCAAATGTCTTAATTGGACCTGCCACACCAATGGTCACATAACCCAATCAGTTTATGTGACTTCAATCCCAACATTATCCAACTAACAGCTATTATAGATCAAAACATTTACAAATTCCACACAAACCTTGTAACTAGCTATAGATTTTCCATATTGTATCTAGAGAAGAATTGAGGTAGTAAGCAGAAAAGTATCAGAATAACAGAGTTGGAAGGGACTTTGGAGGTCTTTTAGTCCAGTCCAGTTAATTCTGAGTCAACAAAAGAAGATTAATATAATGATGGACATTTTATTTTTATTTTTACTGTTATTAATTTTTATAATCAGTTTATAAGGGGACATTGGTTGTACTTTAAGAAATTATCTATTGTTAAGGGTTTGAAGAAAATTATTGATTACTAGGTTGACAAATAGCCATAACCCACATGTTAACAATATGAATACCATAATTATATAGATCAAAGTTCTTTTTTATAAATTAAAATATAACTAAAACAGGGCTACTGGTCTAGCTAGCATAGTCTTTTGTCATTCTGATGAAGCAGTGGCTATCTACAAACTTACTTAGTCCTGCTGCTGCCTCTAATACTCTTTTAATGGACAAGAATTAAGCCTGAGAAGATTAAATCCAAAAAATGTCTGTTATCATTAAAATGAAACAATGAAGGGTGATCCTGGATTTCATACAGCTTTCTCATTAGTCTCTCATCAATCTCTTCATTGTATGCCATCCACAGGAGCGTCTTCAGGTGCCATTGACCTGCTACCAACACACAGTGCTGCAAATAACTGGACAGCTGGTCTTCTGATGGACAGCAATGATATGGTTTTTAAATTTGATGGAAAGCAAGGTGCCAAAATTCCTGATGGAATAGTACCAAAGAATCTAACTGATCACTTTACCATCACCATGTGGATGAAACATGGCCCAAGTCCAGGGTTAAGAGCAGAGAAAGAAACTATTTTGTGTAATTCTGATAAAACAGGTAACTCAAAATCTGTACTTTCTTCATTCTTCTTTCAAAGTTAAATGTTCAATGCAAGCAGATATTGAAAAATAACAAACTCTTATAAGAATTAGCCTCAAGATCTCTTTTATCACTGAATCAAGTATTGATTTGTAATAATTTAGTTTCTAATTAATTAATTGTATAATATGATTTTAATAAATCATTACACATACCGATATATTTCTCATCTTGGTCTATTTTTTTTAGAAATGAATCGACACCATTATGCACTTTATGTACATAATTGTCGACTAGTATTTTTGTTACGGAAAGATTTTGACCAAGCTGATACCTTTCGTCCTGCAGAATTTCACTGGAAACTTGACCAGGTACACCAACTTTTTATTATAATTATTGCCTAAAATTTCTTCCATAGTGTTATATGAACAATGTATCAATACAGCAGAGTCTAAACCTGCATTTACCAACCTGAAATACCAGGTCTTAAAGTTCAGTATTCTAAAGAGCCCCAGGTTTGGGAAGGCCAAACTGAACAGTTTTCTATTGCAGAGAACAGTATCTAATCTTAAGTAAGTCATGAATTATGACTGAGTGAATATTCTACTGGATGTTGTTAAAGTACTTAACCAGTATAATTTCAATTAATAAATGTTAAGAGTCCAACTAAAACTAGAGAAAATTAAATTCTACTACTGAATTGGAAGCTATGGTTGAACATTAAATTATTCCTGTTTGTATCAAACTGTAGTCTTCCACCATTTTTTTATTTCCTTCAAGTTTTTCAGAATACCTATCTCAACTAAGATAAATAATATTTGGTGAGTTAAAAGGTATTCACCATCCAAGGCAATTTAGAGAAGTAATTCTGTAGATTCCTTCTACAATCAGAAAGTTTATAGAATTTTAAATTTGAAGCAATAGCTGAATTGGAAGCTCAGTTGTTCAGCGTCAGAACAGTCTCCGGGAACTTCAAAAGCAGGGTGTCTTCTAGGCTGCAGAACTGATCCTGGAATGGACCAGCCATGCACATGGAAGTGATCTGAGATTACAGTGGGTATTTTCAGAGACTTTATTTTTCTGAATCTTTCAGCTCCTTCAGCACATTTATCCCATAGAGATGTCACACTGAACAAAGTGTACAAGGTTGTGGCAACTCTAGTGGAAATTTATCATAAAGAAATATTTTCAGTCTATTCAGACCCTGTGAGGCGCAGAAATTCTTTTTTTTTCCATACTGATTATTTATGATAGCCATGGGACCTCATACATCTGGAGAGCTGGTACTGAAGAAGGTTAACACAGTACAATGTAATCAATCTCCTCAAATGGATAGACATTTGAACATTTTGCAATTGAATTGAAAGAAATACTTGGAGCTTACATGAGTGAGAGCATAATATCTCTTTCCAATTCATTAAGGAGCCCAGTGCTATCAAACATCTGTGCAAGGCATAAGTAAAGATGTTATTGTTTTAAGAATCACCTTATGACTCTAATAAATTGGTTTTTTAAAGGTTTTTTTTTAAAGTAATGCTAGTCTAAAAGAGGCTGCCTTAATGAATTGCTGAGAATTGTTGTGTTTTCATGAGGTCCAAAACACTTCCAAATCAGTTTTGAAGTCCTAATATTTATCAGTTAAAAAGGCAACTTATTCCAACAATACATAAAAATAAACTAGAAAATAAAAGGTTTGCTATGACAATGTACCTAAACTAGAATGTGATTTCAACAGAAAAAATCCTGATTTTCTATATAATTAATTTTGGAAATCTTTTGTATATTACAAAATATATCTAATATCTAATTAATTTTGGAAATCTTTTTATATATATTCATTTACCAGTTCACTAAAATGTGTATAGATCTTAGAATTTTAACAAATTGATGGGAGTGATTATATAACAAAAAAGCTTTCAAGTCAAAATTAAATTAAAACTTTATTTTAAGCCAACAGCAATTTTAACTGTCTGGTGTCTTTAAATATTAGCCTGTTTAGTGATTTTGTTTACTTATTATACACATATTTCTTTTATAGTAGATTGCAGACTGTCTGATTTTTTTTTTAAACCAACAAAAAACCATCAAGAATCATTGCAGGAGTGCCAAATACTATCAGTAGCTATAAAGCTGGACCCTTTCAACATATGGTCATATGACCATGGAGCAACAGGATCATTTATGATGGCTGGGGATCAGGAGTGGGATTCAATTTTTTTAACAACCAATTCTGTGGGCGTGGCTTAGTTGGTAAGGTGTGGCTTTGTTGTCATGTGACTGGGTGGGCATGGCCAACTTGACATCATTCATGTAAAGGGGTGCTTCTCACCTAGCCTCTCATGACAGTCGGGATGCTGCAATGATCATAAGTGTGAAAAATGGTCATAAGTCACTTTTTTCAGTGCCATTGTAATTTTGAATGGTCACTAAATGAACTGTTGTACGTCAAGGATTACCTGTACAAAAATACAAAAAGTTTCTTTGCTTGCAAAAAGCTGCCCTAAATACCAATCATTATATTAAAAATACCTGCAAGCCAGAGTTACAAATCAGGCAGGTGCCAGAGCACCTTGAGGAATGAAAATAGTTAAAATGCAGTGATAACTATCAAGCAGCCAATTCTTGCTCATAAAGTGAAACCCTTTAGCAGAGAGGTCATTTAAACTCTCCAGAAAAAGCACACCCAGGATAAGCAATCCTTAGATCCAGTTACACCACTTAAAGATACCAGCTGGTCTCACTCACCTCACAAGATATCCTAAGGGAATCACCTAGATTTAAGGAAAGATGTTCCCCAGAAAGGCAGTAAAAAAATCAGTGCCAAGCTTGCATCCTGCCTCTTGGAAGTATACCCCAAAAGGACAGTGAGATAGTACTAAAGCAGTGATGAAGACCCCCTCCCCAGATAGAAAAAGAAACCATAAGGCAAAAATTCAAACACAATACAAATAATTAAATCATAACAGTAGCTGTTGCTTGATGAAGCTGAATAGGGAAAATTATCCCATCAATAAACACAGGATTAAATGTCACCAAGCACAGAATTAACCTTCACTAAAAACCAGTTTTAGACCAAAACTCAGAAAGGGTATGTAAACTCGTGTTTGAATGTTAATCTTTCTAGCTAGCCAAGAAGCTTTGCTGAGTGTCAATCATCTTGGTTCCCTGTCATTACAAGCTTTGCTTCATTATTCAATGATTTCTTCAAAGTGCTGATTGTCCAGGGAAGTATTTTCTCCCAACAGCAGTGTAAAATAACCCTTCCCCTTTAAGAAAGCCAAGCCTCATAAGCTCCAGAGACAGTAAGTTTAGGCTGTCTGCCAAGAATGTAATAAGTGTAGAAAAAAACAAAAGGAGATTGCTTCTAACTATGGGTTCTCAGAACTGCTTAGAAAGTTAACAAGGGGTTCTATAGAAACTGATAGAACCGGTCGAATCCCACCCCTGTTGGGGATGCTTTTCTGTATATTCATTGGGATATTAAAAAAAAATCTAAACAAATATTTAATGGTTTTATATATTTAACAAATTCTATATATCAGGTTAGAGTTATGGTTAGATGACATGAATATGTGTATTACAATGAAAGAATATTTTATGAATCCATTTAATTTTATTTCATTTCATTTCATTGGTGGAAAAAAGAATATATGAAATGAGTAATTCTCTCAGTTGAGATCTTTGCTATACCATTCATATTTTTATGTGAAGTTTTTTATATACAGTGACTAATTTATTTGATAGTTTCAAGTATGATTCATTTTAAAATCTTCTAGTCCATTTCTATGTCTGGATCAGGCTGTCATGAACTCCTGTATAAACACAACTATAAAGCATACATTTAACCGTTTATGACATTTGCTGTTTCTAAGAGTCCAGGAATCCCAGGTCAAAATATTTTTCCAATCATGTCAACCTTTTCATCTTCTGCAGCACAACTCTGTTCTCTTATCCTTAACCTGCATAATAACTGTTTGTGGAAATTTGTTGCTTACATTCTCTGCATTTCTGCTCTTACATTCAGAAGAATCTACCACATTCGGCTGTAATTTTCCAGACATCAACTGATATCTGAAAGTTTCAAGGACACACAAAAATATTGAAAACCCTTTGGAAACTAAAGATCAAAGTGCCAAATTTGGGAGCAAAATCATTGATTTTCTAGCATGATTTTGCCCATTTTGTTAATAATTTTTTGTTCTTCAAAAAATCAAAAGTCAAAAGAAAAAAAAACTTTTAGTCCTACCTTTACAATACTCTGTTTACTCTTTCAAAAACTGAAATTGAAATTTAAAATATAGCATGGTTACACACACACACACAGAGAGAGAGAGAGAAAGTTTATCCCTGCACTAGGAATCCTCTTCCACATCTCTTCCAATGTGGAGTAAAGTAAGCAAGAAATGGTATGTTATGATTTTCCTTTTGATTATGTATATCATTGACATAGCTGCTTGCTAATTTTATTTTATGGGTATTTTATACAGAATGTTACAGCTATTTGCCCCAATTCTTTGCTCTTAGGCATCGGAGTGTTCAGGATGATTAGGGCAATGTCTATTCAGTCTTTAAATATTTTGTTATCTCTAAGTCCTACTTAAATTTCTGCCCCATAGTATTGTAGCCATATTATTAATAATCATTTTGAAATACTAGTAGGTTTTTACATTTTAGTGATTCTATGTTCTGTTTTAGCCATATGTGTACTGTTGGTTAGCATTATATAATTGTAAACCTCTTACATAAACATATATAGTTGTATTCATAGTTGATTTTGAAATCCTACACACACACAATCACACAAAGAAACATCCTATGCTTTTATAGTTATGCTAGGACCTTAAATTCTAGTTTATAGTACCTATGGTACTAGTTATTTAACTAGTACCTTGGGAATTGTTTTAATATTTGTTATGTCTGTGGAACTGGTTGGAGTTCCCAACCAGGTCCGCTGTTTGAGCGGGAGCACCAGCCGCTCCCATTGGCTGGCTCCGTTTGACAGTCAGCTATAAAAGCCGGCTGTCGAGCAGAGCCAGCCCTGTTGTCGCCAGCTAGTCTGCTAGTTAGCAAGCGGACGCGACAACCCTTTATTCTCTGCAATAAAGCCTTGTTCGTTGTACGCTCTGGCTTCTGCCTCTTCCTTACCATCGCTCTACAACACTGGCGACGAGGATGGGATTCGGTCGAAGGCTAGCCAGACGTGTCTGCTTCAAAGAGCTGTAGTCACTGAGAGCGAAGCCACGAGCGCTGAATCCGCAGCCGCCAACGCTCACAAAGAGCACGAAATTCAAAAACCGCCATTGCTTTGAGCTGTACTCACTGAAGCGAGCCATGGGTGCTGTAGCCGCAGCCGCCAGCGCTCACAAAGAGCGCGAAATTCAAAAAGAGCTCCGTAGCCTAGAGAGACAGTCACAGCCTGCGCTCTTTTAAGAGCGCGAGTTCAAAAGACGACTGAAGAAGACGAACCCTGCATTTTCACAATGAATGCTAATCCAGCATTCCCACCATTCAAGCCAAACGAAGAAACGTGGGACTCCTACAAAAATCGTTTCAGCCATTTCCTCAATGCCATCGGGTTAGCTGACGCTGCTGAACATAGGAAGAAGTCCTATTTCCTCAGCTATTGTGGGGCTGCAGTTTTTGACACCGCTACAGCGTTAGTCGCCCCACGCGCTATCAGAAGCGTCCCATGGGATGAACTACAAGAAATCCTCTCCAACCACTACTCGCCAAAACCATCCCAGATAGCCAGGAGGTACGCCTTCAGAATTAGAAAACAGGCAGAGGGGGAGTCAATCAACGAGTATATGGCAGCCCTGAGGACAGCTGCCTTGCAGTGCGGGTTCAAAGACTATTTAGAAGACATGTTGTTGGACCAGATCATCTGTGGGGTTAGAGACTCCAAAGACGTTTGCTGGCAAAAAAGGACTTGAATCTATCCCTAGCCATGGAGGAAGCCCTAGCTGCCGAGCTCTCTGCCCAATCAGCAGCCGAGATTCAAGGCACTCCATTAAAGCCCAGCAGCTCCACCATCCATTCAGAAGAAGTGCTCAGTGAAGTAGACCCCACAGACTCATCAGACATTAACCGCCTTAAGCATCAGAAGCCTTCACAGGTAGGAGCGGGACTGAGAAACAACTTCGCCCCCAAACAACCTCCCATTTGCCTAACCTGCGGAGGCTCCCACTCTAGGGCGTCCTGCAGGTTTAGAAACACCATCTGCCTGAATTGCCAAAAGAAGGGTCACCTCGCTAGAGTCTGCCAAGCAGGGCGCACTATGCCTCAAAGACCTCCACCACCTTCTAATTCCCAAAGGCAAGTGGAGGACTGCTATACCTGCTACCACGCTAACCATACTTCCCAAACCCCTGATAAAATCAAAATTTCTGTTTTCCTAGAAGGTAAACCCTGCAGGATGGAGGTAGACACGGGATCTGCGCTCTCAATCATCTCCTGGGGAACTCTGAAGAAGATCCAGCCCAGGCTGTCAAAGAAGCAGCTATAAAGATGCCACCTGACACTGCGGGACTACCAGGGCAAGAACATCCCTGTCCTCGGGAAAGGCAAGTTTTTCGTTCAATTCCAAGCCTTTAAAGGCCATTTGCCTTTAGTGGTTGTTAATGGTGCCCTCCCCAGCCTGTTGGGGCTAGATTGGTTTCCCTCCCTCGGCCTTAGTGTAACTGGGATCCATGCTGTCTCAACTTCTGACGTAGATGCATTATTTTCAGATTATTCTGATGTGTTTAGCAGCGAGCTGGGTTGCTATTCTGGCACCCCCATCTCTTTCTCTGTAGACCCCCAGGCAATCCCTCTTCGCCTAAAGCCACGCAGGGTGCCTTTCGCCATCCGTCCCAAATTGGACGCAGAATTAGATAAGCTATTTAAGCAAGGGGTGTTAGAACCTACTGATTTTGCCAAATGGGAGACCCCCATAGTCACCCCACTCAAGAAGGATGGCAGTTTAAGAATCTGCGCAGACTACAAAACCACCCTCAACCTTTACCTACAGGTCAGCGCATACCCTGTCCCTGTTATTCAGCACCTGTTACACACCTTCGAACCCGGCACCATTTTCGCCAAGTTAGATATGTCCCAGGCATACCAACAGTTCCCTGTTGATGATCAGACAGCTGAATTACAAACCATAGTCACTCATAGAGGGGCATTCAAATGTAAACGCCTCCAATTCGGTGTAAGTGTGGCCCCGGGTATATTCCAATCACTCATGGAAAGGATTCTCCAAGGTCTCCCAGGGGTTGTTCCTTATTTCGATGACATCTTAGTCTCAGCTATTGACAGACCTCAGCTCATACAGAGGGTCAGGGCGGTTCTAGAGAAGTTTAGGCAGCATGGCCTCAAGCTTAAAAGGGAGAAGTGCGCCATCGCCACTAGGCAAGTGGACTTTCTGGGTTATAGGTTAGACGCCTCTGGCATCCACCCAATTGAGTCCAAGGTAAAGGCCATCCATGAGGCACCCACACCGACTAACAAGAAGGAGCTCCAAGCTTTTCTGGGGCTACTAAACTTTTACGCCTCATTTCTCCCGCACAAAGCATCTGTCGCTGAACCCTTACATAGACTGTTAGATAAAGACTCACCCTGGCATTGGGGACCCAAAGAAGCCCATGCTTTCAAGTCAGTCAAATCCTTACTCACATCGGAGGCAGTCTTAATTCAGTTTGATCAATGACTCCCCCTGGTCCTAGCTGCTGACACATCCCCTTTTGGGATTGGGGCTGTCCTAAGCCACAGACTTCCCAACGGCTCCGAGGCACCAATTGCCTTCTTCTCTAGGACCTTCTCTACGGCAGAAAGGAACTACAGTCAAATAGATAAAGAGGCCCTGGCTGCGGTTGCTGCAGTTAAAAAGTTCCATGAATTTTTGTTTGGGCACCATTTTGAACTTGTAACTGACCATAAACCTCTCCTGGGACTCTTATCTGGAGATAAGCAAACCCCGCAGGTACTTTCACCCAGAATGACCAGATAGACTTTGTTTCTGGCCACTTACTCATTCAAGTTGGTGCATCGACCTGGCAAGAACTTGAGTCACGCCGATGCCCTTAGTCGCTGCCCCCTACCAGTCCCAGTCGAAGACCCAGCACCGATTAACGCCATCTTTGAGGTCAACGAACTTAAACTGCCAGTGACAGCCGAGGACATTGCTGCGCACTCAAAAAAAGACAAGATAATTGCCCAGGTTCTGGACTGGGTGGGAAGGGGGTGGCCGGAAACTCAATGTACAGTTGACTTTGCTCCTTTTAAAACCCGTCAGCAGGAACTGTCGAAGCTACAGGGATGTCTATTGTGGGGTACAAGAGTAGTCATTCCAGCCACCCTTCGTGTACCCATCCTGAAGGTGCTTCACGAGGGCCACCCGGGCATCGTAAGGATGAAGGCTTTGGCCCACAGCTACGTTTGGTGGCCTGGCATGGATGCCCAAATCGCCAGCTGGGTAAGCTCATGCCAACCTTGCCAAGAAACCAGGGCTGCCCCACCAGCTGCCACGCCCACCAGGTGGGAAAGTGCTAGTGCCCCTTGGTCACGCCTGCACATCGACCTGGTGGGACTGGTGCATGGCAGGACCTTCTTGGTGGTCGTGGACTCCTACTCCAAGTGGATAGACTTGGCCCTGCTTCCCACGACCACCACCCAAGCAATAGTTAAAGCCCTGACCCGTTTATTTGCCACCCATGGACTCCCTGACACGCTGGTGTCTGACAATGGCCCGCAGTTCACATCATGTGAGTTCAGTATGTACGTTGCTAACTTGGGCATCAGACACATCCTTACAGCTCCCTTTCACCCCGCTAGCAACGGGATGGCTGAGAGGGCAGTTAGGTCAGCCAAGGAGGCACTCGCCAGGTTTGGCCAGGAAAACTGGCACTCTAAACTGTCTCTTTACCTTCTCAGCCAACATACGACGCCTTGCACCACTACTAACAAATCTCCTGCCGAACTCTTGATGGGGAGACGCCTTAGGACCACCCTGGACAGGTTACACCCCCACTACTGCCCAGACACCCCTTTAGGGTCTGACAGTCTGGTCAGAGACTTTGCCTTGCATGACCTGGTGTACGCCAGGAACTATGCGGGGGATCCTTTGTGGGTACCAGGTCAAGTCGTGTCAGTCACAGGTCCAAGATCCTACAGGGTCCTCCTGGAAGATGGACGCTTGTGGCGGAGACACGTGGACCAACTCAGAAGGCGATGGAGAAGTGCGGCCGATACCGACCCAACCCAACCTGCCAGCGCCAAAGTCTCCCTGCCGGTGCCAGACGGAAGCTCCCTGCGGGACCCGGCCTTCCCCGTCGATCAGGAGAGTTTGCTGGAGGACCCGAGTTTCCGGCTAGAATCACCGAGCCAACAGCCGAGCGAGCCAGTTTGCCAACCGGACCTAGCCACTCGCCCAGGTCAGCCCGAACAGGGAGAATCGCCGAACTCTCAGAACACTACGCCAGGTCAAGCCCATGCCCCGATGACCGTCGAGGCGTGTCCCGAGGGCCTGGACTTGACACCAGCCAACAGTTTACCCGAGCCGCGATGTTCTGGTCGCCAGCGCAGACAACCTACTTACCTACAGGACTACGCATGTTCCCAGCTGGGGGAAAGGAGTGTTATGTCTGTGGAACTGGTTGGAGTTCCCAACCAGGTCCGCTGTTTGAGCGGGAGCACCAGCCGCTCCCATTGGCTGGCTCCGTTTGACAGTCGGCTATAAAAGCCGGCTGTCGAGCAGAGCCAGCCCTGTTGTCGCCAGCTAGTCTGCTAGTTAGCAAGCAGACGCGACAACCCTTTATTCTCTGCAATAAAGCCTTGTTCGTTGTACGCTCTGGCTTCTGCCTCTTCCTTACCATCGCTCTACAACAATATTAGTATTGATTATAAATATTTATGGTCAGTGACCAAAATGAGGGATGGACAGATGGATGGACTGCCATTTAATTATACAAAAAGGAACATGGAGCTGTGTGTGTGTGTGTGTGTGTGTGTGTGTGTGTACACAAATATCAATCACTTCCTCATCTCTATTTAAATATATATAGGTCTAGGAACAATCATATATCTGTCCTAATATTCTGTTGTGAAGAAAGTTGTAATTTTATATTTTTAATTGAATTTGGTTAAATTTATATTTGTAACTGAATTAAAGTTCCCAGTTTTAAAAGGAAATGGAAATATGCATAACAGCCTGTAGACGTGTGAGTGCCTCTCCCTCTCCCCCACCAGGCCTTCCCTCTTTGCTCCTTTCTCCCCAAACTTCCAAACTATATCTGAAATGGAACCGGACATCAGCATTGATTCTAATCTATGTTTAAAGGACAGACTTGTTTTTGTTTTTGTGGAAGCCTAAAACAAGGTTTGCTGCTTCCAGGACTAATAAAGATGAGGTGATATTGTGCAGTACTAATTATAGGCTTGCTTCTTTGAAGTTCTGTTAAGCAAAGCTTCAAATATGTATCTCAAAATCCTGTTCAACCAAAATGCAAGATTGTATAAATCCTTAAAAGACATGCTTCATCATGCATGGAAGCTTGTACAATTTGTCTTTCAGTTTTTAAAGCACACATTCCCAGGCTTGCATTTAAGGGTATGAGCAGTCTACAACATAGTTGCATGAACTGGAAAAAAGACAGCTGGTTTAACAATTTGAAGAAAAGTGTTTCATACCGCTTTTAAAGATTCTAATACTAGGAAGAACAGTAAAATTAATTGACTTGCGTACTTTTTAAAATTTAAGATTATTGTAGTTAATTTGACTTTAATATAAAATACTAAGTTATATACAACTCCAGTATTTTAAGCAAGGGACTTTCAATTTTAATAACATAGTAACAGAGGTCTTATCATCTAGAAACTACATATTATTTAGACAACTGACCAAAGTATCAATAAATCTATCATTCATTAGTATCTTCTAAATACAAATATCTAGTCCATTAAATATTATAATTATGTCCAACATCATATTTATATTCCTTCTGACAAAAGTTATGGCCCTTAATGTATAAAGTTACTTTGTCCAAGAAACAACTTTAAACATTTCTGACTACTTTAAAATACCCATATTTTAATAGAATAAAATACTGTAGAAAGACAGTAATCTGATTCTTTTTCTTTAAAAGCTTACATTTGTCAACATTTTACTTTTTCAGCTAACCTTCAGAAAATGTGCTCAGAGATATTGAACTCTAGCAATATCAGTGGTCTTTCCTGTGAGCTAGCATCCTTATAAAATGGTTTATTTTGACAAAATAATTATCACATAAGTTTAGCAGATAACTAATTATTCTGTTCATGATGTATGGGGTATAATCAACCTATCTCTCTCAAACGTTTTACTATATAATTAAATAGCCAGAAGATAATGTTTAAATAAAGTATTTTTTTTCTAGAGTTGGAGGCATGTAATTTATACATTGATCTCTTATTTTAAGCAATTAAAATAAAGGATCACATTTTAAATGTGTTCATTATATATTCTGGGTATAAAATGGGAAAATAAAAATAACTTTGCCTTTAAAGTCTATAGTTAACAATTATACACTTTAGGTAGAAAACAAAAATGTTCATCTTTTTATTTTCCTGTCTTTATTTCTCTTCCTTGGCTGGCTTTATTTAGCACACAAGACAACTTGGCAGCTGTGGTAAAGTTAAGTAAGATCAGATCTGATTAGTACTTGAATTGTAGGCCACCAGGAAATTCTTGTGCTATATATTAGACCGGGAGGTGAAAAAAATACACAAGGCAATATCATCTATAACAGCGGTCACCAACCAATGGGCTGTGGCCCACTAGTGGTCCGCAAGAAAATTTTGGTGGTCCGCAGAGAAATATCAACCCCACAGTACCCCGCCAAAGCAATCCAGGCTGTGCAGGAACACAAGGCTGCGTGACCCACATGGCCCTCCCTCCCCGCCCACTCACTCCTTACCTGGCAAACTTACCTGCAAAGTTGCTATTTTTCCTTTTTCCAACCACCAGCTGTTCTGCTGTGCCAGGAGATTTAGATTAGCTAGAAAGCAGGAAATCATTGGATTTCTTGCTTTCTAGCTAATCTTTAGTTCTTCGGGTCTGCTTAGCAGAGCCAAACCTTCCTTAGGACTGAAGCAGTTCAGACTCAGCCGATGGCAGAAACACAGATCTCTAATTGAATCTGTGATTCTGTGAGCAACTCAATCTGCCTGCCTGCTTTGCCTGATTTTGGGTAAAAGTTGCTCTTTTTTATAAAAAATTCAATATTTATATAAATATTTATAATATTTACCAGCCATGCCCAGCCAGTCCCATGACCACCAAGCCACAACCACAAATTAGGCCACACCAACAGAACTGGTTGTTAAGAAATCTGAATCCCACCCCTACTTTTGTGTGTTTCTGTGTGTGAGAGAGAGAAAGAGAGGGGGGCGGAGGGAGGGAGGGAGAGAGAGGTTTGATCTCTCTCTCTGCTACCAACGTCAGCAAGCCACCATCAGTCAAAATTCATATTAGTGGTCCCCAGGATTTAAAATTATGAGTTTGGAGGTCCCTGAGGTCCATGACAGTATTTATGAAGTTATCAGTGTTAGAAATGACTTGAAAATATTTTATTTTAATCTTTACTGCAATAATAAGTCATTTGTAGTGAATGGAATTGGTTGATGGAAGGAAGGAAGGAACTATATGTATTTTAACTGTGAAAAAGATCAAAAGAAAAACAAGTCTTATAAAACCAAGAGTATTGAATTTTATAATATTGCAGGCAGTAAAATCAATGTAGCATTTATTCATGTATTTACAAATGGAAAAACAATTTGTTGATGGAAATTATCAAAGTAGATTTATGTAATTTATTTGTATCTCACCTTTATTATTTTTTACAAATAACTCAAAGTGGTGAACATATCCAACACCTCCTTCCTCCTATCTTCCTCACAATAACAATCCTGTGAGGTGGGTTGGGCTGACAGAGAGTGAGTGGCCCTAAGTCACCCAGCTGGCTTTTATTGCAAAGATAACAGATAACAGGTAATCAGAGTTAGAAGGGACCTTGTAGGTCATCTAGTCCAACTCCCCAGCCCAAGCGGGAGACTCTACACCATTTCTGACAAATGCTAGTCCAATCTCTTCTTAAAAGTCTCAAGTGATGATGCTCCCACAACTTCTGAGGGCAAGGTGTTCCATTGGTTGATTGTTCTCACTGTCAGAAAGTTTCTCCTTATTTCCAGGTTAAATCTCTCCTTGTTCAGTTTCCATCCATTATTCCTTGTCTGGATTACAGGCACTTTAGAAAATAGCTTGACCCCTTCCTGTCTGTGGCAGCCCCTCAAATATTGGAAGACTGCTATTATGTCTCCCTGGTCCTTCTCTTCACTAGACTAGCCATGCCCAGTGTTCTGACCCAAGCCTTGTTCAAATTAAACAAACACAATTAAATTAAACAAACACAAACTGAGATTGGATTGCCATTTGTCAAAAATAGCGTAGGGTCTCTCACTTGGGCAAGGGGTGGACTAGATGACCTATAAAGTCCGTTCCAACTCTGATTATCTGTTATCTGTGTATATAAGCAAACCTTTTTTAATGTGGCACTGGGAATTCTTTTACATTCACAGCCAATAGTCATTTAAACCTAATTGTCCAAGATAAAAGCAAGCCCTTTTAACGTTGTAAAAGGCTTCTAAGAACAGAAGTATAATTACTTATAAATATCAACTGACAGAAGTTTCAAAAACAAACCGGAGTTCGCAGGGCTTCAATGAGGACTCAGAGCATAACTAGTTGTTCTGGTGTGCAGTGCTCTATAGCGTCATTTTGAGGGAAGGAGTTGAAACAGTTTATGTCTGGGATGTGAGGGGTCTGTAAATATTTTCACAGCCCTCTTTTTGACTCGTGCAGTATACAGGTCCTCAATTGAAGGCAGGTGGGTAGTAATTGTTTTTTCTGCACTCCTAATTATCCTCTGAAGTCTGTGTCTGTCCTGTTGGGTTGCAGAACCAAACCAGACAGTTATAGAGGTGCAGATGACAGACTCAATAATTCCTCTGTAGAACTTTATCAGCAGCTCCTTGGGAAGTTTGAGCTTTCTGAGTTGGCACAGAAAGAACATTCTTTTATGTGCTTTTTTGATGATGTTTTTGATGTTAGGTGTCCATTTTAGGTCATATGATATAGTAGAACCTAGAAATTTGAAGGTTTCTACTGTTGATACTGTGTTGTTTAGTATTGTAAGAGGTGGTAGTATGGGAGGGTTTCTTCTAAAGTCTACCACCATTTCTACGGTTTTGAGGGTGTACAGTTCCAGATTGTTCTGGTTACACCACAAGGCAAGCTGTATAACCTCCTGTCTGTATGCAGATTCGTCATTGTCTCAAATGAGACCAATCACTGTTGTGTCATCTGCAAACTTCAGTATTTTAACAGATGGGTCATTTGAGTTGCAGTCATTGGTATATAGGGAGAAGTAGAGATAGCACACAGCTTTGGCGAGGCCCTGTGCCTATTGTACAGGTATCAGATATGACTCTGCCTAGCTTCACCTGCTGCTTCCTGTCTGTTAGGAAGCTTATGATCCACTTACAAGTGTGTTCAGGTACCGCTAGTTGGTTTAATTTACTTAGAAAAGTGTCTGGAATGATGGTATTGAATGCTGAACTGAAGTCTCCAAAGAGAACCCTTGCGTAGGTATTTGGAGATTCAAGGTGTTGTAGGATGTAATGCAGAGCCATGTTAACAGCATCATCTGTCGATCTATTTGCTCAGTATGCAAACTGCACGGGATATAACAGCGGATCCATGATGGTTTTCAGGTGGGACAGCACAAGCCTTTCAAAGATTTTCATAACTACAGATGTTAGAGATAAGATTGGTTTGACTTCCGGTTTGCAGGGCTTCGGCGACAGGCAGGAATCCACGATTGTGCGCGGTTTCTGCCTGGGCTCGCTGCTGGAGTGCCCTGAGCCAGCTTGGCTTTGGAGCTAAGCCACCCTGTAGAGGTGGCGAAGACGAGGGAGACTCCAGCAGGGTCGAGGGAAGCCGCATCTTTCCTCCTCAGCTGGCTAAACTCCCTTTCCCGAAGGCGGTAAGAGCAGCGGTCAGAAATGGCCGCCTCAAAGAAGCACTCAGCCAGAAAAGAAACTGCAGGAGGAAGTTAAGAAGTGAAAGTTTTGGCTGACCAGGATAAGAAGCAACAACTGAGGTATCCTGGAATTTAAATCCTATAAAAGATACATCGCTCCCAAAGAAGATTTGGAAGCAGCGAATGAAAGTAAAAAGGGAAAGTTTTTTTTTTCTCACTCTCCTTCCTTACGTTGACAGCAGATGAATGAGAAATCGGAAAAATCTGCATTGGCATCAACAGGTAATTAAACTGGAAAATTAAATGCCAAGAGGACAATAAAGGTTTCTGAACAGTTAAAAAACTTTTTTTTGCTGTAAGTAGGAAGGGAGAGGAAAAGAATAAGAGCAAGATTTGGCTGGAGGAGGCTGCTTGGAATTTAAAAGAACCTAAAGTTAAATCGTAATAAGACTTCTAAAAGATACATTTTAACTGGAACTTTGTAACTAAATAGTAACCCCCGGAAGAGAAAGTGAAAAAAGAAGAAAGTGTTAAATGAAACAGCTTTTGTGTATTTGGATTGTTTGGTGACTTTGGGACTTCTGGAAATTATATCTGAATGATTAAAAACAATTGGGTGGTTGTTTAAATTTTTTTTTTACAATGGCATCACTTGTGGATGAACTGAAAATGGAATTTAAAAAATATAAAGAAGAGGAACAAGAAGGGAAGGGCTCTTTTGGCTCTGTTTTTCGTTTCTTAGAAATGACGATCTGTACCTATGAGAAACTACAAGAAAAGACTGCGCAACAAGAAGATTGGGACAAAGAAGAAGCCATCTTTAATGAACAAGTAACTTTATCTAGGGAAGAAATGGGAAAGGGGGAAAAGAGAATGGAGAATTTAAGACCTAAAAAAACAACCAAAAAGGAAAAATAAGGTGAAAAGTGGATATAATATCAGAAAGCAACAGAAAAGGGGAACACAGAAGAGGGAAATGGAGGTGGAGAGACAAGGGGGTAAAAAAGGTAGAATGAAGAAGCAAGGGAGGAAGGAAGGGAATAGAAGCTACAAAGGTTTGGAGCAAGATGTAAAGAAACAGGACTTATTCAGAGATAATGGGTAAAAATATAACTGAAAATGAGATTCTGCAAAGGTACATAAGTTTGTATTGTTATACTTGTATTAGAAATAATGTTAGAAAATTGGAACAACATATGATTAAAAAATGGGATAAAATACTCAGTGTAATTCAGTGAAACTTTTTTGAACAAAATAAATGAAATGAAATAAATGAGAGAATTGAATTAGGAAGGAATGGGAACATTTTAATTACACAATGTTTTAAAATATAAGTGAAATGGGGGGGAAGTAACTATGCAAAATTTATAAGTGTTCCCATACAAGCATGATATCTATTTGAAAAGTAATGTGTAAAATGTTTAAGATTTAAATGAATATTAATTTTAATGATAGAGTTGAATTGGTATGGATTGTTGTTTTAATTATATATTTATAATTTCTTCTTTTCTTAAAATACAGTGTGTAGCTTTAGAATGTACTAAGCAGAATCCGAATGAAAGTTATGTGTTATATTAAGTGTTATAAATTTAGGGGAAAGATATAAAGGCTTCATACTCCAATCAGTGATAACAGGAGAAATTTTGTGTTAATGAGAAAAAATAATAGGCAGCTGAAACAGGACAGACAAAGGATATAAGTATAATGATTTAAATTGAGATGAAATAAATAAAATAGAATTAAGAGAGTTAAAAGAGGGGAGAAGCTATATAGAAAATGTAGAATGGTAATAAGATATGGAACGGTATATAAAAATGAGCATGAACTTGAATTAGTGTCTGTACGAAGAGATGTAACCCGGGATCAAGCTGCTTTCAAAAAAGATGTTTTATGTTTTCATGTTTTGTGTTTTGTTTGTTTATGTTTGTTTTTTAAAAATCAATAAAATTTTTGGGGAAAAAAAGAGATAAGATTGGTTTGGCATGATCTGTTTTTAACAAACCCGTCCTGACTGCTAGTTACTGCTTTACTTGTTTCTAGATGTTGGCAGATCTGTTTTTGATTATCTTTTCCAGTATCTTCCTGGGTATTGATGTTAGGCTGATTGGTCTGTAGTTTCCTGGGTCTGTTTTTTTTCCTCTTTTTGAAGATGGGAACCATATCAGCTCTTTTCTTGTCCTCTGGTAGTTCCCTGGTGCTCCAGGATTTTTGAAAGATATGGTGCAGTGGTTCTGAGATGACCTCTGCCATCTCCTTTAAAGCTCTGGGATGTAATCCATTAGGTCCTGATGATTTATTTTCATCAAAATCAGGCAGGGGTTCTGTTACTATTTTTTTTTTTTTTTGCTTATTTTAACATGATTTCTGCTCTGTCTTTTACAGTTATGTTTTTGGTGGGTTGAACTATAGTTTATTTTTGCGTGAAGACCGATGCAAAGAATGAGTTAAGCAGCAAAGGCAGGACTTTATAAAATCATATATCTAAGATTGGGAATGCACAATCATCCAAGTGCATAATTAAAATACATTTAGTTCTTGGAGGGAGCACAGTCCTCAGGAGGAAGCAGACCTCAGGACATAATAAGATAGCCAGGTCTTCATATTAAAGTGACAAGAAAGAAGGCTGTTCAATTTTTGGGAACAGAGTTATTCTGAAGAGGAGAAGGTATGTTTGAGCAGAAATTGAAAAAAAAAAACTTGTCTCTTGAGGATTCTTTAGTTTAGATTCCTGCACTGATCTAGGTTTGGAGTCGGTGGGCCAAATGGCACATTTTAAATCTACTGTGGTTCCTGATGTGCTTAGTCTTTGAAAAATAAAGCATTTCATTCACACAAGAAACAATGAAAAACAACAGTCTTAAAACTGTCACTTGGAGGCCACAAATCACATGACAATCATATCTGGACCACCATTAAAAACTAGCTCATATGTATTCTGATCTGCATGATTGCCTCTCCCCCCCATCTCCAAGAAATCCAAGTTTGCCACAGAGCAAGCTACAGAATCATTTGCCACGTAGTTATTTAGGTTCCCAACCCAGACCCCTTATTATTGCAGTAAGATTCTGTTTATTCCATCTCACCTATTACTAAAATTACAGAGATACTCTTTATACTGTGTACTTGAAAAGAGTTTCAGAAATGTGATATAGCATGCAAAAGCTGAATCCCAAATACAGGTATATTGTCTGGTTGTTCTTTGGCATTTTCAGAACCCAATACTGTAGCAATTCCAGAAAGGAGAAATCATAGACCTGGAATTGTTAATTGTATATACTTTTCCAGGTTAAAAAAAATTAAATCTTCTACATTTCAAGGAAACAAACAAGGTGTCTGGTGTAAGATTGACCAATTTTTTTCTAACCAAAATCAAACATGACATTAGTTTGTAGTAGCTTAAAATATATTCTTCAAAACTTCTTGGATTTTATGTCTTATATCTTCTCCAGCACCTTAGTAAAAAGTGAACCATTAGTAAGTGAGCAGTAGAAAGACAGCTGGCTCAAATATCCTTTAATTTCTTGTTCACAAACATAGAAAAAAGACTATTGAATTACTAGGCAATTTTCAAATAATCCTATAGGAAATCTGTTTGAATCATTGCAAATAATGCAGAACAATGTGGAGCTTGATCTTAATGAAGAAGTTGTTTTCTGTGGTGTACTTAAGCAAGAGTGCATCTATACAATTATTGTGCTAAAATGTTAAAAGATATAGACTATTGTATATGGTAATATAAGCTTTTAGAAGGGGTTAGGGTTAAAGTTAGAATGTATAATAGGATATTCTATTTTGTCTGAAACAAGCAAGTAAAAATCCTGCTTTACTTTTTAATTCATTTCAGTGCTATGTGAGAACCATTAATTGTAGTTGATTCTAATTCTTGTTTTGTTTAAATAAAACAGTGTCAATTACCTGGAAGGTATATCTTTTTAAAAGTAAGCTATAACTGTAATGAATGCTCAGATCAGATATAAACATGAAAACAACAGAAGTGTTTCATAGTGGAAAAGGAAAGCATGATATTCTAATGAGACCAGAATGTGCACATTTCTGAATAAGACTAAATGTGCTTTGATATTTTGAAACAGGTGTGTAAATGAGGAGGTTCTAATCAGGATTAAAGGAAATACATCACTCATATCCAGCTAGTATTTTTATCCCAAGCTTTTAGCCAATAGTTGTCCTGCTTTGCTGGTTTATATTAGCATAGTATAACCAAAGCCTTTATAATCCTGCATACAGATACGTAGATTTCATTTTCAAAGCTTTAAAAAAAAATACCAGGGGAGAGGAAATGGATTATACTTCCAACCAGGAAGGTAAATGTGAATAGCAACTGAGTAGCAGCTGAAATATAAATGCATGCTGTAGAATAAGGATTTACATAAATAATACCTGTAGAGATTATAGCAAGGTTTAAAATTTATTAGTAATATCCCTAAGCACATGTCTTTGGAAATGAAAACATTTAACAAATTCAGAGATATGAGCTCTATTTTCCTCTGGGGCAGAATTTATTATTTAAATTATTCAGGGGAGGTTTATATATAGTCACAAAGATATGTGATATGCCAACTAATTTCTAATTATGTTAGCCAGAATCTGTCTATTGGGAACACTTTGTTTTCTTCAATCAGGGTAAAGCAATTCACATATTATGGTTGCTAAAAATATATTTATTATATTACCAGAGTTCATAATGTGGGAGTTTAAAGACAAAATTAATTTTCTTGGATCACATCTACTGAATATTTAACATATATCATGTAACTAAAATCAAATTATGGTCTTTAGATAAAACAGTGAATTCCAATCATAATATTAACCTCTCCTATAGAAATTATACCCAGACATCAGTTTAGAGAATTGTATGAAAAGAAACTGTGTAGTATATGACCACAATAAAAGTTAATTTTTATTTCTTGACTTCAGACTTAAAACAGGTGCTTAATATTAAACAGGTAAATAGTTTTTCTGTTTTCTTTAATTTGAATATATGTGTGTGTGTGTGTGTTTGTTTATAGGTGTTGTATATATGTGTTTATAGGTGTTACATATTACCCTTTTGCATTAAAAGAAATAACTTCCATTGCCCTTTCTTGTTAGTGAAACTATACAGGAGGTCAAAAATTTGGCTTTTGAGCCTCATACAAGCTTCCAGTAGGTTTTGGGGAACTCCACAACCTCACTTCCTGTCTGTTCCTCCACCAGCCCATCATTGACTTTCCCACCCACCAATGTTTTGTTTTGTTTCTTCTTTCCCCCTGCCTTCCTCAATGGCTTTGCAATGGTTTCTCCAAATTTTACTTCCATGGTTCTCTCTCTTCTTTATCCAGAGATTTAGATTTATTTTTCCTATTAATGGGGATGTTGATTTTATGGAAGATCTGCATTAAGTTTCCATATTTTTGATGATCACTCTCAGTGGTGAATAGTCAGCATACATTCACAGTACTAGTCTTCCTCTTCCAGTCTAAAATTTCAGATATCAGTTGAATTTAACATAACATGCACAAAACAGTGATACAAAAAAAAGAGAGGCAGATTTCCCTCGCCCTTTCCTCTTTAAGATTTAAATTTAACCCTTTAATGAAAATGATAGAATTACAGAAAGTAGAAGAAGGTATTGTGTCTGAACTGGAAAACAAATAGAATCTGCTATCTTTCCAACAATTCTGATTAAAAATAATGGCCATACTAGTCTGTATTTTTTAATTATTTGTTTATTCTAACCTGATTATAAACCAGAGTATGAGTTCAACTTTTGGCATGAAAGCTGACTGAGTGATCGTGGGCCAGTCACTTACTCTCACTAAGCTTACTTGAGCATCAGGCTTAGATAATAAATAAATCATTTGATTCCCTTTGGAGCCAAATGGATCAGCATTTGGTATAATGGAAAAAAGTGGACTCTACACTTGTGGGAAAAAGCAAGGGGAAAAAAGTTGAGTGCTACAGATTGGTAAACAGTAAAGAGAAAGTAGAGATGCTGCAGAAGGGTGAACCATTGCTGTGAATGAATGAACATTTTACTTTCACTCCTGAGATCCTTAGTGACAGAAAACATTTACTTCAATCAATGATCAGATAAACATAGAAAATTGTTTAAGACAACCCCACTTTCTCCCTTAATTAGATTCCATAAAACATACAAAAAAACCAACAAATGTGGTATGCATGTGATGACTGTGGTGCCAAATGAGTTAATTCAGCGAAACCGGAAAAAGTTTCCAATCTAATCAAACTCAATAGTAGTCCAGGATAAAATAATAGAATAAGAAACTTTGGACTTATTCCCTATAGTCAAGACATGCTGATGAAAGCTAAAAGGTAGAAGAAAAAGCTAGACCAGTTTCTCCAAAGAAGCTCACAGAACAAGCCCACGGCATACTACATTAAACAATATTGTTTAAACTTGTTCTAGGAATGGAGGATTGTTGAGACTAAAGCATGTTCCATGCTACAAGTCCTTAGAGAAGGAATACAGTGTTTTCAGATGTAAAGAAACTCTGCCTATAAAAGTTGAAGAAATAGAAAAAATGGGAAAGACAAAGGAAACAATCAAGACAAGAAAATATTGAGATACAAATTACAGAAATGGGAATATATAGAAATTAAATAAAGAAATAAGAATTTATAGATTTAATGGTATGGTTTTACAAAACATATAGCAATAGAAAACCAATAGATCATTAGACAGTACTAGGAAGTAGATGTATGCATAGTATTAGCGTTAAGATTAACTATAAGCAATAGTTAACATTTTATTTGGTATAATGAAACAATTGCTAGGGGTACAAGGACAACTGTTAAATCTTTGTTTCTGTACCAGTTGAAAAACATCAGTTAACTTTAAAATTATGGAAACTTCATTCTACAGAGTCACAGTAGACCTTTTGGGGCCCAGGAAATGTATCCAGTTTCTTTCAGTCATGACCAAAATGAGCATGGGTAAACAGGCAGGAGATGGCTGTGCCACAGGTACCTACTGAGCTAGTTGGTTTGTTGTTCTTCTACCATAAGGGGTAGCACAGAAAAAGCCTAAGTGAAAAAATGCTACCTTTTTAATATGAATTTATGCTGAAAGTCTCTAGGGTCCTGTCATTGGAGAAGAATAAAAATTGTAGGAGCAATATTTCCCATTGCAAGACTGTCTGTTTCTGCCCAGTATCCTGGTATGCTCACAAGAAGTTGGAACTACTATTTTAAGAGCAATGGTGGATTTTAATTCTCCTGATTTCTTGAAGGTTGAAGCCAGTTCCCACACATATTAGCACATAGTACATGATTTTGCAAGACTGAAGACAATGGCAGCATATTCAAGCATATGTGGATATAATTTGGAAGAATATTTTTACATTAAATAGACATTAAGCGGTTACAGCTTTAAAATCTATTCCTTAAGCATCCTTGACACATATTTGCCAGGGTCACTGCATTAGCCTAGACAAGAACAGCCAATTCTCCAGAGAAATTCAACATGCTCATAAAGGTTCATTTGCTATGTATGTTCTACATTCTGTTTTATTTTGTCTTGAGAACTGAAATTAGCTGCCCTGAATATGAATGCTGCATGTTAGAGTGCTTGAACGTTCTTACTGTTTACTCTAAATGTGGAAACATTTCTTATACCCTCTTCCCTGAAGAAAAAAAAAAAGAGTTATGCCATTTGTATAAATCCATTGTTTAAAAAAATGTCAAAATGAATATTAGGCTATTACTTAAAAAACTCCCATTTTATATATAACTATTATATTTTTACTATGGGGGGGGGTATATGTGTGTATATTTAAAGTGCAGAGATCATTCCAGTACCTTGTGCAATTTCTTGGCTGAATAATAAATGCCTCAAACAGCTTTAAAATGTGTGCTAAGATAGTTTAGCAATTATAACAATATCCTTGCAGACAAACTATAATATATTACTAAAGGAATGGAACTTATCTTTAAAAAATATAACTCTTAACAATGATGATAGCTGCGGTGGGGTGGAGAATCCCAAAGGATATTCAGTGATTTAAAACAGTTCAACTTAAGGGGTCTTAAACAGTTTTTCAATTGGTAGATCATTTCAAAGACTTTTGGTACAAATGAAGCAAACTTACACCTTACATAAACCTAAATGTAGAAAAGCCTATTATTCTTCCTACTTTAAAAGTAGAATTTAGCTTTCAAGGTGAACTTTAACATTTTATAAATATGCCATGAATCCAAGGGCTGAACTGAAATAGTTGTCCTGCTCTCATTTTCTTTTCCAGCATTCTGTGCCTCAAAAATGTACGGTCTTTTTATCACTTTTCAGTAATTCCCGTATTTGTTTGATCATTCAGATTGTCAGATTAAATGCACGCCCAAGTGTTTTTATATCAAGGGTAGCGAGCCCCTTAAATGTGAGTCCATGAAAAAGAAGAGGAGCCTTTCTTCAGTGGATTCGGGTGCAGAATGCTTCCCACAAAGAGGTGTGGGTGGAATTACTGCATATTACAGTTTTTGATCTTATTAGAGACAACTTTTTTTTTTAAAAAAAGTGATATTGAAACTTGTTTTGTAGATATATTGAGGTCATGCTTGATTTTGGTATTATTCTTATTAACTTTCTTTCCACATTATTGGATGATGGATAATTTATAAGTAACTTAAGAAACTAGAAAATGTACAAAAGGTTCTAAAGGCTGGAATGAGCCAACAGAACATAGGAGCTCTTTGAAAATATAGAAATCTTAAATGCATTGCTCACATTTAATATTTCCACATTGAATTGACATGGATTTTGACAAGTTCTTTAGAAAGAAAGTCAAAACAAGCTCAATAGCAATATAGTTTCCTTTTTTAAAGATCTAGAACAGGGGTGTCAAACTCAAGGCTGATACAGCCCATGGGATGCTTAAATCTGGCCCATGGGGCCGGCCTGGAAATATCAAAGGACCAGGCCATGGTGCCTCTGCTAACCATTTTCAGTCTCCATGGACCAGCCACAGCATTCTGCTGGCCAAAAATGAGCTGTGCGGAAGCTCTCGAGGCCTCGTCAGGGCCCATTTTCAGCTGAGAGAGTGCTGCAGGAGGCCATGGAGGCCGAAAATTTTACCAAAACAATATTTCTTAGATGTAGAAATCTAAATGGCCAAATGAAGACTTTTTAAAATAGACTACATTAGTCATATATTTAGAGGAACAATTTTTGTGATTTGCTTTTACTGTCATTTTATACCCCCTCCCTACACTTACACATTCCAGAGTAGTGTTTTTCAAACTTGGCAATCTTAAGATGTGTGGATTTCAGCTCCCAGATTTCCCCACTTTCAATAATCCATGGATTTCACACATGGTGCCCTCTGTGATTTAGTTTTTCCTACATTCTTTCCTAAAGTTCAGTATTTTTCATATTGTTAGTGAAGTTACAAAATTACTTCACTAACTACATTTTGTTCTTTTGCTCAAGTTTCCCACAACAGATTATACCACCTCTTGAGTGATTTATTTATACATTGCTTGCTATATCACTCATCTCTTCAGATACATTTTGAAAAATAAAGCCAATGCATGTCAGAATCATGTGGAATTAGTCTCATTGCTTCCAACCTTAAATGCTAAAGCCAAAAAAAAATTATTTCAGCCATTGGAAAGCTATTGATTTTATTTCCTAGTATACAGTTTTTGCAGCTTGCTTGGATCTTCTATATCTTTTGACAATTTTAGCTTTATATCAGATATTTTATATCAGATATTTTAACAAAAGTAAACCTACTGCTTAACATACTATAAAATAGGACATGCAGACAATGCTATGCCTTAATCTAAATTTTAAAATGTGAATAACTTTTATTTGACAAATTATAGGTAAAATAACGTATAAACTTCCAATATATATTAAATCATAGTGCTTAAAACCTATTATTACATTTTTTTAGAAAGATGACAAAACCACAACCCTGCAATATACTGTACTTAAATAACATGGACATAAGAAAACATTATATCACTTCAAACAATAATCCATCAACATATTTATTTACTGGGATAAGGTTAGTTTATTTGGAGAGAAATCTGATTTAGCCAAAAATGACCTAAAATAAATTTTTATGACTCACAGGATATGCACTTTTCTTGTACAGTTTATGCACATTAAGATTTAATCTTAATTCCAGTAGTCCATCTGAACCTAACCTCCATAATTCAAATGTCATGAGCAGTTAATTGACATATGTATCAGATCAATTCTGTGATTTCATGAGCCAAAGAAGATTCTCCCTAAAGGAACAAGCCAAACCTATACTCCAGGCAGCAGCAAAGATTAGATAATGTTCTGCATTGTTCCTCTGTTAGGCATTGCTTCATACTGCTGTATAGAAGAGGAATAAAGATTAGATGGCGGAAGAAAGGAGACAAAGGATAAGTTAGTTTTCCAATAACAGAAAGTATAGCGTAGTATGATTAAAGAATCGTTTTTTCATCAGACTTAGAAAGATAAGGGCAATGAATACCCATTGCAAAGCACAAAAATTACAGGGTCTTTAAATGTTTTAAAAGTCAGAATTTAAATTAGCGCCAACATCCGTGCATGTATTGATTTGAAAGTAGGCAATCTTCATACCATTCTTGAAAATATTATCCGATTCCATTAAAAAAACAAATGTGTGGGTTTTTTTTTTAATTCAAATCAATGGAATTCATGAACCTTGCTTCAAGTTTAGCCTCAGGATAAAGTATGCATCTTTACTTGCTGATCATTTTTTTCCTAGAGAACTGTCAAGAATAGCCATGCAAAACTAACCATTAAAAATGTAGGAAAGAGCAATCACATGTATATTGGCTGTGCTTGGAAAAAAAAATTACCTAGAGAATGCAAACTATACTTGAGTTATGTGAAACAAGTGATGGTTGTAACTGTACAGTTAAAAACACTGCCATGTATCAAAAAGATCTCAGAAACCACTAACAGATTATTACAACCACAGAGTGTCACTATATAGCACACAAGCCAATTAAAGTCCTCCAAACCAAAAGATCCTACGAATACCAACAGACCTAGCAGCACCAGAAGAAAAAGCAGGAGTTATTTAAAATAACACTTTGTAAGGACTGTAACTACCACTATGTAGGACAAACTGGCAAAGACTAGTAAAGTATATCTGTGAACATCAATCAACAGGCAGAAGACACGATGAAATATTTTTGATTTCACATGTGAACAGATCCAATCATAATTTTAAGTGGGAAACTGTGAGCATCCTAGATGAAGTCAAATCCAAAAACAGCAAATAATTACTGGAGCCTTGGAATTCAGACAAATTGGCCATCAACAGGCACATACAGATAAATAAAATTCACATACCTCGCAAGAGAGACAATAAAAATGCATGAAAAAGGAAGAAGGCAGAGCCTCCTCACTGACGGATCGTAGATCACGACTCTCTGTGGCTATGGTCCGTGTTCTTTCATTAGAGAGCCCCGATTATTACAATTAGGGGCTGAAGCTGCCTTGGAGGGACTTCCATTAGATTTTTTTTCCTGTTTTCTATAAATTGCATATATTGTTTGTATTTTCACTTTCATCTATACATCTGTTTTGGAAAGAAGAGCAGTATACAAATAATGTTAGTAGTAAGATAATGGTGAAAGAGATGTAATAGCCCCGGTGCAAGGAACATGTATATAGTGGCATTTAAAACTATTTAACTTACTAAATGTTTTAGACTAGATTTTTAATTATTATTATTTTAATTATTTTAATTTTTAAATACTTGTAGTGGGAGTGTGATGTGGTGTTTGGGGCACTGTGCTGGAGTAACTTTAAAATTTCATTGTATTCATGGAAATGCAATGACAATAAAGGTAAATTCTAAATTCTAATCCAAACATGACACAGCCTAGTCCTTCAAATTCACATTTCATAACTCATTTTAACTCTCCATATTTTAGCCAGATTAGAATAAGTAAAAAAATATTCTGAACAAGATTCATCTTGTAAAACCGAATTGAGGTACAGATTTTTAACATGAATGTCAGATAATTGCAACTGAACTGGATAAAGCAGTCTTCCTTTTCCTAGCTCAGAACGGGAATTTCATGCAGAATTAATGTGAGACAGGAATGAAAGACATGGCAAAATATTTTAAGAAATTGTAAAGCATTTTTCTGCCACACATGATCTATCTAGTGACAGATTTGTGTGTTTCTCGGGATAGTAGAGTGGGAGCACATCCTCTACCTTTCTGTTCCTGTTTTAAATTTATATATCTGAAGAAGTTTTCTTTTTTGCTGACTCATATTAACATTATGCAAATTTCCTGAAAAACTTCTTACTCTGTGAATTAGGCTCCTGTCTTTATCCCAAGCACTTTAGAATTTTTTAATTTCTTTATTACACTGAAGAAGTGTCAGATGGTGATGTGGACTTTCTTTTCTATGACACATCTTTTGTTATTCTCTCTACTCATTTTTATTGATTGCAAAAAGCAAAATAAAAATACGAAGTCTTTCCTAAGTCTTATTGAAGCCAAGATATCTACAGCTATCCAAAGCTGTACAAATTAGAATAGTCATTCACTTAGCTCAGCAGTATCTTCAATAATTTAAATGCTAGAAACCCATAGCCCAGATATATACATGGTGTATATTGCATATTTACATAATTTTCAATCATGAGGTTGATTTTGAAAATTCATATGCAGTGGGGGAAGAAAAATAACTGAAAGAGTAAAATTGGAATAGCTGGTTAATCCTTTAAATTCAGAAGCATCCGAAGAATAGTGAGATGCTCATTTCTACTTGTCGTACTTCTGGGTATGCCATATACACCATACACTAAGTGAAACATTATAATATCTGTGAGCATTAATGTTTTTGTAGACAATAACTACTATGCTAGAAATTCAGATTAAATATATGTGGAATAAGAAAGAATTTAATGCATTTCTGTACTTCCAATAAAATATATATTACAAATTCTACTAGATATTATTTCTTTTACTGCTTGCCAACACTATAAACAAACATGCTGAAAGAGACTGATCAAATGGAAATCCTTATAATACGGTTAACATTTAAATAATTGTTTTGCTAAGAAAGAAGTATTCGGATTAGTACAAGAATTAGTACTTACTGTAAAAATAAATCCTCTGATTGAAAAGGAATAATAGAATAATTGCTAGAGTGAAATTATTGTTATAACATTTTTAAAAATATATGGATTTACTTCTTACTTAATTCAACTAGTAATTTATAAAACTTAAATTATAAAATTACACATATTTTACAGAAATATGTATAAATAAGCATGTAATAAAAGTTACAGCAATGTCTGAATTTTAAAGTGTAAAGACAGACTTACCATTAATGAATAATAGCTTTATAGACATTTCAGCACATTCTTACTCTTCCAGTTATGTAAAGGACAGGATTCAGTGTTGTTCAGATAATAATACTGGACACTTATAGATATTAAGTGTGCAGTTATTTTTGAATTTCTATCTATGAAGTCAAAGCATAATAATAAAAATATGGCAAACCACAAAGCCATAGTCATTTTGCATTCCCAATTTTTATACAAGTAGCCTTCTTGACTTATGAACCCAATTGGTATTAGAATTTCCATTGCTAAGCAAGGTAATGTCACATTCAATTTTACATTTTTTTTTGCCATGGTCATTAAACAAATCATTTCAGTTGTTAAGAGAATCATGCAGTCCTTAAGCAAATCAGGCTTTACTATTGACTTTGCTTATCCGAAGCTGTCTATGAAAATTGGAAATGGTGAACATGTGACCCCCCAAGATGCTGAAACTATTGCAAATACATACCAGTGACCAAGCACCCAAATGTTTATCCTGTGACTATGGAGATACTGTAACTGGGAGGACTTTTTTCAGTGCTCTTGTAACTTTGATCACTAAACAAATGGTTGTTGAGGACTACCTGTATTCTGCTTGTGAACCTATGCATGCCAGACATTTGAACAATGTCATAGTTTTGAAAGTAAGTTTGGAGATCATATCATCCCTAGCTCAAGATTTTTAAAATCATTTTATTATATGCAAAGAAAAAGAAAAGAAAAACCAACAAATCTCAAAAATAATGCTCTTGAACTATATTTTTTTTTTTTTTGAGGGGGGTGGAAAAAGGATAGCCTTAATCTATAAACTAGTGAATATAGTCCAAACTTTTAAACTTGTCCTCCAAATGAGAGTCCAGGTCTTAAAGTACCTCTTCACCTAGAAAACAAGTGATTTCTAGGGAAAACAAGGGATAGAAAGAATATGCTTCAGCAAAAAATATGCATTCAAGACACAGCTATGGCATAGTTGACAGATGGCTGTCTGGCCTCTGACATTTAATATTTATGGCACTTAGCATGGCAGAAGTTAACAGTTGGGACTTTTTTGCTGATAGCTATTCACTTATGGAATGATCTTCATGCTGTGGTTAGGAAATCTATCTGATGAAACATCTGGAATATTTGAAATATACTATACCTTTTCTAATACTTTCTTAGATTAGCTGGATTAGTTTTTCCATGGTTGACTCGATGAGTGCAGTACTTTATCAAAAAGTGTTAGTATCTGTATATAATCCGATAGAGTTAATATTGAGGGGTGTTTTGCATTGGGAGAAAACCAGTTCAACTTTGTGATTCAGTAATTGAATTTATAAAAGTGCATGTGCAGTTGTGAAACTTCATCAACTCTCTGAATCTAATTGAAGGTACTTGATTTGATTTACTGCACAAATCAATTCAGCAATTCAATTAATATTTAAATTTGAAGAGATAATTGAACTGAATCACCTTTCATCTTCCAAATGAAGTTTTACACATTCTTATTGCTTTGCATACTACAGGGAAACATTAGTACATAATCAATTCAAGGATCAGCACAGAAAATAGAATTTAGTTTTCTGTCCCTTCCTTACATTTTGTTAACCATTCAAGATAATGCTTGTCAGGAAACAGTATACTAGCAGAATTTCCCTTAGCCTATTTCAATATAAAAGAAACTCATGCTGTGTTACTTTGAGTTAATTTCTTACTTCTCTTTTCTGACAAGTGATCTATCTTTTACTTTGCATTAACTGTCCTGCATATCTACATATTGTCATCTAATCACATTTTCAAAGGTGAGGAAAGTAGATGTCAAGGAATAAGAACCATCAAGTTCATTTTGCTATATTCTTCATTGCCAAAGGAGTTTACTAGACAAAAGCAGAATGACAGGCCCTTTACATTGATCAAGGCAGCTAGCCTCAAAGCACAATCAATAAATCAAAACTGTAATTCCCTAGTAAGATCTAGCCTGCATCTCTTCATAAAAAAGGCATTTAAAAATAATGCAGATTTAGATATAAATAATTAGCATTTAACATTTAGTTTCTTTAGCATCAGTAATGTCATAACCAATAAGGGATTTTTCCTCTAAAAAAAATTGCTCCCTGAAATAATTTTTGTTTAGACTACAACCAGGAAAATATCCAAAATTTTATTATTATTTATTATTATATTAAAATGCAGTAATCTATGCTGCCACAGTTTGGTGATGATAAGGTGCCTGTGATGGGCAAAAGAAGATGCAAAAGGTTTATTTTTCAAGGCTTAAGGATCATCCCATCTGCCCAGCTAAAACAAACAGATACTTACAGTAGACAATAGTAATATAATATGATGCTGTCAGAAGATGTTAACTTTAGTGATAATGGGAAAGGAATAGTTTCATGCTTTATGAGAGAAAGCAATGGTAAACCACACCTGTTTTACCCCCCACCCAAAAAGCCACATAAATAGATAAGATGAAATTGTTTTCTTAATTTAAAACCTAAGCTAAGCAACTCGTAACTGCAGGGAAAGAAAATGTGAGGCTGCAAAGATAGTGTATTGGGGACATAGAAATCAGTGTGAATATCAGAAAGCTTACAGTGAAAAATGAAATAGAACAACTACCATTTGATATCTTAGACAGTAATGAGTTGACATGGATTGGAACTGGACCTTTACAGTCAGGAAATCATACCGTTTACTAGGACATGAAAGGATATATTGTCTAGGACATGAAAAATAAAGAAGGAACAGTATTGTTTTTATAGTGAAGAAGGATACTGCTGTAAAGAATCATAGAAATGAGTTTGGAGAAGGTATGTGGAGGTAGTTAACAACAATAAAAATATAAGCCCAGACCAGGAAGACAAATATCAAAAAGAAATATCAATTGTGTCCAATTTACTTACTTTGATATAAGAGGGAAGGAAGGGGAAAAAGCCTGTAGGACTTTCAAGATTCTATTACTTTATCCTACATCAATAAAGTAGAGTACTAGTAAATATTATGGAGTCCCAAAGGATTGACAATTGCAAAGAAACTACATAGCTACCATGCGGTCAATGACTGATATCAATGAGAGTTTATGAACAACTATTTAACATAAAGCCATTGAAGTTTATGTTACAACAACTAGCACAGAAAAGGAGCTGGATAGGCTTCATGTGAAGTTCAGTTTAAAATTGACAGAACATGGAAAACAGACATGCTGTCTCTGGTTGGAGATTGGAAAGTCAAAGTTGGAAATAGTGAAGAATAAAATATAGTCTGATTATATGGCTTAAGAAAGAGACATGAAGCAAGACAACTATCAATTTTTGGCAATCCAGTGATTTTTTTAAATTGGTAGCAGATTTTTCAACAACCTTAAGGGGTTTACATATATATGGGGTTTACAAGTTAGCAAAGGCTCAGAATGAACAGACTTGCAACAAAAGTCAAAGATAATAAAAAAGTTTCTTCCAACATATAAATAACAAGAAAAAAATCAAGGAAACAGTCGGTCCACTAAAGAGAGAAGATGGTGAGAGAAAGCAGAACTGCTTAATTCGTTCTTTACATCAGTCTTCACGCAAAAGAAACTATAGCTCAACCCACTAAAAACATAACTGTAAAAGACAGACCAGAAATAAAAGTTAAAATAAGCAAAAAAAAATAGTAAGAGAACACCTGTCTGATCTTGATGAAAACAAATCATCAGGACCTAATGGATTACATCCCAGAGCTTTAAAGGAGCTGGCAGAGGTCATCTCAGAACCATTGCACCATATCTTTCAAAAATCCTGGAGCACTGGGGAACTACCAGAGGACTGGAAAAGAGCTGATGTGGTTGCCATCTTCAAAAAAGGAAAAAAAAACCAGACCCAATCAGCCTAACATCAATACCGGCGAAGATACTGGAAAAGATAATAAAAAAACAGATCTGCCAACATCTAGAAACAAGTAAAGTAATAACTAGAAGTCACCATGGGTTTATTAAGAACAGATCATGCCAAACCAATCTTATTTCATTCTTCAACACAGTGACTAAATTAGTACACCAGCAAAATACTGTGGACATAATATATTTTGATTTCAGCAAAGCATTCGACAAAGTAGACCACAACCTACTTTTTAGTAAGCTAGAAAAAAGTGGAGTAGATAGCACCACCACTAGATGGACTCGCAATTGGCTGGCAAACCGTACTCAACGAGTAGTCCTTAATGGGTCTAAGTCTACATGGAGGGAAGTAAGTTGTGGGGTGCCACAAGGTTCTGTCTTAGGCCCAGTACTCTTCAATATCTTCATTAATGACTTAGATGAGGGAATAGAAGGGGAACTTACCAAATTTGCAGATGAAACTAAGCTGGCAGGAATAGCTAACACCCAAGAAGATAGGCTCAAGATCCAGATGGATCTTGACAGACTAGAACACTGGGCCATATCTAACAAAATGAAATTCAATGTAGAGAAAAGAAAAGTCCAACACTTAGGCAAGAAAAACTAAAAGTACACATATAGACTGGGTGAAACCAGGCTCAATAGCAGTAACTGTGAGAGAGATCTTGGAGTCTTAGTGGACAACCAGCTAAATATGAGCCAGCAGTGTGCAACAGCAACCAAAAAAGCCAATGCAATCCTAAATTGTATTAACAGAGGGATACAATCAAGATCAAGGAAAGTACTAATACCACTCTATAAAGCCTTAGTAAGACCACGCCTAGAGTACTGCATCCAGTTTTGTTCACCACATTATAAAAAAGATGTTGAGACTCTAGAAAAAGTACAGAGAAGAGCAACCAGGATGATTAGTGGACTGGAGACTAAAACATACAATGAATGGTTGCAGGAACTGGGCTTGGCTAGTCTAGTAAAGAGAAGGACCAGGGGAGACATGATAGTGGTCTTCCAATATTTGAGGGGCTGCCATAGGGAGGAAGGGGTCAAGCTATTTTCTAAAGCGCCTGTAGGCCAGACAAGGAATAATGGATGGAAATTGAACAAGGAGAGATTTAACCTGGAAATAAGGAGAAACTTTCTGACAGTGAGAACAAGCAACCAACGGAACAGTTTGCCCTCGGAAGTTGTGGGAGCATCATCACTTGAGACTTTCAAGAAGAGATTGGACTGCCATTTGTCAGAAATGGTGTAGGGTCTCCTGCTTGGGCAGGGGGTTGGACTAGATGACCTACAAGGTCTCTTCCAACTCTGATTATCTGTTATCTATTTATGTCTGAATATGATCAGATGGCACATCCAGCAATATGATTGTCAAGTAGTTGGAAGACATAACAACAAAAATGTTATCAGGTATTTATTGTGAAACAGATCATAAACTGTGTGTTCAAATTCCAAATCAAGCTAAAGCAGAAAAACAAAGCTCAACAGTTTCCATAAGATATGTTGAGCATATACAGTATTTTCAAAAAGCATCAGGCTTTTCTGAACCTGGTTGATAGAAAACTAGAGGAATTGTGAACTGAAATAGGTTTGTGCAGAAACTGCTAAAGACTAAGAAACCATTGCCAAGAAGAGAAGAAAAGCCAAAATCAAAGATAAAAATCCAGGAAGAAGCTTAAACTGAACTGCAAAGAAGTAGTAAAACAAGAAGGCAAAAAAAATGAACAATTTTCTCAAAGATCTCTGAATTCAGAAGGAGATTCATTCCTAAATTATCTATATAAAGGACACAAGTGATCAAATAATAAATGGTTCAAAAGGAGGTCAAACAAAATGGAAAAAAGTATACTCAACATCCAAGATACTATAGATATTCCTTATTTACAAGAATTTCTAGTACTAGAATGTAATGTTAATGCAATGTTAGACCAGCATCCTGGTCATTATTGAGTTGGAAGGCGAAAGGTATTGATGGAATATCTGCAGAACTATGGCCACCAACAGAAGAAGAATCAGTAACGATTCTAATTAAAGAATACCAACAAATCTGAAAATTGACAAAATTGAAAAAGTACAAAGAAGAGCAACCGGGATGATTAGGGGACTGGAGACTAAAACATATGAAGAATGGTTACAGGAACTGGCATGGCTAGTCTAGTGAAAAGAAGGACCAGGGGAAACAGGATCGCAGTCTTCCAATTTTTGAGGGGCTGCCACAGAGACGAAGGGGTCAAGCTATTTTCTAAAGCACCTGTAGATCAGACAAGGAATAATGGATGGAAACTGAACAAGGAGAGATTTAACCTGGTAATAAGGAGAAACTTCTGACAGTGAGTCAACCAATGGAACAGCTTGCCCTTGGAAGTTGTGGGAGCATCGTCACTTGAGACTTTCAAGAAGAGATTGGACTGCCATTTGTCAGAAATGGTGTAGGGTTTCCCACTTGGGCAGGGGGTTGGACTAGATGACCTATAAGGTCCCTTCCAACTCTGATTATCTGTTATCTGGTCAACTGGATGTAATAGAAGAAAATCAACAAAAGGAGATTTAATATAGTAGGCAAATTATTTCACAATATCCTTAATTTTACATGATAAAAAGTCCTCCTAGAATGGTTGAATGCAAGTTACAGCCCTATATTGACAGATGCTCATGGAATTTTAGGAAAAAATAAGAAACAAGAAATAATTGAGTCAAAGAGTATTTTTTTCAAAAGTCGATAAATGCTTCATTGATTATAAAAAGGTTTTGATTGTACCGACCATGACAAATAATGAAGTATCTGTAAGAAAATAAAAAAACCCGGAATATCTCATTATGTATAGGAGAGGAGGATGAACCAACTCTGGATGAACCATGGTGAAACAGACTGGTTCCAGGTCAGTAAAGAAGTGAGACAAGGTTAATGTCTGAAGAATGAATTATAACTAACTCCAGATGCTATAAATGCAAGAACTCTGCTACTGACTTTTTAATACAGCTTGAACCTAAACCTGTGCCCAGTAAATTGGCTTTCACAAATTACCCCAAACCAAAAATAATACTATCACAATTTGAATAAAAATTGCATTTTGTTAAATTGATTCAACATCTAACTTCATTAATTACTATAAATATTAGTAATATTGAGTTCTTATTTTTGGGCCATTTAAAGCAAGAGTAATTGTTATGTTCAAAACTATAGAAAAAGTGCATAGCATATTTTATCTTAAAGATTCTGTTTATGAGAAATTTATCATATTATCTTGTTTTAACAAAATACTCTCCCTTTATGTACAGGTGAAACTCAAAAAATTAGAATATCGTGCAAAAGTTCATTTCAGTAATGCAACTTAAAAGGTGAATCTAATATATGAGATAGATTCATTACATGCAAAGCAAGATAGTTCGCCATGATTTGTCATAATTGCGATGATGATGGCTTACAGCTCATGAAAACCTGGCGCAGCAGTAGGCTAGCCCCAAATTTAAAACTGAAATGGCTGTGAAAGTCTGACTCACAGACAAACACAATACAGAAGCCTGATGATGGCAGATGAGATTCTGCTGAAACGTTGCTACAACTTTAAAAGCAAAACTATAATGACGTGGGAAAATACCCGAACAAAACTGAATACCATATATGTATGTATGTATGTATGTATGTATGTATGTATGTATGTATAAATAAATAATTCATGGAATAATTACTTGAGTATTTTACGCTAAACCCCATAGGATGATTTTTTAAATAGTCATGTTTTTAAAAGGAGATTCAAAGTAAATCCATAACAGAAAGAATAAGCACGTGAACCGAAAGCACTAAGTAAATTATTCCTTAATGCTAATCATCAAGAGATGCCAATTATTTATTAGCTTTTTTTTACTGTTAACAGTTGTTATTAACTGTTTTCTAGTACGTAATAGTAGCCATGCACCAAAGCAAAAGTGCCATAAAAATGTTTCCGAAATGAAATGTAAAAGTAGTTTTTCATAAAATATTCATACATTCATAAGGAATGATACATTTAATCCCCTACTGGCATGACAGAGTATCTTTGCCTTCTCACCTTCTGTTTACTTCCGTGCAAAACTCATCCATCTCCCACACAATGATTCATTTCACAAATAGAATAGGTACAGTTATTGTACAATTTGGGGGCAAGTGAACAAAGCTTCAATCTAAATTCTGCAGCCTAAGGAATTTCCAGCTGATGAGTACATACCTATTTCTGTCAGATTTATTTTTTCAAAGGCCATTTCTATTATTTAAGCACAAACATCTCTGGAGAAGAGTATTCCAATTAAGTGGCTTTTAGAAATTGGTGCCTCAAGTTAGCTTTGGAGGAACATTGTATGCTGCTTCTTCAGGAAGTTCTAATAGTAAAAGTCTTGCTCCTTGAAGTCGTTTAGCTGCTTTTCATCTGCATAGTAGGGGATGTCACCAAATCTTATTCAAAAAGCTGTTTTGCACAGGATATATTTTATAGCCTTAAAAACTACCTTAATATCATTTTCTGTCACTGGGCTATAAAGTTTACATCTACTGACTTTCTACTAAAAAAGCTTTTCAATGAGAAATTCCAATTAGCATATACATTTCTTGCCTCTTCTGACCTCCTTGTTTTCACTAAACAAAATTCCTGCCTATTTTTTTATTCATTGGTGATAATTCTTATGAATGCTTTATTCTCTTATTTACTTTTCTTTAACCTCACTGTTTTTCATGTGACAAAATGTATCATCAAGCTGCCACATCCGTTTGATTTTCAAATCACCCCTAATTCATCTTAATATCTCTTCATGCTTTCTTGTTTACATTGCATATGACAGTTTTTCAGAGCTTCTGCCTTGGCTGTAATGGGGAAAAATTCAGAGAAATAGTCTTTCAGTAAAACACTTATGCCATCCAAAAAAGCAAAATTGTTTATTTCAGAGGGACTGTTTTTCTTTTCAGATTATGACACACTAGTGCCAATTTGCAGTGTTCATCATGCATAGACTGAGCATGTGGCCTTCAGTAATTAGGGTGTAGAATCCTTGTCTGATAGGATACATTATTCACTAATTTATTTTCCCCATCACACTAATTTACTATTAACATTGCAGATTTTCATGGTATATTGATATTATTTACACATTGATCCATTGTCTTGGGAACATTTTTTAAGTTATTACACTTCCTTTTAACAATACAGTACATGAAGATTCCGATCCTTCTCCCAAAATATTTTTAAAAATCAAGTCAGTTCCCTTTCTATAGCTTATTATAGAATCTTTTTGATCATTCTGTTTTGAAAGGCAATTCTTTGTTTTCTGTCTCCATCGAAGTACTTATCATTGGGAGACTCAACGGGGTATTGTTTTTCAGTGCTTGAGCTGACCAGAAAGAGCCTCCTTTTCATTTTCACAAAAGAGCACTTTTCGGGTTCTCAAATATCCAGAGTCTTGTTCTTTCAAGCCATCTGTTTCTTTCTCTAGCACATATCCTGTTAGTTGAGCAGCTTCACAGTTTCAAATACATCACAAAATATTCTCTGCAAAGATGTGACAGACTCAGAGGCAGATTTAGAGAGCATGGGTCTTCTTGAGTAGTTGAGCAGAATGTTTGATCTCCATGTTGTGGCTGAGAGGATAATCCTAAAACCCTCCAGCCAAGGATCAAAAGAAAATTGTCCTAACTTATGGTGTTGTTCCATCCCTTGCAGTTAAATAAAAATGTGACGCCTGAATTAACTAACTTTTCACAATGGTTATATCTTGAAATTCAACAGAGAATTAAAATTGAAATTCAACTCATTTATTTAAAATATCCACTATTGGTGAAGATTTATGCATGATCCTTACGACTTGTTTTGTTCTACAGATTATATAAAAAACGAGGTGTTGAGGGTACAGGACATTGCCTGATAAATTCTGTAAATGTACTGTGTTAAGACAATTAGCTTATATCATTAGGTATAATATTTATTCTGGAAAGAGGGCAAATCTTAGTCTTGACTTCTCATAAAGAAGAAAGACACCCTTAGTATTCAATCATTTCCATGCTTCTCATCTGAGTATACAGACGTGTTCCAGATATATTAAAAAAGAAAGAGATGAAATAAGATATCACTGCTTTCTCCCTTCTAATGTCACAAGGCACTGTTACTTTCTGAAATAGTCTCATTCATGTTCATGGCCTCAAGGGTAATATCAGGAGGTGTGAGCCTTTAAAGCAGCTATTAATATTCAGGAAAGTCAGAGGTCTGTGCTTTCTTTTGATTTCACTTTGTTGTAAATGACTGTTCTAGTCTCTTTCATTATCATCTTGATCATAAATAGTGACTTAAAGTGCAAAAAATGTATTATAGATTGCAGTGTTGCTGAACTTTTAAAAAGAAATAACTGAAAAAGTCAGCAAGAAGGTTACTAAATGAAAAATCAGAGTTTTGCTGATATGTGAATCTCTAGATAGGCCAAAGAGGAAAGGTAATTATTTCATCCAATTGTCTTGGAACCAATGTCACATATTTCAGAAAAGAAAAAAAAGGCAGGAGAGGTAGTAAGTTGCATAAGCAGAATTACTGTCTCATTTTTCCTTGTCTTAGAGCTCCCAAAATTTTCAAGATTATTTTATAGGAAGATCAGGCAGTACTCCCTCTGTCTCAGTGGAATAGACATTGTTACATATCTCATTGGTACCTTAGTTTTGTTATCATATTTTCTATGGAGAATTAGGGACTTCTCTAACACAAATTTTCTGGTTTGTACTGATGTAGATTGCCTGTTTTGTAAAAGAAGGAAGGCTGAGGCTGTAAAACTAGTATACCCACTCAAGCACATGGCTTTGAACTTGGGAAGATGAAGTCTTCATCAGACCTTTTCTTTCACTCTTTGCCAGCCTCAGTAACCACATTTTTAGAATTTGGTTTCTTGAAATGATTGTATTGTGTTTATGATTGCTCAAGTCTATTTATTCCCTTCAGAAAAAGTTATTCCTGTGCATTTTGGAAGGATATATCCCAGGTCTGAGAGTTTATATTTTGAAAAGCATATCCAGTGGAGAGTATTGCATTTAGATGCTTGACAAGCAATAGAACTACATTGCTACATTCAAATGTTTACTTTTAGCAAATGCCTTTGTCATTCATACTCTCACTAAATCAGTTTGCTTTTGTCATTCTTTCCTTAGCACTCTTACTATTCCAGATTCAGGATTCTTTTCAGCACCCTATCAAGTTGTTCTGTCAACAAAGCAAGTCATTGTCTTTCCTAGATATGGAATTTTCTGCATCTATACCTTTTCCCCCATGTAACCTATAATTATTTAAGTCCTTGATGTTGAACTTGCTTGTCAAAAGGTTGAAACTTTGTGAGGTTACAGCAGCATCACAGGAGTTTTTCAGGACAAATGACTAGCAAATCTTCCAGTAAAGAAAGAAAGAAAATATGTGAAAAATAAGAGCATCTTGGTGCATTCTCATTAAGTTTATAGGAAACATACAAAGAGGGGAATCAAGGCTCAACATACTTGTTTCAATGGATAAATTAATCTGTCAGTTTCTATCAATTTCTCTATCAATTTGTGATTTTTCTTTTAAAAATGAACACGAACATTCATATAGCCTAGACATTAGCTAATTCACATTTTGAGACTGTTCACATATACTCACTTTTGATGTATTTTTTGAGCTAAGAAATTAACTGCATGAATTTGGAAAAGGGGAAATAATGAATGAAAAGTGTTCTTTCCTGTATTGATTAGTATCATCAGAAATCAACACAGAAAACAAGGCCATTCAATCTCCATATTCTAGAAAGCACAGGAAGAAATTGCCTGCCAGATCACTGAAATAAATCTCAAGTGCTCGCTGAAAACCAACAAGATCCATTAGGTGACTGGGGAAAACTATTTTAATCACACTGTCACCTTTGCAGAGGTCTAGGATACTGACAAAGCAAATGTAATCTAGAAAGTAAGCTAACATGGCAAAGGGCAGGTGACAATATATTTCATCACCATTGCTCCAAAATAAAACACAGGTCCAACTTATGATAATGTATGTCAGTTGAGCTAGAGACGAATAGCTTGTCCCCAGTTGCTTGTCTCCAGTTTCCATAGTATCAGCAGCACTCCAGCAATGACAATTTAGCATTAATATGCACCACTCTCTGCTAGCCCTGAATAAACAGACAATAACCAGTGCTACTTCTACTTGTTCTGGCCTTCCACAGTCCAGTTACAGCTGCAGCAACAAAAGTGGCATTAGCTACAGTAATAAAGGTAACAGAGTCACCTTTACCTCCTCACTGCCTTCACTACTACAAACATTGGCCTGCCAAATGCTAGCTTTTACTCCTTCATTGACAGTCGGATTCATTGCCAATCACATCTCAAATCTTTGATTCATATCAAGAATTCCTTTCTTCCATTCTCAATGCTTCTTCAATCCTGCTCTCATCTTTTAGTCCTATGTATATTATCCCCCACACATCCTCATCACATTAGCGAACTTTCATTCATCTTCTCCAATATTACCTTCAATAATCCAGCAGCCTAACTGCATTCTTTCAAAATCCAGTTCCAATGAAGCAAGTTTAATTTTATACAGTTTATTGATTACTGCCCAGATTCCAACTAACTCTGGACGATGTACACTAATATCAATAAAATAAAAACAGAATACAATAATTACAAAAGGATAAACAGATGGCAAATTCAGCTAACCTCACCCACTGACAGTTTGTTCCATACCAGCATTAAACTCTCTGTATGTTTTAAAACAGACCTACAAGTTTGTGTGTGTGTGTGCACGCACATTGTGTGTGTTTGCATGCATGTCTGTGTATCTGAGTATGTATATACATGTACGTATGATTTATATATTTTGTACAACTAGTGGCAATGTCCATAATGATCCCTTCTCTTATTTTCCAATAGAAACCGCCTGTTAATTTAGTTGGGCTGAAAAAGAGTGACTGCCTCAAAGTCACCCAACCAGCTTCCGTGCCTTAGAGAAAACTGAAACCCATGCTTTTTCAGTTTCAAGCCCAACATGTCAACCATTGCCCTTGATTCGCTTTCTGTATGTGCAGTGATGTGTGAGTGACAGCAAGAGAAAATATTTATGTGTCTACCATCATGAATAATAATCAGTTGTTTCTGTGCTCCAGAATTAGTCCTTTCAACTATCCAGAGTTTTAATAGAAGAAAATAGATGTACTTCAAGGTTGAACTGTATTGTTTAGTGCTCTCTGAGGTTTGTTATTTACTTACAGATGTAACATCATTATTGTGATGATTCAACACTTTCTTAATTTGCCATAGCCAATTGTTTGAAGGTAGGGTAAAACTATCAACCTGCCTGGGATTCTTAATGAAAAGTCTCTGACATAGCAAATACACAAGGCAGTTTCCTTAATGACATTCAGATTCCTGAAACTAATGGGATAATTTTGAAAATTGAAGTATAGTGTCAGAGTGCACACAGTGTGAGTAGGTGAGACAATCCAGAAGAAAATACAGTACACAGAGGTTTGTAATAATAAACAGGTTTATCTCTACAAAAGAATATACATATATGTACTGGGCAAAGGTCAAACAATCAATCAGAAATCAGTTACAGCAGCACAGAAGCACATACCACACACGGAGAGAGAAATATACCGGGCCTCTCTTATAGTACAGCCTCTTAATAACCTCATCATTGCATCATCTTTATAGCATTACAGTATTACAACATTACAGCAGCAGCTCAGCTATTAAGTCATCATTACACTGACATATAGCATGTAGAGGGTATAGACCAGTGATGGCTAACCTTTTCCACATTGCATGCCAAAAGTGTGTGCCAGTGCATACATGCGTGCTTGCATGCATGCACCTATGATGCAATGCATGTGTGATTCCCCCGCCCTCTGTGCATATGCGTGCAACCCCTGTGCATTTACCACATGCCTCTGCACATGCATGTACAGACACTCCACACTGCACACCTCTGCATATGTGCATGTATCCCCCACATACATATCTCCTCCTGCGCATGCACGGCAGGTACCCAACAATCAGCTGGCTGGCGGAGGGCACGCACGTATGCGCAGTGGGGTTCTTCTGGGTGACCTCTTGCATGCCAGCAGAAATGGCTCTGCATGCCACTTCCAGCACGCATGCCATAGGTTTGCTGTCACTGCTATAGACATAGATATTGTAGAAAAAAGTTTGATTTATATATGCTATACTTCACATGTTGGCATCAACAACTTAGTATCAACATAAGCTTTCTAAAATTATGATTGCCCAACTTCTGCAAATGTGAGACAACTTGCAAATATTCCTTTTTAGGCTTTTATAAGTGATTTGACATTGACACTGGCATTGTCTCGACATAAATTCTAGTGGTCTATTCAGAATATTTATTTCCTCTTCCCCATGACTTAAATTATGATGCGGATACAGGCTTGAATTATAATACTGATTTAATTTGGGCAGACTATTTAATTCAAAGCCCTGTTTCAATATTTGAATCAAAGAGATCCAAATTGCTGTTCCAACTTGATATTTCCGCAGGAAACGTGTCCAGTTTACAAATAGTCCTTGGATTATGACAACTCATTCAGCAAACATTCTGCAGTGGCACTGAACAAAAGGGATCTCTTACCTATCTATGTCTCTGTGATCATATAATCACACTCAGTCACTTAGCAGCTGGATTACAATTATGCACAAGAAAATTCAGTGGGAAAACTAGGAGTACTTGCAAATTGCTCCTGCTCTCACAACTTTTTTAATGATCCACCCATGCACCATTGTGCTTGCCATTGGCATTTGTACACCTGCCCACACTCCATAGCATAGGCTGCAAAGATCCACACACCTGCCTATGCTCAATAACATGTGCCTATGGCACTTACCTGCCCATAACTCTCACCAACAGCTCTGATTTGTTGGCTTGAACCTCTCACTTCTTCTGATGTCATTGTCAAATGAAATCTTTGGTCAATGACCTATGCATTAGGGTAAGACAGCAGCCAGGAGTGCCAAGTGTTGATGTAACATCATTCCTTGCAACTGCATCATTTAATGACAGAAATTCTAGTCCTCACTTTAGGACTAACTGTAATGATTTATTTCAAAAGAGTGTTTGAATCAAGTTTCTGGAACTGAAGTGCCATACATAGTATTCATACATTTTAATTTTTCTGTAATAACCATTTCAGTGAAGAGAATCAACTACATAAAACTCTAGCAATATGTGTACAGCACAGGGATCTATACCAATATAAGTAAAACAAAAACAAACAAGAACCATTGAACTAGATCTTGCATTAAGGTGTTTTATCTCAGATGACTGGTCTTAGATGAAAACTGTATTATCTGGTGAAATGAGATGCTGTTTAAAAGAATCATGGAATATATAGTTTCAAAGGGACTTCAGAGATCCTTCAGACCAACTCCCTATATGGTGCAGGAATCCTCAACTATATTATCTCTGACAAATCTGGCATCTGTTTAGTTTAGTAAAAAAGTCTAGCAGATCTTGCTGTTAAGAATTTTTTCTGATATCTAGTTTTTTTCTGAAATCTGCATGTTAGTCATTTTGATATCCTTCTATTTTGCCTTGTCACTTGAAACAACTCTTAAGTTATTCTACTCCACATTCTATATGGTAGCTTGATACATGCCCATTCTTTGTAATTTCTCCTTTCCAAAACCTTATGATATTAGTTTCTTTCCTCTGGATATTCTGAAGTGTGATAACATCCATCCTAAAATACATGCCCAGAACTGGACTAAATATTTTAACTACAGCCTGTAATTGATGGAGTAGAGTCAGTAGCTACAGTAATAATTAGTAGGTTATAATTATTAGCTTACAGATAGTGACAGCTTTTTTAAAAATTATGCTTCTGCTTGCAATTTTATAGCATTTTAAACAAATAGATATCAAAATCTATCTGAATAGATTCTTTAGGTAACCAGCTATTGCCAAATTGTGAAGAAAATTATAGTGAGCCTTCATGTTGTAGTAGAGAAATGATGATTGTACTGTTGTTTATTCCCTAGCTTGTCGATTGAAATTATACCTTCTCTTTAATATAGATATTATTACCCCTGAGAAAACTATTCTAATATTTATGGATGAATATTTGAGAAGGAGAGGAAGAGATGGAGCTTTTCTTCTTCCCTATTGGTGTTCATTCTGCATAGGAAGTGAATCCTAATAAAATCCCTAGGAACAAATCTACCTAGTTATTTCTTCCAGTTGCTGAAATGTATTTTATAACAGCATATACTTGGAAAAAAATTAAACATGCATACAGTATGTGGCTAAATCACACAGTACTTAATCAAATCTTGTGTGTATTATTTTTACACTTTTTATGCAAAAGGGAATTCTGAAATAAGTATTGTATGCTATATCCATAAAAGTGTAACAGGATCATTAAAGTTTAAAATATAGCAATATTCATTTGTTTTGCTTCATCATCTTCCAAACTTTATTCTTTCCTTTTCTTTTGTTCTTTAGATCTGTGATAAAGAATGGCACTATTATGTTGTCAACGTTGAGTTCCCAGTAGCTACCTTGTATATGGATGGTACAACATATGAACCTTACCTTGTAACTAATGACTGGCCTATTCATCCATCACACATAGCAATGCAACTCACTGTTGGTGCCTGTTGGCAAGGTAATTATATTAATTTGAATGCATAAATTGAAATTTTGCTGTATTGATATTTCTATTAAATAGAGGGTTGTATTTAATGAAATCATAGTTTAAACAATGCCACCTGAGGAATGTTCTCTGAGAAGAACTGCATTTAGACCTTCCTAAATTTTGATGTAAAAATGCAGGCAATACACATGCAAAAAAAATAATTTAATTTAATTTTTAGAATACAAGCATTTATTGAATAATTTAGATATTCTCTGTGCAGCAAGAACATAGAACTTTATTATTCAAATCTACATAACCACTCATACACTGTGTTTGTGTGTGTGTGTGTGTGTCTACTCCTTCAGATCAATTCTTCCAATAATCTACAAATTCCCAGACATTTTCTGATTTAGTCCATTCATTCACACCTGGAATTAGAAATTATGTTTCATACACTATGCTGTCTTGCAAATGATTAAAAATTACTTAACTAAAAAGTGTTGCCCTGTTCCACTCCAAATATCCAATTAACTAGTCATGTTTTATTTTGATTCATTTTCCATTCTTTTCTTTTACTACTACCAATATTACATCATTAATTAAGTAACTTGATGATCCTCTCTCATTGATTTCTTTCACTTAGTTCATGTACTGTGATTTGTTTGGCGTTAGCTTAGTGTGACTTAATAGTTTGTAATTTAAGAAGATATATATGAACTGTGAAATCATGTACTGTACTACCTAAAGTGTGGGGCTCATTATAGCTTTTTTATGTTGAATTTTATTTATATACACATAACATTTCAGTATGAAATAATTGTTCTTAAAGAAATAAAGTCTACCTTTATGTGCATCTTCCACAATCAGACTCTGTATATGTGTTGGGATTGCAATATCCGGAATTTCTATCCAACTTAATTTTCAACCATTTTCTTTTGGCAATCCTAAATCATATGAAGAATATTATATTAAAAAAAGCTATTAAAACATTATTAATTCCTATTCTATTGTATGATGGTGGTGATGATATTGATGATATTTGGTTTATGACTATAGCATTACATTCATTCCATTTTCCTCTCATGCTTCAAGAAGTCAGCTAATTAGAAATTAAGTGCTGGACAATCATGCATCATAATTGTAAGTTATTAAGTCTTAGGTCTCATAGCTGTTATTTATTCTGAAGTGATACCACCTCCAGCTTGCACTTCTGGTCAAGCATATGCAAAGAAAAATGTGTCTGGATAGACAGAAAGCATTTTGAATTTTCCTTTAATTGTCCTCACTTCTGCCATCTTCAGGAGAAAATATTGTAAATCAATCTATGCTTGTCCATCTGAACCGTAGGAAAGTATTCTCTTGACTGAGCTTTGAAAGATCCTTGATAAGTAATAAAAACTCTCTTGACCCACTGCACAAAAAAAGGGAAATGAAGGAGTTGATATCTCAAACTTGATTGGCAATTGGAATTCCTAGCCTTAGCTCTTAAGACTTTTCTAGAACTGGAAAAGAGCTGATGTGATTCCAATCTTCAAGAAACTTGGAGTTTCTGGGACCTGATGGGATCCCAGGGGAACTCTACAAGGCAATAGGAGAACAAATAGGACCCCTCCTGGTGGAAGTATATGATGAGGTTTTACTTGCAGCTAAAATTCCGGATTCATGAGGGAGACATTGATTTTGCTGATTCCGAAGGAAGATTCAGATCCTTGACTCATACAAAACTATAGACCAATTTCTTTGTTAAATACTGATTATAAAATATTTGCTACTATTATAGCAAATAGACTAAAAAGAATTTTGAATGAATATATACATAAAGACCAAAATGGATTTCTCCCCAACAGACAAATTAGGAACAATCTAAGAATAGTGTAAATGTTTTTAAATACTATGAAGCCCATCTGGAAAAACAAATAGCCCTTGTATTCTTGGATGCGCAGAAGGCCTTCAACAATTTAAACTGGCAATTCCTAATCCAACAAATTTACATAAGGAATTAGGCACTAAATTTGAAAACATTGTAACCACAATTTACACCTCACAAAAGGCGAATATCATAATTAATGGAGAATATACGCGCTCAATAAAAATAAAGAAAGGAGTTAGGCAGGGATGTCCATTATCTCCCCTGCTCTTCATACTATCTTTGGACACATTGCTTACATAAATTAAGCAGAACCCAGGAATAAAGGGGTTAAAGATTAAAAAAGAAGAATATAAAGTGCAGTCATTCGTGGATGACATGGTCTTTTTCATAGACGACCCAATTGAAGTAGTTAAAGAACTGTTGAAAGACTTAGTTCAATTTGGGAAAGTCACAGGACTCAAAATTAACAGAGAAAAATGAAATTAATAACCAAAAACTTAACAGAAAAACAGAAATCAGAATGGGAAAAGGCAATGGGATTACAGGTGGTTAAAAAAAATTAAATACTTAGGAATATGGCTGACGGCTCATTGTAAGACATTAATGGAAAATAACTATAACAAACTACTACAACGGGTTAAAAAAGACCTAGAGCTATGGGTTAAATTGCAACTCTCCCTATTAGGGAGGATTGCCACTATTAAAATGACCATTCTTCCTAAATTTATTTGTTCCAGACAATACCAATAAAAATACATAAAAACTACTTTGTGGAACTAAATAGGATAATTGCAAAATTTATTTGACAAGGGAAAAAAATGAGAATAAATTTAAAAGCAATGTAAAATATGAAGAGCAGGGGGAGTATGGCACTCCCAAATTGGGAACTATACCACAGCGCAGCCTCCTTACTATGGCTGAAAGAATGGGTAAATTTATCGAATAAAAGAATATTATTTCTAGAAGGCCATGATTTACAGAGGGGGTGCCATGCGTTCTTATGGGACATGGGGAAAACCAAACAGAATTATTTCCACAGACATGTAATTAGAGACTCTTTATTGGCTAATTGGAATAAAATAAAGAAAAACACTATCTAAAGATCCCGATTTGGATCTCAACAATGGAGGCGATGATACATCCGAACAATTTGGATCTTAACAAGATGATTAAATACAAAGACCTACTGGATGCACAAGGAACTTTAAAATCATGGCAAGATCTCCAAGAACAAGGGCTTACCTCCAAATACAAAATAGATATAGACAGGATAAGAAAGCTTTTGGGATTTACAGTCACAACAATGAGATAAAATCTTACTAGGTTCAGACAAAAATAATATAACCAAATTTTACAACTACCTATTAGAGATAGAACTAGAGGAGGAAGTAGTCTAAGGCAATATGATAGCTTGGAGTAGAAATATAGGACGTAGCATCACCTTAATAGAATGGGAAAAGGTCTGGATCAGGAATAATAAAACCACAAAATCAGCAACATATAAAGAAAATGCCTATAAAATGTTTTACAGATGGCATCTCTCTCTTTCGAGATTAGCGAAGATGTCCCTAACATGAATCTGAATTGCTGGAAATGTAAAAAAAAACACGGAACATTCTACCATATGTGGTAGTCCTGCACAGAAGCCCAAAGATACTGGCAGAGAATCAAAAAATGGTTGGAGGAAATAACGGCTGAGCAGATTGAATTAAAGCCAGAATTCTTCCTATTAGGGATATTCAATAGCCAACTCCCCCAAAAAGCCAAATATATAATATTACACATACTTACTGCAGCTAGATTAGCTTTTGCACAATGTTGGAAACAAGCCGATATTCCAACAGAGGGAATGACTATTCAGAAAATAGTAAGCTGTGCAGAAATGGATAAATTGACCCTAGCACTTAAGGATAAAGAATCATCAGAATATTACAAGAGCTGGGAATGTTGGTATCATTGGATAGAACAAAGATAGATAATATAATAGTAAACATTATTAAACTGTAAAGGAGGTAATAACTATATACTCACATTAAGATTTAATGGTAAATATGACACCAATAATGATAACAAATAAGGAACCACAAACTGTCGATAATGGAATTACCTTTTATCTTATTTTCTCTATTTTTCTATGTTGTGTATGTGTTTGTTTGTTTATTTTAATTGTATATTCAATAAAGTTTGTTTAAAAAAGAAAAAGAAACTTGGAGTTTGCAAAAAAGCACTTGAAGGACACTCAGACTGTGAGGAACAAACTCTAAGCAAGCTTTTATGTGTTTTGCATTGAGGAGAGGCTTCCATCTAATTATTCTGCCATAAAGCCCAGATCTGTGGAGGGCTTCCGTAATGGTTGTACTTCTAAAACTCTGTCCTGTCAGAGTGACCATTGGGTTCTTGCTTATTTCTCTTACTAAGGCACTTCTCCCCCGATTGCTCTGTTTGACCAGGCGACCAGCTCTTGAAAGAGTCCTGGTTGTGCCAAACTTCTTCCATTTGAGAATTATGGAGGCCATAAGTGCACTTAGGAACCTTCAGTGCAGCAGAAATTTTATTGTGGCATTGCCCAGAACTGTGCCTTGTAAATAATCCTGTCTCTAAGCTTAACTTAACCCCTCACTTAAAATCCTGTCTTCATTCTTTTCCTCTTGGTTGTTTCCTCAGATACATTTTAGGTAAGGAATAGGAAGGAGGCAATGGTAAAAGATTGCCAAGTAGTAAAAGACTTCATTGATTGCCACTTTTTAGAACATCAAAAATAATACAACAATAGCACATAAATAAAATGGAGAACTGGAGAAAACAGTTTTGTGGTTTGCTATTTCTGGAGCAAAAACTTAGAGATTTTTTTTTTAAAAAATACATAACTGAAATGTACAGTATGTTTCAGATGAAAAAGATAACCAATAGTGCTGTAAAAATAAAACAAAACATTTAATTGTATTAAATAAAATTGCCCTCCTAGCTCAAATTATGGTTACCATTAATCAACACAATGCAAATGTAACTATAGGTCTAAAGATTAGCGTAAAAGGATTAAAATAATTGTCTAGAGATAAATACAAAACAGAAAGTTTAACTAAAAGGAATTTTGAAGATAAAAAGCCTCATTTAAAATTTGAGTGGTTTTGCTTTTGTTTTACCTTTGAATCCTTGTTGATTCCTGTAACTGCCAGAATAAGTCCCACAGCTTTCTCAGAAAAAGCTTGGAAATCTTTTACCATTGCCTCCTTCCTATTGCTTACCTAAAGTGACCTAGCTGGGTATATGCCTAAGGCAAGATAAAATACATCGTCTTTGAGCCTGCTTTTTACCCACAACACCAAACTGACACTCATTCAGATCATTTCATTCGTTCTTCCTTTATTAATTTTATAAATAACTCAAGGCAGCAATGCTGCTTCTTCTTCTTAATGCTGCTTCTTTTTCCTTCTCCTCCTCCTCCTCCTCCTTTCCTAATGCTCTTTCTTTCTACTATTTTCACCACAACAACCCAATAAGGTTGGCTGAGACAGAGTGAATGGCCTCAAACTGTCCAATTGGCTTTCATGCCTAGAACTTACATTCTCCCTGTTTCTAGCCTGTTTCTTAACCACTAGACCAAACTGGGTTTTTATTTAGATAACAAAAAGTAAATCTATCCTAAACCACAGGAGAAAGCCAACTCAGACCATAATTAAACAAATCCAGGTGCTATGGATTACCATACACATATGAAAATCAATTTTAGGTATAGCATTACATATTTTCAGACATTTCATCTATTGGCTAGAAAATGTTCTGTTTAAACATGAGTTTCATACAATTTCAGTTTATTTTTGAATGTGTTCCATTTTATGAGAGAAGACATTATTACTGCCACCTGCTATTCTGTCATTCACATATCTGGCTGTCTGCCCACCTGCCTATCCTTTTCTCTTTCTCTGAATAAGACTGAATGGAGAATAGAAGACAGTTATCTCTAACCAATTATTTTTTGCATTTGAACATAGCTGTTTCTTTTGCTATGCAGATGAAATACAAGCGGTGCCCAAATTATATTTGGTATGAAACAGACACATTAATTAAAGATCTATAAAAGTTGTACTTGTTTTCAACTGCACTGAAAAATGTACCAAAACCTAAAGAGTTATTACACATCATACTTCTAGTAAGATGTCAAATGTCATAATATTCTTATTCAAAGTTCTCCTGCTCAAGCAACAATTTTATCAGCTATTCATTTAGTACATTAAGTTATTTATACGACATGTGACCTAACAAATAAAGATTTGGACAAGGCAGTCTGAATTAGACATATAGAATCCCAGCCAATCCACCTCCACTATATTGCATTAGCAACAGGGGAGCAGAATTTAGAAACAAACTATTGGTGATCAATACAATGCCTTTTAATTTACAGGCTTTTTCCTATTATATTTGAAAATGCTGTGATAATAAAATTAATTTGCAACATATTTTTTTTCAACACATAACATACAAGCAATCCCTACTGCTACTATGAAATACGGGGAAAACATATTTCTGTGCCCTCTTTTTCTCCAAATTCCCCTTGTAGATATATAATTGATATATTGATATAAATATATTTAATTGTAGTTGGTTATAGTTATTGAAGTTAAATCATTTATCAGTGATTGTGACTATATTCAGAGAAAAGTTCCGCAGTCATTTTAGCCACTTCAATAGAAAAGACAGAGATGGCATGAGCATTCTCAATTGTCCCATGGTTATTACTGGCTAATACATAAATAAGATGTCAATTAATCAGATATGCTAATTGAAATGATTGTAAACATAGGGAGTAGTTTATTATGCAAAGTATTTCTCTGTAACATTATGAGGCTCTGTCTTTTGGTTTCCAGAATATATTAATATTTATTTTTAATTAATGGAAGGAGAACCATGTTAGGAATGTAAGTCACCTAACAGTTAGGTTGGAAACTATATAAACCAAGATAGACATTTTAATACTGCCTCTTTAAGGGAATGCTAAAATTGTAATTGGGTGTGGTTCCTCAAATGGCCATAAGATGGAGCCAGAAACCTGGGTTGTTCCGTTCTATTGTTGCTGAGAGTGTTGCCGTTCCTGCATTTTTCCCTATTGACTGTTGCTGATTGTTGATGTGAGTCTATTTACTGAACTGTTTTTGATACTGGACTTTGTTATTGGATTATCCCTGGACTGAAAACTGACTGGTTTAACCGTGAATGACTTGGACTGTTTGTTGAACTTTGCTTAACCGTTTACTGGAAGTAAAAACCTACATTTTACTATACAGTATATCTGTGTGCTGGTTGTGTGTTATTCTTCACCACTCTCACTACGTGTCCCTGTGTGCGCTCATTCTCCTAATGGGGAATTACCTCAACAAACTATAAAAATATAATGTTAGATTATAGATCACAGTGCCATAAGTATGGCTGTACTAATCAGTCTAAATTTGATCCATATGAATGTTGCAGCTACTTGTGGATTATTTCATTCTATTAAATGTCAAACTGAATGTTTTTTAAAAAATAGTGCTAGGAAGAAAATAGTACTTTGTATATTTTATACAGAATATTAATTTTTCCAGAAATACATGGATTTTTCTATGTAATGAAATGTAATTATTTTCCCCTAATATAATTATTCTAGTATATAATTTCTCCTGAACAATTTTCCTATTATTCAGTTCGTTAGCATGCAATTTAACTGGTCTTTTTTTAAAAAAAAATCTTTCAAATATGGTATTGATATAAAAGCTTAAAATGATAAATAAAAGTAGTGCTGGTCAATAAAAAATAATAAATTGTCCTATTTTTACTGTTTGCTGTTCTTTTTTGAACTTCTAAACAGTTATATCAATTTAAAAAATATTTATCATACTTGTTTTGTTCCTTTTAAAATATAACATTACATTGTCCCAAAGGTGCTTTTGCATGAGGCAACTGGACTTTCTTGATTTTTTCTTTGAAGACGTTTTGCTTCTCATTCAAGAAGCTTCTTCAGCTCTGACAGGATAGTTGGGAATGGAAGGATTTATATTCCTTGCAGACAGCTGGTCATTTGCATCCTTTTAAAGAGCCATTGAAACACTTGGGGGTTTATCTGTGTCCTCAAGGTCACCTGAGTAGTGCTCTTGGTTCCTGTAGTCTGCAGTTTTTTCCTCTGGAAATCCATTCCTACTCCCACATCATTCAAAGAGTGTTCATCCCAAATTGTATAGCTAAAAGTCTGTAGAGATTCTCAGTCATTGAGGTCATGGGACAACTTTTTTTCATGGGACAAATTTTCAATTTCATTGTACACATCTGCAATAAAAGTTTGTTTGATTGGTTGATTGATTGATTGATTGATAACTGAGAATCTCTGCAGACTTATATCATTACATTGCAGTCATATTTATCTATACCTATGGCAAACAAATCTTCCTATTAAACAGAAAACATCTTCCATAAGGCCAAGATTTAATTGATCCCTTTTTCTTTTTTAAGTTATAAGTAATCTTTCTATATCAAGATCTGCCAAAAAAAGAACTATAATTCATTTTGCATTGTATCCCATGAGATCAAAGTACAAATCATAAGAATTTCAATTTCCATCCTAAGAACTTCATGTAGTAGCACTAATTATTTAATTAAAACATAGAAGCAGAATTTATTTCCTTAGGGTTACAATGTATTCATGGAGTCTCTAAATTCTCTTTCTCTTTTTTGGTATCTACCCCCAAGATATCATTCTCCTTATTTTCTTTACATTTTCCTATTTTTTAAAAAAATGAAATCAATTCATACCTGGAAGCTAAACAACTGCCTTTCCAAATTATAAATGATAGATAATTTTTGAGAACACACACTGGCCCGGTGTATAACAAAAGATAGTTATATTAAGTTTCAGTTAATCGGATTAATTTTAATAATGGCAGTAAGAACAACTTCACAATAGCTGAATTAATTATTGAGGGAGATATTGAGCTTCCTTTTACTGGATGTGTTCAAGCAGGTGGTTAAACTGGTACTTATTAGGAATACTTTAAATGGGATTCCATGCACTGAGCAATGGACTGATATTGAAAGCCAAAATAATCCCTTTAAAAGTTTTGATTTTACAAAAGTGTGAGGGAAGTAGCAGTGTTTTGACTCTCCACGAACAAGAGTAAATTTTTGTCTTAACTATTTAAATAGTTAATTTTATCATGGCATGTTCAGGTACAGAGAAAAGACCATGTGTTTTCCATTTCAAGTTTGCAAAAACAATCAGTTGTATTATTGATTGTTGCAAGTAACTAAGTGCGTGTGAAGTTTGGCTGCATTTGGCTGGGCTCAGGTGGTACAGTGGCAATAAGGTTTGTCATTAATTTTATGGTGCAGGTGGTTTCAGTCTTTTTTTCTTTTGCTGGATATACAAGTCCATTTCACTTGAACCATCTCCTTTATTTAATTTTGTTGTCTGGCTGATGTTTGGCACTGAAAGATATGACCAGTGTTATTAGTTTCTTGAGAAGACTGATTGTTCAGCTGAATAATATTTTGAACTGTTCCATTCATTTATCAGTGCTATATTTGCTTGCTTGCTTTCCAGGGAAGACCTGGAATGCTTTCATACAAATGATGCCAACCTGTTTATTCCTAACAGTTATTTATAAAAGTGAAAAATGTTAACATAAAAATACTCATATTTACATCAATTTGTGAAACACACATCCAAAAAAGTGTCTGTTCCTCATTCACTTTTCTTACAGTTTAAACCAATGTCATCTTAAGCAAATGTTGTCATTTATAATAACTGATTCCATGATATCCTGAATCCTATTTCTTTGAAACTTGACATCTTTCTCCAAAGCAAAACTATTTCACTGTTAATATTTACATATACCTAATATGTGTCAATATGTGTTTAATGTTTAATTTCCAATAAATAATCTGTGGAAATCTGAAAAATTTATTTTGCTGGAATATTTCAGTATAGAGCAGCATTGTACTACAGATTTAATTGTAGCTCATGGAATTACTACTGTGTGACTGATTTAACACATTTTAGATCGAAACTTTTTGCCATTATCTTTCCAAAATATCCTGTATATTTTACTTCCTGCATACACTTAGAAATAGCACTTAGTATTTAAACTTATATATCACTTCATAGTGTTTTACAGCACTCTGTAAGTGGTTTACAGAGTCAGCATATTGCCCCAACAATCTAGGTTCTCATTTTACTGACCTCGGAAAGATGAAAGGCTGAGTCAACCTTGAACAGGTCAGGGCTGAACTCCTGGCAGTAGACAAAGTCAGCCTGCAATACTGCATTTTAACCACTGCATCACCACGGCTCCACTTATTGGTCTTTGGCCATTACCTTGATCCTTTGAAAATATCTGTAAGAATCTTGCCCAAAAGGTTAAAAGAGAGTAAAAGTCAAGTGCATTAATAGAAACTTTGCCAATCTGCTGTTTTATGACTGTAAATGATGATTTTTTCAAACCAATATTACTGAAACCAGTTATTTATTTTTTTCTTTATCTATATTTCAGGAAACCATTACAGAGAAGCATAGAAGTAAATTTGTGATCTGGCATGCTATTTTCAGCTTTTTGTTTTACTATATTGAACACAACTCTCCTCATATATTTAACATAATGAGATGTTGAATGTATCCTAAACTGAACAGTTTTTCCATCATATGTTACAGAAATGATTTTTTAATGCTATATTTCAGGCTAGGATATATTTTCACACCTAAAATATGTGTAATAAATGATGTTAGAACTATAAGTAGAATTATTTAACTCCAAAATAATATTGTATAAGCCATTGTCTTCTTACAGCTTACAGCTATAAGAGTATCAGCCCAATTATATCATTTCAAACATATATAACAGTGCTGAACATATTGATATTCCTAAATAAATATTTATGTATGAATTAGTATTCATGACAATTTGTGGTTCCTTTTCAATAGGAGGAGAAGTCACAAAGCCCAGATTTACTCAGTATTTTCATGGCAGTCTTGCCAGTCTTACCATACGGCCAGGCAAAATTAAGAGTCAAAAAGTGATTTCCTGCTTGCAGGCTTGCAAGGAAGGTCTGGATATTAATTCCCTGGAGAGCCTTGGCCAAGGAATAAAGGTAAGAAATGAACTGATACAATCTTTACTAACATCTAAAACTGATTTATGAAGTGATTTATGAAGTGATTTATGAAGCAGAATACAAAAGCACTCCAAGAAGCAATCTAATTTGCCATAAAGTCACACAAAGACATAGTAAAAGTGGACTGTTGGGACAATGACTGTGCTCTCTCTAGTGTAAACCTATGGAAATCAAATAGTGTAGGTGTTTCACAACCATTCAGGATTTCCATTTCATTCTGTCTGAAATGATTCTGGATAGAAGCAAGTGAGTTTCCCATGAGAGACAACACACACACACATATTAACAGGTATGTAAAATCAAAGAACACTTGTGAAAGACTTCACACACACACTTCAAAAAACCCTCTGCAAGTTGTGGAAGTATGACACTAAAATTTCATAACTAGAACTGTCTGCAAAAGATAGATCCCTTTTTCTTATTGTTTAACATAACATATCAGCATGATCAAAAAGGGTTCTAGCACAAATTACAAAATTGAGGACTTACTTGGATCTTTGCATCAAGTCAACTTCTGCTTTTGCACAGTACTAAACAGCCACAAATTACTTTTTTATTTTTTATTCTAAGAAATAATTCTAATTCATCTGAACTTTTTTAAAAAGTCAAACTTCTAATGCAGATTTCACAAACTGCAACACATTATGCATACAAATCATATAACATCTCCACCAGTGGGAGTAACCCTGAGTATATAAATATTGAAAAAAAGTGGAACGAACATATTACAGGTGCATTCAATCTATCAGATTCACTGAGTGCTGTACTTTCCACAATTTTTATTCTTTTAAATTAAAATACTTATATTGAAAACAGAACTTGTGGTAAACAGAATATTCATTTTGTTTGTCATTAAAGATACTAGAAACTCTTTCAACATGTTAGCTATAGCAAATCAACACTCTCAAATTCTGTAAAGACTGAAAATAAGTTCGGCCAAAATGCATTGCATTGTATTACATTATACACTGCTCAAAAAAATAAAGGGAACACTTAAACAACACAATGTAACTCCAAGTCAATCACACTTCTGTGAAATCAAACTGTCCACTTAGGTAGCAACACTGATTGACAATCAATTTCACATGCTGTTGTGCAAATGGAATAGAGAACAGGTGGAAAGCATAGGCAGTTAGCAAGACATCCCCAATAAAGGAGTGGTTCTGCATGTGGTGACCACAGACCACTTCTCAGTTCCTATGCTTTCTGACTGATGGTTTGGCCATTTTGAATGCTGGCAGTGCTGTCACTCTAGTGGTAGCATGAGACAGAGTCTACAACCCACACAAGTGGCTCAGGTAGTACAGCTCATCCAGGATGGCACATCAATGTGAGCTGTGGCAAGAAGGTTTGCTGTGTCTGTCAGCGCAGTGTCCAGAGCATGGAGGCGCTACCAGGAGACAGGCCAGTACATCAGGAGACATGGAGGGCAACAACCCAGTACCAGGACTGCTACCTTTGCCTTTGTGCAAGGAGAGACAGGAGGAGCCCTGCCAGAGCCCTGCAAAATGACCTCCAGCAGGCCACAGATGTGCATGTGGATGCTCAAACAGTCAGAAACAGTCGCCATGAGGGTGGTATGAGGGCCTGACGTCCACAGGTGGGGGTTGTGCTTATAGCCCAACACCGTGCAGGATTTTTGGCATTTGCCAGAGAACACCAAGATTGGCAAATTCACCACTGGTGCCCGTGCTCTTCACAGATGACAGCAGGTTCACACTGAGTATATGTGACAGATGTAACTGGGTCTGGAGACGCCATGGAGAACGTTCTGCTGCCTGCAACATCCTCCAGCATGACCAGTTTGGCAGTGTGTCAGTAATGGTGTGGGGTGGCATTTCTTTAGGGGGCCGCACAGCCCTCCATGTGCTTGCCAAAGGTAGCCTGACTGCCATTAGGTACTGAGGTGAGATCCTCAGACCCCTTGTGAGACCATATGCTAGTACGGTTGGCCCTGGCTACCTCCTAATGCAAGACAATGCTAGACCTCATGTGGCTGGAGTATGTCAGCAGTTCCTGCAAGACGAAGGCATTGATGCTATGGACTGGCCCACCCGTTCCCCAGACCTGAATCCAATTGAGCACCCCTGGGACACATTTGTCTCACTCCATCCACCAATGCCACATTGCACCACAGACTTTCTAGGAGTTGGGGGATGCTTTAGTCCAGGTGTGGGAGGAGATCCCTCAGGAGACCATCCGCCACCTCATCAGAAGCATGCCCAGGCATTGTAGGGAGGTCATACAGGCATGTGGAGGCCACACACACTACTGAGCCTCATTTTGACTTGTTTTAAGGACATTACATCAAAGTTGGATCGGCCTGTAGTGTTTTTATCCACTTTAATTTTGAGTGTAATTCCAAATCCAGGCCTCCATGGGTTACTAAATTTGATCCCATTGATAATTTTTGTGTGATTTTGTTGTCAGCACATTCAACTATGTAATGAACAAAGTATTTGATAAGAATATTTCATTCATTCAGATCTAGGATGTCTTATTTTTGTGTTCTCTTTATTTTTTTGAGCAGTGTAATTTTTTCTGACTTCAAATTCAATTTGTGGCATTTCGTAAATCCAAGCAGTCCTCGAATAACAACAGTTAATTTAGTGACCATTCAATGTTACAACGGCACTGAAAAAAGTGACTTATGATCATTTTTCACACTTACAACCATTGCAGCATCCTCATAGTCACATGATCAAAATTAAAATGCTTGGCAATTGGTTCATATTTATGATGGTTTCAATATGCTTCCTCCTTACAAGCAAAGTCAATCAGTGTTTCACTTAAACAGCTGTGGGACAAATGGTCATAAAATGAGGCAAAATTCACTTGACAAATGTTTCATGTAGCAACACAAATTTTGGGCTCAATTATGGTCAAAAGTCAACTCCTGTTCATTTGAGCATTTATCCATTCATATCAATGTACTCACCCATCAGGTTTCACAATACCTAATTAATGAAAGGCTGTGTGATATAAATGAAATATTGAATAATACTTGCGTTATTCAAAAAACATTTTAAAAAATGATGTCAGTCCTCTCAAGTAAACCAGACAGGAAACCCAACTAAATAAGCTAATCCTATTTTATTATAATTCTACATTATCAGAATCTTGCAAGACTTGAAGATACAAACTTCCCGCCTCTACTTTTAACCTTCTGATCAATTTGGGTGGGTTTTCCTAAACTACTTTCTCTGAGCATTAAGCTCCATCTCTTGTCTGCTTGTTTCCTGGGTAACATCCCTTCCCCTCATTCCCCAGGTTCATTCACATATTCCATTACAAAAAAGCCAACATGATAGTTACAACTGCCTGATCAAAACCATACTTCTTGGTAAATACTTGACATTAACACATGTATAAAAGGGAAAGGTCTTTGATTTCAGTGTCATCCCCATAGAGGTTCCAGTTCAATATGAAATGTGATATAAAAACTAAACTTTGTACATATTATGAATACACTGTAAATATAGCATTTATACAACATCTATTAATATTGCTTGCAGTGTACTGCTTGCTGTTCTTGGAGTGAGGGTAAGGAGGAATCATTAAAAAAGAAGGCATAAACTGATTCCATTACACAGTAAGAGACTATCATGTTTATCGATCAGATCTAAATTCTTAGAGGAGGTGGTGTTGCTATCTTCTATAAAACGTCCTTACATCTAAAAAACATCCAAGTTACCCAGGAGCTTGCTCTTCCAGAGACCATCATCAGTGAACTGTCCTTAAATATCACATTTTGATTCTTATTGTTACGGAGCCCCTGATTATGACATCGAACAAGTAAACAAGCTAAATTCACTACTAACATGGTCATAATCCTGCCCACACGCTTTTATCTTTCTTGGTGACTTTAATCTACCTCATATTGACTGGACCCTAAATGAATATACAACTGAACCCATATATGCAACCTTCTACAATGCAGTAACAAGTCTGGGACTAGAACTACTAGTAACCAACAACACTAGACTTAACAACTGCCTCGATCTCATCTTCTGCAATAGTTTGAATTTAATTTATGGAATGCAAACTAAAGAACCCTTTCCAACAGTGACCACAATGATTGACTTTTGTCTCAACATACGCCCACACAAAAACCATCACAATCACGTAATCCCCAATCATAACTTCAAAAAAGGCAACTATGATTTTATAGACAACGATCTCTCATCCCTTGATTGGCAATCACTATTCAGCGGATGCAATACTGTTGAAGACCATTACAATATATTTTTACTTGAAGTCAAAAGAGTCATCAAACTATATGTACCAATAATAACTCCCAAAACAAAACAAACAAACAACAGATTACCCATAACAATAAGGAAACTTCAATCCAAAAAGAGATCACTCTGGCAGAAAAACGAATCTGGTCACATTGTCAACTTCAAAAGCTGATACAAAAATTTATGCCACCAGATAAAGACTGAATGCACCAATTATCACATTAAACAAGAGGAAAACCTTCTATACACCAATTCTACCCTCACTTTTTACAATTTTGTAAACAACAAACTAAAAGACTCAAGGTCCATCCCACCCCTGATAGGACCTAATGATAAAGACTGCAACGATGACACCATTAAAGCCAACCTCTTTAACACATTCTTTGGCTCAGTATTTGTAAACAGCAATGGATCATGCCCAGTATTTCCTAGCCGAACCACAGAAAACTACAATGATCTAATACATATCGATTTTACAGAAGTCAATGTTGAAAAAGCACTACGCAATCTAAAACCATCTCTATCTATTGGACCAGACAGAATATGTGCCTACTTCTTAAAAAAGCTATCCACTGCCATAGCAGAACCTCTTTGAAAAATCTTTCAGGACCAGCTCCTTGCCTAACCTATGGTCACAAGCCACGGTCATCCCCATCTTCAAAAAGGGAGACCCCAGCCTACTTGAAAATTACAGACCAATCTCCTTATGCTGCGTCACCTGTAAAGTCATGGAATCAATTATTAACCAACCCATTATGCTCCACTTAGAGACAAACAACGTACTCTCCAATAAACAATTTGGTTTCAGAAAAAAAATATATCCTGTAATCTGTAACTCTTACACTGCAAAAACCTATGGACTACATAACTTGATCAGGGCAAAGCAATATATGCAATCTACATAGACTTCGGTAAAGCCTTTGATTCAGTGGTACATGACAAACTACTCCTAAAACTAAAATCTTACGGTATATCTGGACAACTGCATAACTGGATAGAAGCATTCCTGTCAAACAGACAACAAATGGTCAAAATTGGGAGTGTCCTATCAAATTCTGTACCTGTCAATAGTGTTGTCCCCCAAGGCAGTGTTCTAGGACCAACTCTCTTCATACTCTACCTAAATGACCTCTGTGATCACATTAAGAGCAACTGCATTCTCTTCGCTGATGATGTAAAGCTGTTCAATACCACAGACAATACTGCTACCCTTCAAAAAGACCTTGATTATGTATCAGAATGGTCAAACAAATGGCAACTTCAAATCTCAACAAATAAATGCTCTGTCTTACATATTGGCAAAAAAAAAATCAGAAAATAAAATACAAGCTAAATAGTCAAGACCTTGTTGATGATCCAAGCTCTGTAAAGGACCTTGGAATACTCATCTCTAATGATCTAAGTGCTAGAACCCACTGTAACTACATAGCCAAAAAGGCATTAAGAGTTGTTAACCTAATCTTACGTAGCTTTTTCTCCGGTAATATCACACTACTAACTAGAGCATACAAAACATTTGCTAGAGCAATACTCGAATACAGCTCATCAGTCTGGAACCCACATTACGTATCTGATATTAGCACAGTTGAGAAAGTCCAGAAATATTTCACAAGAAGAGTTCTCCACTCTTCTACTCATTGTAGAATACCTTATGCCACCAGACTTGAAATTCTAGACCTAGAAAACCTTGAATTACCACATCTTCAGTCTGATATAAGTATGGTATATAAAATGACTTACCTGTCAATGAATACTTCAGCTTCAACCACAACAATACAAGAGCACAAAATAGATACAAACTAAAGATAAACCACACCAAACCTGATTGCAGGAAATACAACTTCAGCAACAGAGTGATCAATGTCTGGAATACTCTACCTGACTCTGTGGTTTCTTCCCCAAACCCCAAAAACTTTAACCTTAGACTGTCTACTATTGATCTCACCCCTTTCCTAAGAGGTCTGTAGGGGGCATGCATAAGCGCACCAACATGCCTACCGTCCCTGTTTCTTTCATTTTTCTTATATGTCATAACTATGTTTTTACTTATACCTATTATCTTGTAAGCAATTGACAAACCAAATTAAAAATAAATAAATAAATAAATACATAAATACATAAATAAATTGTTCTAATGGTCAGGAAATTTGTCCTTAATTCTAGGTTGCTAATTCATCATGTACCTTTAGAAAAGGAAAACAGGAACTCAAGCTTTATTACTGCTCCTCAATTTTTATCAAATGTTTCTTCCTTCTACAAGAGGAAACTTTGGCTGCAGTGCTTCTTTGTTTACTGCAAAAAGGGTTCAGTGGCAGTGTACTTAACAGCATGTGTGCTTTATAGAAATTTTAAAAAATACTTCTTTGCTTCATTATGAAAAAAGGAGCTGCTGCTTACTTACACTTTTCCTTACAATATTGGAACTGTGTTTCATCACAATGCCAAGCAACACAGATGTGCCTGTTTGTTATTATTTTTTATTTATTTATTTTATTTGTCAATTGCTTACAAGATAATAGGTATAAGTAAAAACATAGTTATGAATACATGGATACATATAAGAAAAATAAAAAATATAAAAGAAACAATATTATTATTCTAATTATTCTAAGACTTTGTCTTTTTTTGAAAGAAACTATGTTCAAATTGAAAAAAAAAGGCTCCAGCTTTATTCCAGGAGTTTTAAAAAGTCCTCAGCTCTTTCCGTGGATGTACTTTTGAAATTTATACTGACTTAAATCTCTTTTGGGGATCTTTTCTAATACAAATCCTATGCCCTTAATATTTCTATGCATCATTACAGTCTCTTGGTTAATGCTAATGATTACTCACTCATCTATTGCCAGGAATAACAATAGCCAGAGGTTATTGTCTGACTCACCTGCTACATAAATGCCAGATTTTAAACTGCCATCACTGCTGGAACTCTTAATGCTGAAGGCCCCCCCACTACCATTTCAAGCTGATCAAATTGCAAGATTGCCTGCTTGAGACCCCCAAGTAACTCGTGTTAAACTGGCTATACAAGAGTTGGCCAGTTCACAGGCTACTAGAATTTAAACCATTCAAAACCATCAATTTGAGACATCTCACCATAAGTTTTTTTTTTTCCTAGCAGGGAAATTCTGTTACTGTAAGAAGCCATCAAACTGTCATACTTCCTGAAACATTGTGAATGTTTTGGCAAGAAGTATGTTTGTTGGGTAGGGATTGATCTGGGCAGTGGAAAAAATAGTATTCCGCCCTGGAAGTAATCAAAACACCTTGTGATGACTCCCTATTGATTTTGTGAGACTATTTCAGAAAAAGAACTAATGATGCTACATTAACCCAATAGCTAGACTGTGGAGATGATGCAGATAATCTTGGATTAAATGAAGCAAATTATTGGAAGATACTAGGACAGCTTCCTTCTTGTATAACATACTACTCCTTGCTCAAAACATGAATAAGTTCTGGTGAATTACATATGGGGCAATGAATATAAAATAGGCTTGACTTTTCATCCTTTGTAATATTTACAAAGTAAGCAAGGATTGGAAATGTGCTTTATTTTCAAAACTGGTTGGAGTTGATGCCCTTGCAGCAGAGTTAGTTGAACATTACTCCAAACATTGTTTTTGCCTTCAGGAGTTACCAAAGGAAATTTCCCCGAATCTTGTATAACTTATCAGTTGAACCCAGAAATCATTATTGAGAAAGCTTCTTCTTGCTTGATGAAATTATCTTACTGTAACTAAAGAGTAAAGATGTATTTGTTATGTATTAGTAATACTTTTGGGCATCCTGAAGTTCATGCAGTTCTTCAATGAATCATAGCTGCTATTTTGTAAGTAGTCTGACCAGGTGTTTAAAAGAAGTAATCATGCATGGGAATGTTGCATTTCAATATTCACCCTTACTACTTGCATCCCAAGGTTCACAACTTTCCCATCCTTTAGGAATGCCTTTATTTGTCCAGTTTGAGGCGGATATCTGCTAGAAAGAGTCAAAATTGTTGTTTTCCATTTTGCCTCCAGCAGCTCTCTAGTATTGACAAGCAGTTGTTTCTGTGATCGAACTGTGTATTGGGGAAAAAGAATCCAAAAGTTTAATGTTTCAGTTTCAAAACATTTTAGTCTGTGATCTAGAAACTGGCATGGTGCAAGTTTCTTCATTCCTTTTCACCTTTTTGGCCATTTTCAGCGCCGGTTAGACAGCAGGTGGCAAAAACAAAACAAGCTACCAGGGGCAACTCTCATGCAGTGTTTTTGAGTTGGCCTGACAGCGACATGCCTTGATGAAATTGCAATTGGGCTTAGACTTAAATAGAGCAATAAAAAGAAAGATTGTTTCTAGCTTTCAAGAACATTTGTGTAACAATTGTTTCTAAGAATACACAAGTGCATAGAAATGGTAGATTGCCCTGGTTAAATCTGGATTGTAGAGAAATATATTTTGATTCAAAGTATTTGTTTTGGCTTTTAATTCAAGTTAACTGGAATTAAATAAGTGTTAGTTAATAAAATGGTAGATTTTCTTTATTTTGTTAAAGGTATGACCTTATCTAAGAAACAGGCTTATTTTAGTTGTTACAATGAGTTGCTCTATATCATTTTCCTAAAAAACTAATTATATCCTTTCACTACCTCTGCAGTATCACTTCAATCCTTCCCAATCAATCCTTGTTATAGAAGGAGATGACATCGAAAATATTAATCAAGCTCTCCAAAAAGTCTCCTATATCAACTCAAGACAGTTTCCAACTTCAGGTATTCGCCGCCTTAAAGTGTCATCCAAAGTCCAGTAAGTTAAATTCACTAAGCTTGATAGTAGAAGCAATGCATCAGTAAATTCTTGTTGAGGACTTTTTAATTTTGAGATAAATGAAAGAGTTTTATCAGCAACACTTATCTTTTAATATATTGGCCTGCAGCTTAATTGTTACAATGACTATGATTTATTCCTGCATGCCCATGGAGTTCTGGGATGTGTCGAAAATGGCCTCCTGATGCATTCAGTATAAAATGGGCAATTAGGTTCTCAATGCACATTTAACAAGATAGCTTTATCAAACCTGTTAAGTATCAGTTTGAGTTTGTAATTAAAAATACATTCACCATTTAATCAGATTTAACCATTGACTGTTTGTTATGTTATTCATGAGTTTAAGTTGTATGGGTGCAATGACCTTTGTAAAGATCATACCTGTCAATCCCATGCTGGGCTGTTCATGAATAATTTGAGAAACTGTATTTTAATTCCCATATGGAACTGAGTTATCCTGAAGCTGGTCAGTGAGTAGGCATTAAAAACTTAAGTGTGCAGAGATCCCAATATCTTTGGATAAATATTCTGTTTCAACTGTGTGTTTCTTAAGAAAAGAGTGAAGCTTAATCTTCCATGAAGTTAAATGGTATATTTTTCAGATGTTTTGGTGAAGATACATGCATTAGTATTCCAGACATAGATACCTATGTAATGGTGTTACAAGCCAAGGAGCCCAAGATTACAATAACTGGAATGGATCACTTTGCAAGACCTGCCACACAATTTGAACATGAAAGAGGGGTGATTCTTTTACCAGACATCAGAATTGTCAGCACGGTTTCTAAAATGGAACATCCCTCTGACCTGAAGGAAACTGTGACTAGAGGTTTGTTGGGTTTGTTTGTTTTTTAGGTTTATGATTTTCATGTCTTAAGGAGAACTTAATACCAAATATAAATGAATAGAAACAGCCTCTGCTAAGATGTTTGTAATCTTGGAAGAAGATTGTTTAAGGCAAGGTAACATGTTCTATGCCTCTTAAATATTGTCCTTCAGTAAAGTGCATAATACATTGGAGAAGTAGCAGCTTATTTTATTTCAGCCTTCTCCTGCTTGGTACACTCCAGCCAACAAAGTGTACATCAGATAAGCACTGATTTAAGGGGGAAAAACAACTTTTTTTAAAAAAACAACTATTCCTTTTTGCTCTGTCCTTTGTGAGCTCTGGAGAGTTAGCATTGACAGTGCTGTCTTGTGTAACATTTATAACTACTATAATTAAAATGCCATGGTAAAAGTTTCCTGTACTTTCATCCCTTGGATAATATCAACCTGAGCAGAGCAACCTTGGTTGTTAATTTATTTATAATAATTATATTTACTTATAATATTTACATTTATTTATAATATTTACTGATTTTCATTTTTAAAATAGTTGATTGGTTAAAATAAATACCAGAAATGGCAGTAAAATAGTAATAGTATAAATAGTAAATATTGAAACCACAACTAATTAAAATCCTCATTAAACTATAATAATTGGAAAAGTCTGTAGGGAAGATAGCAGTTTATTATAACTTATGCCTTGAAAAGTTGTTATATATGCACCATGATAAGGAACATCATAATGAACTAAGTGCAGCAGTCTCGGAATCACTTTGAAGAGAGGAGCTCTTCATATAACGTGTGATAGAGCAAAGTAAAATTAAGCAGTTATCAGTTAGATGCCAAATATAGATTTTAGAGTTAACTAGGTAACTCTTGTTATTGCCTTGTTATTGCTGAACAGCTGAATTTCTTCCAATTGTATCAATTTGTTTTAATTAAATAAGTGGCTCAGGGACAGATAGAAAACAGAAAAGGAAGCTAAACAATGTCAGTAAGCTTTTTGGTGTATCACACTAGTGAAAGAAAGTTTATGTGAACCAATTTCTCTGAGTGTATTAGAACTAGAAGCAATAGTTGTTGCCAAAGCTGCACCCCCAATAATTTCTTTTATTGTAAACACTATGACCTAATTATTATTGGTGGTAAAGTGATAAAACCTAAAGATTTTCTTTGTTTGCAACAAAAGGATGGGCACATAAATATAGTTAATAATTTAACCTTATTCAATTCCATGTTAAGAGAGGGAGGGAGAAAGGAAGGGAGGGAGAGAGGTGGGTGGGTGGGTCATCTGTCTGAAGTGATAGAAATGGATATCCTTGGCCTTTATTGTAAAAGATAATTCATTTAACTGATGACACGCAAAAGACATTTTAGTTGGATTCACACATCTCAGCCATGCTCAACAAAATTGCATTTTGATTTAGAATGATGTACAAAAAGTCATTTTTCCATGACTACATTTTATGACCAGTTGGTGAATTAGTGTTGGAAAATCTTTGGGATTATTGGATTTTTTTCAGCATTATTATTTTAAAACTTTGAGGAAGCTGAAATCTTTAATGACACACAGTTTTGTTTTTCTAAGCTTTTTATTCTTAGTTGCTTAAACAGTGTTCCTTGTAGTGCTCAGGAATAATTCATTATACCCACTTATGCACAACCTTCTGCTCTGTATTACAAATAAACACATCACTTAATAATGGTGCTCAGCTTCTCTGTGTTATGTTATTAACTATAATAAGAATTTTTAAAGCATTTTGCATACACATACACATTTCTTTCATAACAGTCATTACTGAATGATGGCATTTTTATCAATATAGTATTTTCCCTGAGAACGAGTTTTCAGCATGATCAATTTTCATTAATATGGAAAACCATGTTTAAGCTTTACTTCCTAACACCCAACACCTGCAAATATGTAAATAATACTGTCATAGGGATCAATACCAAGCTGATCAAGGGTTATTTCTTAGGGAATATGAAAACAGTTACAGCTGAAATACAGTGATGGTTCATGTACAGTACTTGGTTTATATAAAGACGCTCTGCATATTTGGTAAACATTTTTTATTCTAAATAGAGGTAGCTGAAAAGCTCTTCTGTATAGTGTCATCATTTTTAGTGATAATATTCTTCAAAATTCAAAAGTCATATTCCATATGTAGATTAGCAGAAACACTGGCAGATCATATTTACAGTGGATATGCAGGAACAGTATTCAGTTCATTGTAAACTATTAAATAAGACCAGAGTATACAAAGTATTGTGGAAAAAGTTTTTAGATAATCTGTGAATAAAACTGTGAATTTAATAATTCTAGAAATACATATGTTGCCACAGCAACTACTCCTCCATCTTCATCATCTCTTCCTTCCTTCCTTCCTTAGAGATAAAATTAAAGTTTTTTTATTAGATGCAAATTTGTCCAGAAATAGAAACCATTCTTAATGATTTGATTGTATTCATACAAGTTAAAAGTGATACAAGACCTCTTTGTGTTTTTTTTAATGTCCTAAAATAGTAATATTGAGAAAGATAAATGTGGTACCAAATTACATTCCTAAATTATATTAATTTATGAAGGTTTTTGTTACTAACTGGAGTTCGGCAAAGAGGAGAAGCTGACATACTATATATGGACATAAATATATCCTCTTGACATTAAGGAATGGATTAAAGATATGAGTCATGCATTTTTGAAAAATCTTCATTTTCTAAAAATGACAGGATGAACCAAAACACTTATTAATTATCTATATTTAATGACAAGCTAAAGGATGGAAATAGTACTAAATGGATATTTTGTGGATATTTTGATTTGTTCTTTTTCTCCATTTATTTAGTTTATTTAGTTAATTATTTAGACATTTAATTTATTTAAATATTTAGCTCATTTTAATTGCTAAAATGAATGTAGGATTTTTTTAAAAAAAAATATTGTATAACTACCATATCTTTTGCTGGTAATAGTGATTGATATTGTAATTATTTCCCTTTCAGTGGGGATGTGGATTTGTATCTCTGTTTATCTATCTAAATACACATCTCAGAAGGATTTATGACTACTGAGTTAATATTAATACACATTCACTAAAAATTAGCATAATCATCATTATGTCATTCTGTTTTGCCTCAGAAGGTGACATGACAGTACTAATCAATCTTGGTTCATCTGCAAAGCTAAGCAGGCAGGGTGAGCTCCAGTTAGTACTTGGATAGGACATCTGAGATTTTGAGGAAATTGGCAACCCAAACAGAACACTTTGAAAAAGGCTACAAGACTTTTTCAAAAAAAAAAAAAAAAGGTACAAGACTTCTGTAATATTGCCAAGTAAAGCACCTGGATGCTGTCACCCAGAATCAAGTCTCTTTCTAAATTAACAATTCAATTCTGTACTTTTGAAAGGCAGTTTTGCATATACTATTTTTGTTCTTTTCAGTCATGGACTGAAAATTGTACACTATTTAAGGTCAACTGAGTATAGTGCCCTGTAAATAAATTATACTTTGAAAAGGAACATTTTTTTAATATGTTATTTGACATTTTATTATTATTGTTGACAGCACACAAGCCAGTTCTGTTAGAAAAAGTGGATCACAATCTGGATTTTTGTGATATTTTGGTAATTGGATTAGAACTGGATCCCAAGCAAGAGTGTTTGGAATTGGACAAGAAAGACCTCCAAGGGAAACATATAGAAGCTACTAACTCTACAGCAGGATATTCAATATATGGTTTGAGTATTATTATTTTTTTCATTTCTATATCTTATCCTAATCTAATACTCAATAAGTTTATCTTAAATTAATATGGCTATGCTGTACCTAGCTTTTTAAAAAAAAATAATAATAAAATGCATCAGCATGGCAGCAGTTAGAAAGCAGTTTGCTATGAGGAATTCCAGATCCATTGACTGTTTACCCTATTAAACAGGATGATTCATCCTAATCTTTATCTGAGTGGATATTATTGATTACAGAAAATAGATCAAAGAACATGTACTACATTGAACTACATTTCCTAGCATCTATTACCATAGACCATGCTGGCTGAACCACTAGGAAGTGCAACACTACATATCTGAAGAACCATGTTCACATCTTTTTATTATAATAAAGCAGAATATCTCTAGATTATTGAGATACACAGAATTTGTAGTCTTCATATCATTTGCAAATTATTGTGAAACTGCCTGAAGAAACAGTAGCATGGAATTAAGGGTAGTAATAATATGTATTTACTTCTGGTAAATTTTCATAATTGTTTTTTTTCCTCTTTTTCCTGACATTTAATGTGTTTTATATTGTTTTACTGGTTCAGGTGTGGACACTATGAAAAACTATGAAAAGGTTTTACGGCAAATTCGCTATCGTAATTGGCACACATCTTCCTTTTCTGATAGAAAGTTTAGAATCAAATGTTCAGAACTCAATGGGCGCTATACCAGCAACGAATTCAATTTAGAAGTAAGTAGCATTAAAAAAAACAATCACAATTTATTTTTATATTAGAAAATAAAAGGCACAGAGGCAGTGTTTGGTATCTATTAATATAACATAATTTTCAGATAATTTAGTGAATATGTAGTTATTTCTCAATATGTTATTAGGTATCAATGCAGACATAAACACAAGAAATAAATTAAGATACTATAATAGAGTGTGAGATTGATTTCAGGAAAAGGATAGAAATATTGGCTATGAAACAATCAGGCAAATGAGTCAGAACCCTCAGTAACTTAACATCAGAGTGTTCTGATATTGCTCACATAAGCATACATCACAAATGAGGTCAAAGTTTTATTTGAGGTTTTCCACACCAAATAATTTTCCTCAGAAATTCCCAACAACCACACAATCCCCCAACAGTTCACAGTTCAGTCCAGGAACAAGCCCAACATAAATTTGCAAGGCAGGACATGTCCACAAGGTTAAGGCAAGTCTGTGAGGCAAAAATTAGTCCATGAGACAGGCAAAATCTGTGAAGCAAGTCCAGAGGTCAAGGCATGATCCAGGGTCTAAGGTACACCGTCTAGTCAGGAAACAAGGTTCAAGGCAAAAGGCATGGAAGTTGATAAATACAAGCCAAGGAAATGGACACATTCCCAGTGTTGTTTCATTCCACTTCCTCAGCTAAATAGCCACTTCTCAGCACATCCATCAAAAGGGGCAAAGCTCCTGCCTTGCAAGTAGCCTGGCTGACCTACTTGCTTTCTCTCAACCCTACCCACTCTTGGATCAGGAGGAAGAGGCTATTTTTCCACATCTCTGCTGATCAGCTGTAGTTGCATGCCTTCTATCTGTACTTCTGAAACCTCTGGGTTTCCCAGCTGTAGCTATGTCTTTCATGTCCATAGCTCAGAAAGCTATTCATCCAGTCACTACTTTTGAAGTGACTCTGTGGTGCTTGACACTTCAGACTCAGAGCATCTGGCAATCTCTAGATGTTCCTCCACATCTTGCTTCGACAGTCCTGGAACTGGCTATTCCTCATCTGAACTGGCATCTGGAAAGGCGTCTGGGCACTTTTTCAGGGAAGCCATCACATGGTACCATCACACAGAGAAAGAAACTTAGAAAGGACTGCCTTAATGGATCAGGCAATTAAAAATGGTGGCTGGAAGTTTTGTGCTTTCAGATTTGCAGGATCCTATAAATATATTGTTGCAATAAAGTAGATATATTCCATCTACTCACATTTCCAATCTGGTTTACCTACGAAGGCTGACAGATACTTTCTCAAAGTCATTTTATTAATAATTTTTCACTAGTACATTTTTAAACCAGAGATTAAAATGAGATTATTCTTTATTTATAAAGAACAAATTTTCCCTGCCCCTTGTTGTTTCTTTTAAACTGATATAGTCAGCATTCTTGAGGGATTGCTTCTCGTATGTGTGAAATATAGAACTCTGTGCAGGAGACACATTTTTAAATGAATACTTTGGGATAGGATTAAAAATAGTGCAGAAATACTTGCTATGATATCATGTGCTTGTCCCAGATTATTAGAGCTCTGATTTATGCTGAGCACCACATACTACATTAGGATTTCACCTAAGAACAGCTAGTGGGTAATCTGGACAACATAAATGTCAATTGTTTGTCACGATCAGATCTCTATGGAGTTTTCAGCCACTACTGACTTCTATTGCATTATCCATTACTGCCACAAGCTCCTTATATATTATTGGGACATTCCCCATGGAATTCCAGAAACACAAAGTGGATATCTTGTGTTTTTGGAATTCCATGAGAAATGTTCCAATAATCTGGCAGGCAGCTTAATAGTAGAGTACCTAAATTTAGCAAGGTTTGAGGAGAGTCACTTGGGACAATGTTAGCAGAAGGCAAATGAAATTGCATTCATTGCAAGTTTGCTCACTGTGTATTTGTTTTGTGGAACCTACAGACAATAGATTGCCTACACTCTTTATGTTTATTATTTCTAGTTATTCATTGAACTTGGGGGTTTTGTAACTTGGGATTTTTTTTAGGGAATATTGCTGCAACAAGTTAGTTGTGAAATATACTCTCCAGCGTTAGTTGACTGGCTTGCTGTATTCCTGATCCAATTGATTAGGCCCAGATAAACTAATCTCATAGTTCTTTTTCAGCCCTGAAACTCTATGAGAATCTGTTTTTTTTAATAATTATTTCCTCTGATTTAGTTGGTAAATCTGAAAACATCACCCTATGGATTAAGTGCTCTCATATAGAGAAAATGCAAATTGTGACCTGATAATACTCTCAGCTTGACTATTATGCAAAATATGATTAGTATTATTGTGAATACTTCGTATTTGTAATATTAGTTTCTGTTTCCTTCTAGATTAATATTCTACATAACTCCAACTCTAATTCCATGGAATATACAAATCTTATGATAAAAGAGCCACAATTTCTCCAATCTATCCATCACCCAGAAGAAAGCACAAATAATATTCAAAGCTCAGGTATTACATTGGAATCTGAATTCCTGTAACTTATTATGGTAGGATAATTGTATTTGCAAGACTCTGTTTATATAGCTTTACAATAAAGTAGATTTAGCTCATCTGGTTGTATTTCTGGTCTGGTCTATGTGGTAAAACTGACAGTAATCATGCAAGTCTGAAAGTACAATTCTCCTGTCCTCTGCTTTACAATCTGATAAATTGAGGGACTCTTCTGAAGTTTTTGTCCTGCCTGTTATCTAGGCTATACTGCCTCTTTTGTTATCATTCCATAGGCAGCATTTCTTTCTCCCAAGATCTTTCCCACATACTATTGAACATCCCCAAAAGGAAAGGAAACAAGTCTTCTTTCTCCTTCCTGATCCTTTTAAATGAATATTAATATCATATCTTCCCTTAAGGCTATTCAAGATAAGCATGCAGCACCTGTTTCCTTAACAATTTCTCACGATTAAAGTTTTCAACCCCCTCCCCTGCCCTTCGCAACACAATGGTATGCATTCCTTGTTGTTGATGGTGTGGTATTCTTTTCTCCTTGCAGCTTAGTGGCTGCTCATCTCCAGCAAAATTAGAAAAAAACATAAAAACAACCAAAATCTTAAATCAGACAGCCAGACTAAAATAAATATCCTTTTTTATCTTTTTTGGACTGCAATAGCCAGAACTAGATATATTTTCCCAGTAGGCCTTAACAAAGGAGAATATAGTAGAATAGTTGGCCAATTTCCCCTCCCTTGGACTTTTGGCTAGTTTTAATACACCCCAAAATAGTATTTGATTTTTGTCAGCTGCATCACATTGTTTGCACATGTGCAGCCTCTGATCCACTAGCACATCCAGATTCTTTTCATACATATTACTACCAAACCAGGTCTCTTGCACCTGTTCTTGTGCCTTTCATTTTTTTTCACTTCAGATGCAGGAGTTTTTATTTCACCATATTAAACATATAATTCATTTTGACCCAGTGTTCAACCTGCCTAAATCTTTTCAATCATCTTTTTCTGATTGTTTGCTTTAGTTTTGTGTGATCTGTAAACTTGATAATTGTCTCCTCAAACATTTCATTCATGTTATTAATAACATTTTGAACAGCACAAAGGTAGTATTCCATTTAATACTTTTCTCCAAGTTAATTTAAAACCATTTGTAAGTCCTTTCTATTTGCTGGCATTCAGCTGATTGCAAATCAATATATAACATAGCTCTTGTTTTACCATTTTATTGATAAAGATATCATTAGAAATTTGTTGAATGTGTGGCTGAGATCAAGTTACCCATGGCCTTCACCTCACCTATTAACTCTGGTTAAATTTGATTTAGTTATTTTCAGCCTATTTTCTTTCTCCTAGCAAGATAATTTTGAAGTTAAGTCAAACATCCAAACTTGTTTTCCTGGTAAATTTAATATGTGCTTCTTTCACCTCCTCAACTAAATCATTGATAAAAATATAAAAAACTGAGGAATAGCACCTTATCAGGCAGCTGGGATAGGGATCAAGCCCAAGAATCCTGTTCCTTCATCAAGATCTACAGGCTCAAAAACCTCCCAGATAACATTTCCAGGTGTCACCTCTATCAGCTGATCAGATTCTATGCATCCAACTAAAAGCAAACATGTATCATTTTATGCACACAGCAACCCATTAATGATTTTTTTTGGCCCACCCTTCCCTACCAGGGTCCAAATCCAATAAAAAGTGCCACATTCCATGAAAGCTCTTAAGTGTGGAAAAGTACTGACCCTTCACCATCAATATGGCCATGATGTAAGCTCATATTTGAGCTTATATATGCATCTGGTTATGTTCAATGTTCCAGTTTCACTAGTATCATAATGAATTGTCACTTGACAGAGAGCGGGAGAGGCGATTTGGAGCAATCCTATCTAGAACATTCATGTCATACATATGCCCAGCCAGATGCCCAGCCAAACTGCCCTCCCTGCATTCCAAGGGAATTCAGTCCAAATCAAACAGACTATTCTTTGTCTAAACACATCTTGTGATGTAGAACTCTTCTCTTGTAAACAGTTCATCATCAACACAACTTAAACCATGATCCAAGAAACAATATATTTTTCCTCAACGCTATTTGCATAGCCAGTAATTGCAGCATTTTTCTTTCCTTTTCCTATCCTATTCCATGAAAATAATGCTTCCACACTCAGGGCCTTAAGTTTTCTTCCAAGGTTTTCAAAATCTGTGGCAATGTGCTTATAGCTGCTTCTTGAAGTATTATATGTCAACATGTGCCCTAGCAGGAAGGATTAATTTTTGCTGGACTTAATTAGAATTGAAAGCTGTTCTGTTCTGTCCCTGATCTATGCTAGTGGCACAAGCAGTCTTTACAAGCCATTGAGTCTTATCGACATAAACTTGTTGCAGTTCTTCATATTAATGAATAACAATTTCCCCCAACGCTTTTTCTTTCTCTTAATAGTCACATTCTGTCTGCCACTCAGGAACCTAGCATCCTAGTCTCTAATTCTGAATTAATTAATTAATTTCTGTTGTGACCCCTGCTTTCTTTCTACTCATAAATCATTGTGTTTTCTTATCAGCTTACACATCTCTGTTTGCTTCTTTCCCTAGACTTTTTCTTCAATGCTTAATGTCCTTGCATTGGTGTTAAATATATGCCAATTGTTTTCTGGCAGGAAAAACAAACTTGTCATTGGTATTACAGGTGCTAATCATAAACTCATGCCCGTTCATTGGTGCTTTTACTTCTTAAAGCATCATTAGAGAGTTTTTATTCATTCTTTGTCCCTTCTCAAACTTTTGGTTTAATCAAGTACAAACACATGATTTATGAAGATGTATTGTGGGTGCCTCATTAAACTCCCTTGCCAACTTCTTCTTACCTCTTCCTTTTTGTTTGCTCAGTGAGCTTGACCTGAACAAAGAGTATGGTGGCACCAAATAAACTATTCCCTAGATTTTACATGTGCACCTCCTTCTAGAATCCATGCATACAAAATGAGTATGTGAGGATACTTCTGTATAAATAGTTTTATGCATTAAGACCCCCTCCATACCAATGATGATATTGTGTATGTGATTCTGTTGAAAGACATATTCTCCATTTACATATTCACTGACTCTGAGTAGTTTCTGGAACTCAAGAACTGGAATTATAAAAGAATAGTAAGGGATTCTATACACAAAAGACAGTTTAAATGTGATAATCACCTATAGATGAAATTGCAATTGGTTTTTTTTTAAAAAAAACTCTGTATTGGAGAATTGTATTGTTATCTTTTTTGTAATGGTTTCTTTTAAGTTCAACAACAAAACAAATGTAACTGCAGTTACATTTAGGTATCATTATGAATACAGAAAATTGCTATAATTATAACAAACATAACAGCTTTATTAATTAAGAAAACACTAAAAACACTAAATATACCCAAGTGGCACTGGAAGAATATGTTAAATTGACCCATTTTATTTCATTTCAGTACTTCCAAGTATGGCTACCATCACCATCATAATCTCTGTCAGTGTCTTAGTCTTCATCATAGCTATGGGGGTATATAGAATTCATTCAGCTTGCCACCATACTTCAAAGGAACATGAAACTAATAAAGAAAATGAAATGGACTGGGATGACTCAGCTCTGACTATCACAATTAATCCCATGGAAGTAAGTAGAAAAGCCATGTTGTCCTATATTCCTGCTATCAGTCCTATTTTTTTTTTCATTTATGTGCAACCATCTTATTCAAAATCCCCTGATATTTACTAAATGTAGCGGGTGAAAAGAAAAACATCATTCCTACTTTTAGATTGGCCTTATTTCTGATTTTGGCATGTGTAGTAGATCTGAAAAAAGTATCTAGTACATCTAAAGATACATCCAGATACACCTAGATAGGATGTGCAGGATTCTATATTTCATGGCATTACTATATCAGATTTCATTGAAGTATATTTGGTTTAATCTTAACCTAGAAAGATGTAAATACTATTAGTACCAATAATATATTGGTGTTATGAAAATTACTTTGCATACATTTTAATGACAGTGCCCTTGTTTAGTCATTCAGAAAGGTCATGTTACATTTTTTTTTACTTGTAGCCTGGCCTTTTTTCACATGCTGAATCTACTAATGTATTATTGATGAATATCTCTGTATCAAAGCTACAATGAAAAAAATTAGTAGATGTGCTTGCTTAATCACGAATAGATGGTGACATTCAAGTTGGATTGTTTTACCTGATTAATTATTTAATATGATCTTATAGAAAAGATGTCAGGTCATATATAATTGAATGATAGAACTGCTTTTGTTGCTACATTTCATCCTTTAGTTTTTGTGAATTTTAGTAAGGGAGGTCACTTTCATTTATCTCTTGGTAAATCTTAATTTTAGTAAGGGAGGTCACTTTCATTTATCTCTTGGTAAATCTGTTAGTCTATAATTTTCTCAGCTGATAGTTAGCTCTATCAAATATGACTATATATATGAAGGGTGATTTCCTTTTCTTTTAGGTACATATAAACATGTACCAACCACACACACTCATTTAGAGATTTACAAATAAACCTTAGGTTCTTTTTTTCTTATCAGCAGCTCTATTTTATGCTTCTTTATAATACATAGAAATATGAACAACCTTGTGGAGAAGAAGAAAGTGATGAGGAAGAAATTGAAGATGAAGATGATACAACCAGTGCAGAGTCAGATGAGACTGAAGAGGAAGAAGAAGAAGAGGAGGAAACCACTGGGAATAAAGGAGACAAACAAAATACAACCAGGCAAGATCAGTTGGAGTGGGATGATTCAACATTACCCTACTAGAGTCTTTAGTTTTCTTTCTCTTTTTGTATAAACCAATACTGTGTATTTTGAGTCAATCCTACTGATTCAACCATATCTTGGATCTATGAATTAATTGACAGTTTAACTTCCTATTGACTGCAGATGATAAAACTGCATTGTCTGAATTTGATATAGTTGTATCACAACTGCTCCCCATAGTTGTTCCTTTCTTGATATGTCAGTAATAGCACCTGGTAAAGCACAGTATACAACTATTAAAGAGTCATTTGTAAAAAGGACACCAATCTGACATTAACATTTGTTATTGCTTCTCTAGTTCCCTGTTCCTTTTAAATGTATATAAGCAAACCCAACTCATCAAACTATAAAGAGGATAGTCCAGGTCACTTTTAAATTTTTCCAAGGTTCACACACATATATAAAATCTTTTTGGGATTCCTTTTAATTCTGCCTTGTTAAAGATCCTACCGTCAAAGATTAAAAAATGTACATGCTACGCAATGCACAGGACAAAATTCATTTGCGCATATCTTTATTTTCACTTTTTTGTTGTGGATATTTGATCTTTGCAGAGAGTTGCAAAACACACTAAACTGTATATGTCTGTGCATGTATAAGAATGCACTGCTAATGTCCAAAGTTTACTAAAAAGAATTCTTGTCTAGTCCCTCAATTAAAACTTAGTTAAAAGGCATGTAAACCCTATAAATAGAAACCTTTGTCTGTGATGGTTTTTCAGTGCCACACAGATTAAGAAATGTTTTCCTTTGTGTGAAGGATAAAACTAGAGTGTTACTGTGGCTAAGACTTTTTATCTTTAAAGAAAGTATCTTCTGAGAAAATGTAATTATAAATAATCATCCAGTTGCAGAATTTTATGGCAGCTCTGTACCATCACAGAGATTGCTTGGAATTCAGATATGTGCTACTGTATATGTAGGAATTTAAATATTATTTATAATCTCAGGAAAAAAAAACCCACTCTTTTGCATGTTAAAACACTCAAAGCTCTGAATGCATTGTTACAGGTGGAATAGATGTTTGATATAGTCTATTTATCATTAATATAAATTCTAGGAGCAAAACAAATAATGTCATAATAAAACAAATCATAGAAATTTTAAATTCCTCCACACTCTCCTTTTCACAGATCCTTCTCTTCACCAAAGATGTTTTGTTTGAAAAATTACAAAGAATTAAACACAGAACTTAATTTTTTTTAAAAAAAAAAAAACCTGGTAGCATTTGAAAACATTTGGTAAAGAATAATATTGGGTAGTTTGCATTTTTCCAGCTAACCACTATATTTTGAATATTTATAAGTTTGTGTGCTTTCTTATATATATTTTTTCAGTATTTGTAGCTCTACATTTGAATGCCAAATAGTGCAGTATTTGATGCTGTGCATGTTTTAAATCTATATAAATATAGGCATTTGATGAAGGAGCAAAATGTTTTGTATTCATATTTTCTTAAAGATTTTGGGGCTCTTGTTCCTTTTTAGTCCACCCATTGTTGATAAAAACTCCTGGTTTTAGTTCAACAGCAAATAAATTTGCATATAGAGTGCATGTGAAGATGCACTCTTATGATTACATAACTCACTGTCAAGCAAAAAAGTAACAAGAGCTTATTTTTATGTTTGTTTTTATTTTTATCATTGGTTTGAATGAGTGTCATTTCATCCTTTCATGTCAAGAATTACTCTATATATGACAACTTCCAAAACAGATCAGTGCTATCTGTGACTTTGAAAGAACTTTATTACTTTTTTTCTAGGAATACATTTTAGTAAAGAATATATAGGAAATTGTCTGTCATTATACCCTACTAACTAACAGCAACTGCTTACATTCTCCTATTGGAGAATTTTAATTAGAAATGACAAAGACTCTGTGTGCAAGATAGCTGCTTTACCACTAGACCATTACATGTCCTGCTATTGTGTAAAGTTTTGCATCATTTTAAATCTTGAAGGGCTAAAGTAAATCTCTTTGAGCAATTGCCTACATCTAATGAAAGTAGTTCTCATGTTTTGAATATGATGAAATTAGATTATTTTTTTCTCTAAATGCACATGGGTCTTTCATAACTGTGTAAGAGATCAGAAATACATTAAATCAGATGATGATGATGATAATGATGATGATGTTGATGACTCATATATATATATACATACATATACATACACATATCCATGACCATATCCTAAAGTAAAAAATAATTTCTAGAATGCAATAATATTTTCTCTTCAAAGTAAAATACATGATAAAGCTATTGCTTTATTTATTTTAACAACCTACAGAACCAGATATTACCTGAGATTAACTGAATTAAACTTTTCTACAATGTTTTTGTTTTATTTGAAAAATACAGCTGTTCTACAACTACCAAATTAGCTTTTATCTGATGACTTCTGAGGCAAATATTCACACTGACTCTTAATTTTATACCGTCACAGTGATCTATTAAACTATGTGGTGTTGCATCTGAGTGCAGTTTTACTCTGCAAAATAATATAACAAGTGAATCAAAACCCAAATATTAGGGGCTTTAGGCCTAAAATAACCTAAGATTGTGATTCACTTTAGATACGAAAATTGCTGACTGGGTAACTTTAGGCCAGTCACACTTTCTCAGCCCAGTCCACCTCACAGGATACGGGTGCTATCATCTTAAGTAAAGGAATTTTCCTTATCTTTCATGGCCATACTCCTAACATACAAGAAACTATTTCTACATTTTTATTTGTTTTGTATGAGTTAGGAAAACACATTTCCATCTCAGTCTGTTTAATTGTATGGGATAAAGTGTTTCTTTTAATTTTAGTAGATGTAATACTGAATTATCAACTTTAAATTTCTTTAAAACTGCCAACATTTTTTTACTGTGTTGACCACTACCCAATAAAACAGTTTGAGTGAAATAAAGTAAGACAAAAGTTACATCTTGAAGGAATCAAGGTGCCCTGTGGAAATACCAAAAATCTGTATGAGGACAATTACTACAAATACCTGGCCATCCTTCAAGCTTACAATATCAAGCAAATGAAGTCAAAAAATTGGTTAGAATAAAATACATCAAGAGAGTAAAGAAGATTTTAAAGTCCAAAGTCAGTGGAGGAAATACTATCAAGGCAATTCTTATCAAGAAGAGTTGGAGATTGCATGGCATGTTGCAAGCATATCAAGTGGTTAAAGAAGAAAAAGGAGCATTGGAAGGCTATCTGAAGGACAGTGAAGATGTTGCACTGACACTTCTATACCAGAAAAGCTTACTGAGTATTGGAAAGGCCAAACTACAAGAAAAACCAAATAAAAAATAAAAAAGGGACATGGGAAGACAAAGTATTAAATGATGAATACATTAAAATTAGCAGGCAAAGTAGATAATACCAAGACCTGGCAGTGGCTAAGAGTTGAAGAGGGGCTAATTTTGGCTGCAAAAGACCAAGCCTTAAGAATAAATGCATACAAAGTCAGAATAAAGAAGAAAGCAACAGACAAGCAGGTTCCGCTTTTGACAAACATTGAAGAAACAATAGACTACTTGGCTACCTGCTCTAAGATGATTGAACACCTAACTATAAACAAGCATGACAAAGATCTTGGAAGCATTGGAAGAGCTTCAAGAAATACCAATTACCTGCAAGCAAGAACTGGTGGGATCATAAAATAGGGAGAGTGGTAGAAAATGAAGAAGCTAAAGTGCTCTTGGACTTTCAGGTATAAATGGATAGGTATATGTCACATAACACCCCAGACATAGCAATTGTCTGTAGGAAAGAAAAAAAAAGTCTGCTTAGTGGATCTGATAATACTTGGAGACAGCAGAAGAGAAGAGAAAGAGCTGGAGGACATAACAAAATACAAAGACCTCCAAATAGAAATAGAATGTCTGTGGCAAAAGAAAGGAAAAGTAATACCGATAGTAATAGGTACATTGGGTGCAATTCCAAAACAACTGCAGCACAATAGAACACTATCAGCACTGACAAATTAACTATCATCAATTGCAAAGGCAGTTTTACTTGGAACAGATTACATTCTAGGATGATACCTTTAACAACATGAAACATCAACATCTGCCTATCTTAGGTCCTTAGGAAGAATGTAATAGGTTGGTAAAAATTAGAAATCTAATCTAAATATCTGGCTGACTGTATCACCAATCATCATCATAATAACAAAATTGAAATTGAAAGATTATAACATGAAGTGGCCATGGTACTACCAATGGTTATCAGCACACTGGATGTTATTGGACAGCAGAAATGTTAGACAAAATTTCCATCTATCAGTTGCAAAAGGCCACACTACCTGGCCACATGTATATATGCTATCTCAAGAAGAGATAGGTCTACCATTTGTCAGAAATGTAAGGTCTCCCGCTTTGGTGGGGGGGTTGGACTAGATGACCTATATGTTCCCTTCCTACTCTGATTATCTTTTATCTGTTATCTAATGCATTACAACATCCTAGATACTTGTTAAGAACTTGATGCATATAAAAAGTTATACCAGCTAAAGAATTTGCAGCTGTGACTTTAAACTGTTGTGAACAGATAATGAGAATAATGAGATTATAGGATGACAAAAATGCCAAATCCAGTCTAAACGTCTGGATGACTGAGCAAATGATCATAATATGTCAACTATTATTATGACTGTCAGGAAGACTTGAAAGAGAAGGTTAGAAGTAAGTTATCACGGAGAAAAACTATCCATGGGGCTGCTGTCAAAAATGCTTTGATGAAATGTAATCAATAAATCAATCACAGCCAACTATATAGATTATCTTTTAAATGCATTTATTATATTTATATTCAGCTCAATTTTCCAGGAGAAAACAGGGCATATATGGCACTATTTCCTCCAGTTTCTTCCTACAATGATCTTATGTGATGTGTTGTTTCTTTACCAAGTATTTCCATTGAAATTCTATGACTAAGGATAGATGTGGACCTAGTTCACTAACCTTTGTCCAGTACCTTAAATCTGTACAAACACTAAAGCTAATGTTTTCTGCACCTAAAATGCTGTTTTATGCTAACTTATTTTACTAGGCAAATAGCCAGATGCAGTTGTGCTATCCTATCAGCTAACAATTTAATGTTGATTTGAGTTATTTAAACTCTCTGTACATATTTAGCAATAAACCATAAGGCATGCTATTGAAGACATATCTCAATTAGTATAACAGTATATTTATGGCTACATTTCTAAGATTGTTAGAATTTGGCTGACAAATACAAGCAATTAAGTCATTAAGTCATCAATATGAGACAGGAAAACAATCCAGACTTTGCCAAATCAAGTACAAATACTGGAAAAATCCGAGAATAACAACACCTCCAACAAAAAAAAAAAAAATCAAGACTTTACAAATGAAAGAAACAGGATTTTTGTATGAAGAAATCTTGGCAACGGCAGCACATTTATTCATTGGATCAAAATAGAAAGTCTGTATAGATCAGGTTTTTTTTTCAACTTTGGATTAGTCCAACCGTGTTAGGACTGAAACTCCCAGAATATTGGGCTGGCATGAGACCATGAACTCTGTCAGATTTCAGAAGAATATTTCTGACAACAGCTAAGATTTGAGCACTGTGAGACTCTGTTTAAAAAGGTTGTGTATGTAATGGTAGATGGGAAAGTGGGAGACTGAGCAAAAAGATGCTGCCAAAGGAAAGGTCAGATATGAGACAGCTTAGTCCATAGCTAGAAAGTGGGCAGGGCTATAGGCTCAGAAAAGAGTCTGAGTCCAAGTAACTAGGCAGTAACCTTCCCTACTTACATGGACTGCATAAGAGATGGCCAGGGAAGGAAGAATTGTTCTTTTGAACTTGAAGATTCCATCAATGTAGGTTTACAATTAAGTAGAATTAGCACATATTTCTATCTGGTTCACTCCACAAAACCTACAGGCTGCTTTAACTCCAGAATTCATGGTATTCATAAATATAGTCTGCCACTATATTAATTAATGAAGCTGATAGTGTCGTCCTGTTAATTTCAGCTAAGTGTGGAGAGATTATGGTTCAAGGTCTTAATATGCATTATTTCTCTAAAGAGAATTGGAATTTTGTGATATATGTAGGTTTGAAATTGTGATTACTAATGTAATTAAAAATATCTATCATCTTTCTCTACATGGATGATAGGTCCTATATTGTAAGATGTTTATTTGTTAAATTCCTGGAGAGTAATAACGAGAAAGGAAGTCAAAATTATAATCCTATTATTATTTATCAGATGCAGATGTATGAATCAGATAACAGATAATCAGAATTGGAAGGGACCTTGTAGATCATCTAGTCCAATCCCCCCCCTGCCGAAGTGGGAGACCCTACACCATTTCTGGCAAATGGCAGTCCAATCTCTTCTTGAAAGTCTCAAGTGATGGCACTCCCACAACTTCCAAGGGCAAGCTGTTCCATTGGTTGATTGTTCTCACTGCCAGAAAGTTTCTCCTTATTTCCAGGTTAAATCTCTCCTTGTTAAGTTTCCATCCATTATTCCTTGTCTGGCCTACAGGCACTTTAGAAAAAAGCTTGACCCTCTGCTCTCTGTGGCAAACCCTCAAATATTGGAAGACTGCTATCATGTCTCCGCTGATCCTTCTCTTCACTAGACTAGCCATCCCCAGTTCCTATAACCGTTTTTCATATGTTTTAGTTTCCTGTCCCCTAATCATCCTGGTTGCTCTTCTCTGCACTTTTTCTAGAGTCTCAACATCTTTTTTATAATGTGGTGACCAAAACAAAAAATTGGATGCAGTATTCTAGGTGTGGTCTTACTAAGGCTTTATAGAGTGGTATTAGTACCCCACTTGACCTTGATTGTATTCCTCTGTTAATACAATTTAGGATTGCATTAGCTTTTTTGGGCAGCTGCTGCACACTGCTGGCTCATATTTAGCTGGATGTCCACTAAGACTCCAAGTTCCCATTCACAGTTACTCTATTGATCTGGGTTTCACCCAGTCTATATGCATACTTTTGGTTTTTCTTGCCTAAGTGTAGGACTTTACTTTTCTCTACATTGAATTTCATTTTGTTAGATATGGCCCAGTGACAAGGTCCATCTGGATCTTGAGCCTATCTTCTTGGGTGTTGGTTATTTCTGCCAGCTTAGTATCATCTGCAAAATTGGTAAGTTCCCCTTCTATTCCCTCATCTAAGTCGTTAATGAAGATATTGAAGAGTACTGGGCCTAAGACGGAACCTTGTGGCACCCCACTGCTTACTTCCCTCCATGTAGACTTAGACACATTAAGGACTACTCGTTGAGTACAATTTGCCAACCAGTTGCGAGTCCATCTAGTGGTGGTGCTATCTACTCCACTTTTTTCTAGCTTACTAAGAAGTAGGTTATGGTCTACTTTGTCGAATGCTTTGCTGAAATCTAAATATATTATGTCCACAGTATTTTGCTGGTCTACTAATTTAGTCACTGTGTTGAAGAATGCATTAAGATTGGTTTGGCATGATCCATTCTTAACAAACTCGTGCTGACTGCTAGTTATTACTTTACTTGTTTCTAGATGTTGGCAGATCTGTTTTTTTAATTATCTTTTCCAGTATCTTCCCGGGTATTGATGTTAGGCTGATTGGTCTATAGTTTCCTGGGTCTGTTTTTTTTTTCCTTTTTTGAAGATGGGAACCACATCAGCTCTTTTCCAGTCCTCTGGTAGTTCCCTGGTGCTCCAGGATTTTTGAAAGATATGGTGCAGTCGTTCTGAGATGACCTCTGCCAGCTCCTTTAAAACTCTGGGATGTAATCCATCAGGCCCTGGTGATTTGTTTTCATCAAGATCAGACAGGTGTTCTCTTACTATTTTTTTGCTTAATTTAACTTTTATTTCTGGTCTGTCTTTTACAGTTATGTTTTTAGTGGATTGAGCTATAGTTTCTTTTTGCGTAAAGACAGATGCAAAGAATGAGTTAAGCAGTTCTGCTTTCTCTCTGTTGCCTGTTACTTCCTTGCCGTCTTCTCTTTTTAGTGGACCGACTATCTCCTTGATTTTTTTTCTTGTTATTTATATGTTGGAAGACACTTTTTTTATTATCTTTGACTTTTTTTGCAAGTCTTTGTTCTTTCTGAGCCTTTGCTTCGTCTTTGTAGATTCTGGCTATCTGCTGATATTCTGCCTTAGTTGTATGTCCTTCTTTCCATTTTTTGTACTTGTCCTTTTTTTCTTTCAATTTGCCAGAGAGATCTTTGTGCAACTATGCTGGTTTCTTCTTGGATTTCTTGTTTTTCTTTCTCAGTGGTGTTGTGCTGGTCTGGGCTTCTATGATCATACTTTTTAGAGTTTCCCAAGATTCTTGAGTTGTTTTCTCCTTTGGGATTTTCATCCATGGAATCTTTCCCAAGTTCTCTCTGAGTTTATTGAAATCAGCTCTTTTAAAATCCAAGACTTATGTTCTGTTGCTTGTGTTTGTGTTATGTTGAATTCTAGTATGACATGGTCATTCTCACCCAAGGTTCCTGCAGTTTCAACTCCCTCTATCACTTCTTCTCGGTTTATAAGAATTCAGTCCGGTATGGCTGTCCCTCTAGTTTCACCCTCTACCTTTTGGACAACAAAGTTGTCAGCTAGGTTGGTTAGGAACTTATTTGATTTCTCACTTGGTGCAGAATTAGTTTTCCAATTGATATCAGAATAATTGAAGTCTCTCATTACTATTGTTGTGTGTTTCCTGCATATGTTTGTTAGTTGGCTGGCAAAAAGGACATCTATTTTTTCTGCTTGATTGGGTGGCCAATAATATACACCTATGGCCATGTCATTCTTTTTTTCTTTTATATTGACCCATATGCATTCTAGGAGGTTTTCATCTTTGGTTTCATGCATTTCTGTAGCAATATAGTGGTCCTTTACATACAGTGCAACTCCATCCCTTCTTTTATGGGGTCTGTTTATTTTTGAATAGTTTGTATCCTTCTACCAGTATGTTCCAGTCATGGGTTTCATCCCACCAAGTTTCTGTTATTCCAACTATATCATATTTACCTTCATGTATTCATAGTTCGAGTTCACCCTGTTTGTTTCCCAGACTTTATGCATTTGTATATAGGCACTTGAAATTTTTATGTCTGACACTGTGTTTACTTCCTCCATAACTTGTGTTGTGCCTGCCTACCCCTACTTTCTTGCCACCTGTTTGATTAATGCACTTGGTATGGAATTCACTATTAAATGCTTGGTTTTGGTTGGCATCAAGGTTGATAATTTTACCTGCACAATCATCTATTTTGCACTGGTATCTTATTAGTTTTAGGTTGCTGGGGACAGAAATGTTCTGAATCCGTTAATTCTCTGTCCCCACTGTTCAGTTTAAATCCAGGAAATCTGTGAATTTAATGCCAAGTAATTCAGTCCCTTTCTTTGATGGATGCAAACCATCTCTTTTGTACAGTTTTTCATTGGACCAACTGCAGACATCATGACTAATAAAACCAAAGCCTTCCCTTTTACACCACTCCTTTAGCCACACATTAAACTCTGCTACACGCTGCCCTTTCCCTTTTTGTTCCTTGTATACTGGTAGAACCTCTGAAAAGATAAGCCTACAACCCATATTGCTAAGTTCATACCCCAAGCTCTGGAAGTCTTTCTGAACAGCAAGTACATCCTTCTGGGACAGAACATTTGTACCAAGATGTATAATAGCATCAACATCACAGTCCTTGCTGGCATTCTTGACTATCTTAAGAATATGCTTCTTGTCTCTTCTGGCAGTAGCACCTGGTAGACACTTGACCTCTTTCAAAACCTCAGTATCCTTTCCTAAATTTACATCCCTTACAACTGAGTCCCCAACCAGAAGGTGGCTTCTCTTTTTGGGTGCCTTGCTCTTGTGTGACTGGTACGTAATAGCTGATTCACACTTTCTCCTTTCCAAAGTAAGTTCTTCTTCTAGGACATTGATCCCCAGCTTACTTGAGTTATCATTATCACAACTGCCTTGACCTGTCACTTTAGTGTCCCTATTAAGGTCAGCAAGGGCACTGTATCTGTTATGCTGGGAAACAGCAAAAGCTTTGGATTTATGGTCCACAGCTCTCACCCTGCCAGATCCCACAGTTGTCCATACTGCCCTTTTCCTGTAGGATCTTTGTGGTAGTTGGGGCTGGTAGCACAGCAGCTCAATAGATGGCTGGATTGGGCACCTAATTTCTGCTTGGAGAGCACAGATTAGAGATTGTAGATAGGTAATCTGTCCATGTAGACTGGTAATTTTTTTACAAAGAAGACAGTATCCAAGTTTAAAAGAGTACTGCGAAAGACAGCTGTAAAACAAGTATTACACTGAACTAAGCCGGTCATTTTGAAATAAAATAAAATCACAATCTCTTACCCTAAATGTATTATTGGTATTCTTGGTTTACAGTTATATGATTTGCGTGCCTAACGGCGTGTGGGCCACTATCTGTCTCCTTTTTACTCACCCTCTGCTTCCTTCACAAGTAGCCAGCAGCTCCTCCCACAACCTCTGGGAATTTGAAATGCAATGGAAGCAATTCAAACTGCCTCTCTCCTTTTTACTCACCCTCTGCTTTCCTTCACAAGTAGCCAGCAGCTCCTTCCAAAAATCAGTTGTTTCATGAACAGGTATCATTTATTTCAGTTTATAAGTACTTAAATACCAAATTAATGAGAAATGTGATAAGTGATTGTAACAATTAAGTCTATGTTTTTACCTTCAGAAAGGAAAATATTACATGACTACAAGAATTATTCTGATAAATGCACAAAAAATTGCTATCATTCAGTGCAATTATATGCTTTTATTTCATAAGATTACAGTTTGTGAGAACAGTGAGATCTTTTTGAAAAATATGTTTATTTTTTTATCCAACAAAAGACTAAAGCTTTGAAAATCAATAATCAACTAGAAAATGACCACAATTGCATGATCATATATTTGATTTATAAGCTGAGTTATAAACAAGCTTTTGTTATTATCATTTTTTAAATCCATTTTTTTAACTACAAGCAATCACGTCAAGAAGTTGCTACTTATCCATACATTCACATTCTATAAAAATCACAAAGTGGTAAAAGTGGTAGCCTTCAAATAAACCAGCTTAAAATATTATTTGGCATCCAAGGTGGGAGTTTTTTCTTAAACTTGTTTTCTGGTTTAGGTAAACTGCTTAAATTGAGGCATTTTGGTTTCATCATTTCAGAAAAGCAATGCAGCTGCAAATATTGGAATATGCAATACATATACACACACATAAAAGACACTTGTTTCTTCATTAAAAATAATACATAATGCTCATTGGTCAATTCTCTTTTTAGTAATCTTGCCTGAGGCAAAGGAACCAAGTGCAGTAAATCTTTAAGTTTGGCACATGATTAATATCCCAACTTTTGTGATTAATGTTTTATCTGCCTTTGTGTTTTGCTTTTTCTTCCTTCCAGTATTATATGTAATGTTTTTCTGTTTCCTTGCTCAAAGTATTCTTATACACAACAGATGTTATGGACAGGAAAAATGGTGTCACAGCCATTTGAAAAATATTATATGAAATCTAATTAGATTTTTTTCCTCTCTCAATAACTTGATAGAAAACAGACTGAATGTTTTATGAATTTCAGACATCTAGCAGTCAAGACTTTGCAGTATGATAGAATTAAAACGATAGTAGTACTTTAAACTTTATAAAGAAATATGTGATCTCAAAATTAGACCATCCTTCTTTTCAAGTACATGATACAACAGTTATGCTTCTTAACTTAATGGTCTTTCATTACATTGTGCTTGCTTTGCTAATTGCAAATTTGTTTAGGATATCTTTATGAATGGAAAATAATTAATATCAGTAGCATAATCCTATGCATGCACTTGCATGTAAGTCCTGTTTAGTTAAATGGCTATTAATTTCTGTTGTATGTTTGTATCTGAGCTTACAATGGAAGTATTAAAGATAGCAATTTAGAAGTCAGCTTTTTTTAGTTTCATACAGAATTGGGTGAGATAAGCTTAAATCTGCTGACTTTGGATGCACAACTTGATTTGTATGTACAGATGAGTTAAAATAGTGTGGTGACACCCTGCTATGAACAGTAAAAATATTTCTCTTTCAAAGGATTTTTCCTTTTAAAAAATATTCAAAATATAAAAACCAGGCACACTGTGTTACAGCAGATATTGTATCTACTAGTGAAGGCATCCAGCATAGAGAATTTCCTCTCAGTCATTCCTATTTTCACAAACACAAGTGACATATTCCACAATGTCTGTAAGAGTTTTTGGGAGGGATATCACAGGAATTCCTGTGCTGAATTAAATGCTTTTTGCACATGAAACCAGTGGTCACATTGGTGAGAAACATTGAATCTGTATAGGTAAGTATATATTATTTATGCACATAAAGAATGTACAAAAGTAATAACATAATAGTGATCTAGACCAGTGGTCCGCAAGAAAATTTTGGTGGTCCGCAGAGAAATGTCACCTCCAAAGCACCCCCCCCAAGGCAATTAATTCAGGCTATGTGGGAACACAAGGCTTTCATCACTTGCATTGCAAACAACACAAGGTAGTGAGAGAAGGGGGGAAGGGCAGAGTGGGGAACTCACCCAATTTACCCCATGCGCCTTGCCTGGCCATCGGGCTGCTTCTTTCCACTTCTTTCTTCTTCTTCTTTTGGCTACACTCAAGGAAAGCAGCAAAAGTCTTTCTCTCTCTCTTCCAAATTCTGCCAGAAATGAGTCTTTGGGACCCTGCAAAGCATCCTGCTCCAAGAGGCTGTGCAGGTGCGACAGGTCTCACAAAGACTCATTTCTGGTGGAGTTTTGGGGAGAGAAAGAAAGGCTTCTGCTGCTTTCCTTGCATGAAGCCAAAAGTCTCTCTCTCCCCCTGAGAACCTGGAAACAGTATCCTGTGATCTCAAATAAAGAATGATCGAGCGGTAGGAAAATGGGGTGGGGAATTTTCTTGCAGACTTTTTGGGGATTTTCCCAGGGTCTCTGGTCCGCAGGATTTAAAATTATGAGTTTGGTGGTCCCTGAGGTCCAAAAAGTTGGTGAACCCTGACCTAGACTGTTGTAAAATAATAATGTGTGACTATTGAGTAATTTTTCACAAGTCACTTCATATGCTGTTTATATGCTTTTAATAGTATTTTTCATAGTATACTAAATTTATTTCACATCCTATGTGATATATATGGTGGCCTGTAATAATCAAATGGAAAACACTAACATGAATTTAAATTGTAATGTTAGATACAACCGTTATAGCTATGTAAACATAAACTAAAACAGCAACACTCTACACCTTAAATATTAAGTGCATAGACAAATTGCAGTTTTAACATTATTTAATAGACACCAATTATAGTAACTTATAAATACATGTTCCAAAAATAGACTGGCACTAATGATACATGCTTTATAATCAAGAGCATTTAAATCATGGAGGCATATAAGAAAGAAAGTAAATCTTTATAACAGCACAGTAGTATTTTGTATTGTTCCCAGAAACAGACTAATAATTAGACCTTATTGGAAAAACAGAAAACAACAAACCAAAATTTATTTTCCTGTCATATTCCTAATTTCTCTAAATGTTCAGAGGCAGTTCTACACATATATAATGCATTACACTCATCTACCATATAAGAAACATTGGTAATTTGGCAGAAATTTTGATATGTTTTGTAGAATGAAACAAGTCTGAAGATTAATTAGTACTGAAGAGATAAAATGTGTGTGTTGAAAATTTAGTGTGTGAGACAGGAAGTAGAAAATTAGAAAGACTAAATCTAATCAGAAACAGCAGGTAAACTGATAAAATACATGGTACACAAATCATACATATCACTGTATTCCATAACATATGAATATTTCATGGAAAAATGGTCATTGTACTATTGGTAAGCACTAACACTTTAATTTCCAAAAGGTGCATTAGAGTGCATGAATTTAAGACCTCTTTGTAATGCCTTAAAGATGCATATTTTCTTATTATGAAGATTAGCCAAAATATAACAACTTTAAAATATTGCAGATATTTACATTTGGAGATCAAAACAACTTCCATGACATATACAAGTACTTTTGAATATTTGCTTAAGTTTCATCTACTGATGGGATGAACTGATCACAGCTATAAAAATTGGTGTGAATTAAGGATGACCCATAGCATCAAAACTAAGGAATAGTTCAAAAGAAGTAAATTGAAAGATTACAGGAAAAGAAATGTTTTATCTGTAAAACATATTAGTTCTCAATATTCTTGTTTCAATAAATGAATATTGTTTTTATGTACTTATACTTGTAAGTGAAAAGTATTATGTAAGTTGCATAATGTCCTAACTTATATCTAGAATATGACCCAATGTGGGTTCTGAGAAACTAATCTTTTCCTTTGTGGATAGACACAGATGTGCATTTCTTCATGGTATTAAATCAGGTACCATTTTACATAGGTAAAAGTATATATCACAACTATTCTGAAATGTAAAGGCCCTATATTTTCTGTTTTGCAGTTAATTTCAATACTAAATTGAAATTTGGATTTGACACTGGCAGTGAATATTCTGATAATATTCAGAAAAACAGAAAAGATATTTCATGTCGATATTCTGCTCTGCAGAAAAGTATGCTGTACATATCCCAGTTAAACATGTTGTAAATGTACAGTGGACTAATGTTTAATAAATATTAAGAAGTAATTATTTTTATTAATAATATTTTATTATTTTAATGTTTTATTACGGGAGCAAAAAGAAAGATATATTACTGTCAAGCTTGACAGACATTTTAAAAGGCAGCATGATAGCTGTATAGAGCATTTTCAAATGTTTTAGCATTTGGATGTATAGCATCTGGATATCTGGTATCAGGTCCTTAACTCAAACTTGAATGATTAATTATTAAGTTTTCACCAGTCTTAATAGGTATTTAACTGTAGATTACCCAGACATAATAATATATTAAATTTATATGCCCCAGCTTCCAGTGACTCCCGGCAGTTAATACACTTTCTACCGCATTTCTATTGAAAAAAAAATGTTTAATGAGTAGTAAAATTTAGGTTTATCCCACAAATAATGATATATAAATGCTGATAAATATCCTATACAATGCTGCCAAAGTTGTCAATATTTCAGCATTGAACATAGGAATATAATTGTAGGATATATTTCTGTCTATCTCAGGATTAAATAATGTCTCACTACTGCAGGTGTGGTATGTGCTATGTTATATAGCAACAATTTTTTAGTCTATTTGAAATATTTCTTTTTTTAATTATGAACCTGTATCTTTATTAACATTTATTAAACATACAAAAATCAGTTTTCTAACAAGTTTTTTTAAGAAGAAGGAAACAGGTGGGGGGAGGCCCTTGACTTCGGGTGCAGCCGGAGAAGAACCTTCACTTCTGACGTTTCTTCAGGATGGGCTGGATGCTCGGGCTCCCCCTGAGGGTTCTAGAGACAAGGACGGGATGCTGCCTTGAGGGGCTGCCAAGGCTTCGGGCTCCATTGTCTCTTCCAGGACCTGCTTGATGGCTTCCAGCTCTTAACAGAGTTCCTTATTCTTCTCCAGTGCCTCTTTCACCTTTCCATCCTGCTTGAGGGCTTCCAGCTCTTCGCAGTGTTCCTTATTCTTCTCTTTCAGCTTTCCATCCTGCTTGAGGGCTTCCAGCTCTTCACAGAGTTC